>JADLZN010011210.1:0-322479 GCA_018155175.1 Sinocyclocheilus anophthalmus
GCGACCAGTTGATGAATTACAGTTTAAGTCACTTACGTGTGCTTCACGAGATAGAGAGCGGGAGGTTGCCGCTTGATTAAAACATGCACTGGAATTTTATATGCTTTGTTTTTAATCTCTTGATGTCAATGCATATTTATGCGGTGACTGAATTAGATTGATTTCTAGATAAGTATTGCTCTGGAAGTATGACTGTATAATCTGTGTTTTTTTACTCAGTGAAACAATCCAGCTATCCGTCGCTCGACGGGAGCTGCTGTCATCAGCCGAGATGACAGTAATTATACAGAAGGCTTTGCTCATGTTCTCTGCCACTAAAATAGATTCTGTAAGTGATCTGCCCACGCAGCCACCAGAATAGACGCCTGAGCAAATGTGTCCACGCAGAAAGCAATTAATACTCAATATCTACCTGCCTGTGGCAATGGTTTTCATGCTAAATGTGACAACAGCATTCATTTCATTTCAGAAATCTCTGTTTTTATGGATGTATATAATGTTGTATGATGCTCCTCAGGAATAGATAGCTTTGAGAAAGCTAACTAGAGTTCTGTTTGTGAGCTGAATGTCGGGCAGCGGTGAGAGAGGTAAAACTGCTTTGCCGTGAGCATGTCATATCCTAAGATCTGCAGTGAGGTGCAGCAGATCACTCATCAGACTGGAGAGGCTGCGGGGTTATTTGTGCACACGGTGTTTGACAAGCTTTAACCAAACTCTGGGAAATATATCTCTGGGAAACATGACAACTGAGGTATTAGTGATGCTTTCTAAGGCAAACAGCATTATTACTGTCGAACATTGCCACATCTAGAGGCCAAAATTATGATGGACCAACCAACAAGACCACTCTATCAAACGTATAGCAGTTGAAAATCAGTCGAAACACCTTTGCTGCGTCTTTTGGAGGTCACATCTGACAGCTGCATACATCACTGAGGCGGCTGTATTTCAGAAAAGTAGCCTTTACTTTCCAAAGTAAGAAAGAAATTACAATAATTTACACCTCAGGAGGAATATCAGTCATTTTATAATACTTATTTTTATGTAATGAGACATCCTCAATGACATATGCATCCTCCGGAGGGCTTCAAAATAAGACACAGCTAGCAACCAAAAGCACTTCAGAAAGTGTAAAAATATAGCTTTATTTGTCGTCCATAAATTTGATAATTTGCCCTGTTGGATATCAAAGAAGTTCTCTGTGCAGACATTTAAATAGGCCAGTCACATGCTTTGTGGAGTTTTATTTGTGGTGTGTATTCATTTACATACATGTGAATGTATATCTGAAGGCAGCTGACTGTCTTCAGCAAGGTTTCAGAGGCATTTTCTTTCCATCTTACTGTTACTCCTGCATTATGAACGCAGTGTTAGCAAGGATAATGTTTTGCTGGAGATGAGGAACGAGGATCTTTATTTTATCAAGAACATAAAGAAAAACAACTAAATAAATCCAAAAAACACAAGGAAACCTAGAAACTAGGGAAAAGCAAACACAAAACAGTTCAGCAAAATGTAGAGGCAAACTAATGAAACAAGACAGGACCAAGAACCGAAGAAACAAAGGGCTATAAATACAAAAGAAAACAAGGAGCTAAACTAGACACAGAGACAAACAGAAAACCATAGCAACACTGAAGAACCATAGAAACAGGAAACGAACAAACTACGTCCACATTAAACAAAACACGAGAATGAGAACATAAAGAACATGACAATAAGTGCAGCTGTTTTGTGTACAGTGGTAACCACTACATTTCCATAATTATATCCATAATTATAATTACACTACCGAGAAAAACGTTTGGAATAATTGTGATTTTGTTAATGTTTTTGAAAGTCTCTTTTGCTCACCAAGGCTGCATTTATTTGTTCAAAAATACAGTAAAAAAGACAATATTGTGAAATATTATTACAATTTAAAATAACTGTTTTATATGTCAGTATATTCTGAAAATGTAATTTATTTCTGTGATGCGCAGCTGTATTTTCAGCATCATTACTCCAGTCTTAAGTGTCACATCATGATCCTTCAGAAATCATTCTAATATTCTGATTTGCTGCTCAAGAAACATTTCTGATTATTATCAATGTTGAAAACAGTTGTGCTGCTTAAAACGTTGAACTTTATTCCACCTGTCTGAGTTGTTTCGTAATCGACAAATTCAATTGGTTCGTAAAAGATGAATAATGTTACAAAAGATTAAATAAATTCTGTTCTTTTGAACTTTCTATTCATTAAAGAGTCTGGGAAAAAACTGTATCAAGGAGAAAGAAATATTAAGCAGCAAAAACTGTTCAGCATTGACAGCAATAAGAATTATTAATAATTGAGCACCAATTATAACCGATAATAGAGCAGCGAATCAGCTTATTAGAATGATTTCTGAAGATCATGGGACACTGAAGACTGGAGTATGATGCTGAAATACAGCTGCGCATCACAGAAATAAAATACATTTTAAAATATATAAGTTATTTTAAATTGTAATAATATTTCACAATATCCCTTTTTGCTCATTCTTATCAACCTGAGAGAATAAGACTTTTGTTTTTTTTTTTTTTTTTCTTTTTTCAAAACATTAAAAATCTTATGTCTGGTGATTTAGTCCAGCTACGAGTGTGTCTGACAGTAATGTGGTGGTGTGTGTGTGTGTGTGTGTGTGTTTGTGGAGGCTAGAGAGGTGAGGCCACCGCTGGGCTCAGAGGGTTAAGAATACGCGTTTGCAGGTGCTGTTTACGAGTGGGCAGGAGGGGGAATTTAATTAGTACCACCTCGAGAGCTTGACCTTCTGTTCAAAGCCCTGGTGAGAGCCGCATTCAGCTCCTTCCCCGCCAGAGCGACTGTATTATTGATAGAAGTGAGAACGGTCAACAAATGCAGGGGGTCTAGAAAATCATAATGCACACCCCAAGCTTTTAAAAAACACAAAAGTAAAGCCAGAACACTCTTTGAAAAGAGAAAGAAATTGTTTTCTGATGCACAAACAATTTTCTTTTTCCCCAGACACATTTATCTGTCTAGCAAGAAGCAAATGTAAGATATAAGACTGGCGAGAGAAACATATTTGAGCAGCATATTTGAAAAACATATTTGAGCAGCAAGAAGTCACAGGAATTTGGCCTGAAATCATGTTACTAAACAAATATAACAATGAAGCCTGGAACTGAAATATACGGTGACGCAAGGCTGAAATGCTTTCATAGTTTTTTTGTTTGATGTTATTTTATTTTTAGCTTTGATTGTCTTATATATAAGGTTTATTATATCTATATATATATATATATATATATATATATATCTATATCGAATCAGCTCATGGGGAAATATGAATAATTAATCATAACTAGTTATAATTAATTATAAATATTTAGATCCGCTGTAGATATTTACTTGACCTCTCAGGGTCAACTGTCTGTCAATTCGAAGAACATTAATTTCCTGGTTAAGGGAAATAACTTTCTTACTGTTCAATTCTATAAGTTTGTAACGTAAATGTGCATGATTATTGACTCCAGTTATGAGCAAACAATGATCAACGTCAAGTGTGATACAAGTAAGAATTTATTAACTACATAAACACTTAAACTAGTCTAACATACCACATAAACACAAACTGGTCTAACACACACACACACACACACACGCATACAGTTGGTATAGGAAAGGGTTAAAGCTTAAGCAGTAAAGAGGAGAGAAATAAGGAATGAAGTTATGGATCATTTGAGCATATTCAGTGGCAGAGTTTCCAGCCTAAGGGAACAGTCATTCTGTAGTTCAAACACACCTTTGTAAAATGGTGTAACTGATACTTAATGTATCAAATTAATTAGACTAAGTTTGATACTTGCGAGTCTTCGTCTGTCTGAAAGAGATTCCTGATGCAATTTTAAGGTTTCCAGTTGATCTTTGCTGAAGTTGGTTGATGAAAAAGAACCAGTTTGAGTCAGAGAATCTTGGTGAATGGAAAAGTCAAGGCCGAAGCCTGGCACGTACTTAGGGTGTCCTGGAGCGTTTGCTCACATCTTCATCTTCTCAGAATTCAACCAAACCACCGACTCCGGGCGGGTCACTGATGTGAGGCCTTTAAAGCCTGACAAGATTCACGCCTCTCAGGATTAGCTTGTCCAATGAGAAAGGCTGAAATCCCAAGTGGGAGTTTTGAGATACTGGTGAGTTTTATGACTCTTTGTCTGTAAGCATGGTAATTTGCAAATGGACTTGAGTTGAAATTACTAAAGATTCTCAGGACACTAATATATTGCCTATGTACCAACATATAATATACATGCTTGTTTAGATCATCAGAAGGTGAGTTCATAGATACTAAACATGGTAGGATTACATATAGGCAAGATGACAGGAACGAGTGGTTCCATCATAAGCCTGCATAAAACAGTATAAAATCTCAAAGACAACATACACAATGACCTGAAGGATTTGTGTGTTCATTCAAAGAAAGGTTTTTCCTATGAATTAATTAGAGAAGATTCCATTTTTACTGTGCATTGGGTTTTTCCTATGGAAAATGTAGTGAGTTTCTCTACCCGCATTCCTTTGGGCAATAAACCATTGATATCAGCATTGGTTGCCATGGAACCAGGGGCCTGTTCGGCTTCATGGGGTGTTACGCATTTTGGGGGGAAGGGTCCATAGGTCCTCATATGGCTTGTTAACTGAGGGGTGTTACAGAGTATTTGTTAAATATAGCTAACAAAATATATATTGTGTGTTTGATTGGTCCAGACGCTACATATATATATATAGTATTGATGTATTTTGGTTGGATCTCACAAAAAAATCATTAAGGTAATATTTCAATAGAAAATTAAGAGAAAATATAAGAGTGTCATGTTCTCCTGCATTGTGTGCTTATTACAGCACAACATCATGACAAGGAGTTATTAGGAATTATTTTTTTATGTAATGAATAGAAAGCCTATATATGTAAAAAAAAAAAAAAAAAATTATACATTTTCCATTTTTGTAAATAATTTTACTGGCTCAATATTCTTTTCTTGTTCCTTTTCCTTTGTTAATCAGTTTTCTTCATCTTGTAGTCTCCACTGAGAGCTGTGGCCAATAATGTGGACTGAGTACAGAGATTAGATACTAGAGGATAAATCTAGAAAGCAAATTATACCATTTGCTTTTGTCAAGTGACAATGATGACTGAGCAATACTGCTTTAGCCAGCAGCTTTTACCACTGAACCAATGCAACTTTATTCAAATTAATATCCGTCTGTGTTGGCGTCTGTTAGCACTGGACCTGCAGATGCTGAGAGAGTGAACCAGAATGCCAGAAAGGTACACATTTATTTTCAAACCCTTCTGAAGCAGATGCCATTCCTGACGCAGTCCTTGGTGTGTAGAGAATTTGATATAGTCCTACTTTCATTGGATTTCTGAGACCAAAATATTTGATCTTTCTATGCACTCATTTTCCAGCTGCTTGTCCTATGTGCAGTCTGGATGCCTGCATACATGGCCAGTCCATCACTGGGCTATATCATATTCATAGTATTCAAAGTAAACTTTTTGCATTTATATGAAATAATTTCTGTAATAAAGCATAATAAACCACTGCAGTGTGTGTGTTTGAAGTCTGTTTGAATGCAGCAGAGGATTAGTGTGTGTGTGTGTGTGTGCATTTGTGTGTGTGTGCATTTGTGTGTGTTTGTGTGTGTCTGTATGTCTGTGTGTGTGTGTGTCTGTGTGGGTTTGTCTGTGGCATGTGTGTTTAAGAGGGCACTTACTCACTCCAGAAGATTGCAGAGATAATCCAGCATCTCTGATGGCTCCAGGCCTTCCAGGGATTTACAGTCTAGCATACATGTCTATCCTCTTTTAAAAAATGCTGGTAACTGATGTGCTCCATATGCCACACAACACCCAAATGAGCAGAGGAACATTATACCAGCCTGGAGTCATCCTGGTAGATTAGTAGAGATTCTAGTAAGATTCACTTCGACAGGGTTCATACAAGGTCCTTAAAGTGCTTAAAGAGCATGCATTTACTTTAAGTACAAATTTAAGTACTGGAAAATTTGAATTACTTGAATTCAGATTAAATATGTATGCATTATCATGCTTAGAACAAAGGAACATAATCCAGAATGCATATCGAAATATAAATGCTCACCAAGCAGCTGTTCAGGGGTGCGTTTCCCAAAAGCAACTATGGTCGCAAGTTCCTTCATTACCGATAGATTTAAATGGAACTTGCGACCATAGTTAGCTAACGATGCTTTTGAAAAACACACCCTTCTGAGCAGCTGACAAATGCCCAAAACCCCTCTAAAACCACCAGACTAGACCAACCTGATCATTGTAAACCAGACTGCAGGCATTTTTCAGCAGGGAAGAGCTTGTATCGTCACAAAGCCCATACTGTATATGTCCAGGTTTATGCATCACCTATCAGTTAAGAGAGCTTAATGAAGTCCAGTGCTGGTTTTCTCCATTAGACCAGTGAGAGGTGTTCTACTCTTTCAAGACATTATTTTCCAGGACATCTGTAATATGCATCATAACTTGTGAGAGGGAGGGCTCTATCGTGGCTATTAGCATTGGCTTTATGTTGTAGCACAGCTATGCAAATAAACATGGTATTGCATCTCAAGTGGTTTGGCAATGGTTTAATAGAATTCAGTTTAGTCAACTTAAATGATTAAATATTTTTTACCAAAGTCAAAGTTGAATAATCTATTAATTTGTTCAGTTGCTGTTTCCAAACCCCTGATCCAGGACTGCATTCCACTTCTCATTTAGACACACTTGTGAACTTCCCAAAGCTCTTGCCCTGCACCATATTTGCATTTTTGGGTGAGGGAAGTGTGAACAGACCCTCAACCCCTCGATTTTGTCAGTGGGAAGAAGTCTGCTCAAATGTACATGCAGTCCTGCTCACAAAATGCAACAGTGAGAACTTGTGCAACACAAATGACGTGCATCCATGAGACAGAGGGAAGATTGTGAGGAAAGGGCACAAAAATCTGCCCATTACTGGTGGTTTGGTTTGTTATTTTGAACATGTGCTGTAAGAGGCACAGTTTAGCTGCAGGCTCAAGCAGAGCAGAAAACAGCATGAATCCACAGCGTTCAGCTTTGCTTTGGGGACCTGTAGACTCGCCTGAATAATGGCATAATCCCTGACCGAGAGAGATGCTTTCAGCCAGATAGCAGCATCACCTCAGCTCTCAATCACATTTATGGGCATGTTCAGCCATGTGTTATTTGTTATTGGTGTTATGAGGTACCCATAGCAGAGATGTTATGCGGACAGGACATTGATCTGTGTTTATGATTGTAAAAACACAGAGCTCACTGACAGTTTTCCTTGCAAGCTGACTATAAATGACTGCATGAACAATGTTTGTATTGTTGTGTAGCAAATGTCTAAACATCCTTCAAGGGATAGTTCTTATAATAATCTTATACGATTTTTCTTATCAGATAAATTTGTCTTATTTTAAAGGGATAGTTCACCTTCAGTTACTGGTCCCCACTGACTTCCTGTTAATCATAAATTGGTCCTCGATATTCTCTTGGCCACCGAAATCTTCTCAGTCCCCCAGTGTAAAAATACGCCGGAAGTAAGAAAACACCCATTCAATGTTTTCAAATACTTCATTATTCCCGAAATACAGATCTTATATCGGCATGTCAGGGGCAGGTTTTTACCCTCTTACCCAATGAGTATATGGGACATACCCAGATGAGTGTTTTCCCCAAGAACATGTGGTTTTGTATAAATCGCCACATTATACTAAAACCTATCCCTATAGGATAGACTGTCCTTGCGACGTGAGGCTGGAACCCCCTTATAATCGCACACACCCTTTACCCTTGATATTGAGTAAGATACATCAACACCATACAAGAGAAGAGAGAGACAGATAGAGGAGGGTTATTCAGAGAAGGAAGGAAAGAGTGAGAAATAGGGGTACGGCCCTAAAGACAGAGAGTGTTTTCTAACATTTGCCTGCTTTTGTTTAAAATAAACAATGAATACATAAACACTCGCTGCAGAGTTCCCTAATCCTAAATTTATCATTCTCATACATTTCAACCCATGTCCTCTATTTTAACTTCTCCTCCATTCAAAAGACAATAATGACAGCATGTAATACTTTTCATCTGGCAATATTGATAAACTCGATCACACTTGCTCAATGGAATTTCACCCAACTTCTGTTCTCCTTCAATTCTTTCTACACAAAATAATGAGTCAGGAATTGAACTCACGATTGTCACTCTTACAAACACTTGGGGTATAAACCATATTGTACCATTTGGTCTGCACCTCCATTGTCCAGAAGTCTTCAAAGCAGGAACCAAGCCTGCAACACTAATAAAAGAAATGCATTCCCAATCTTGCGGTGGTGGGGCTTTAACAATTACCCGAGGACCGACCGCACTGTGGGGCATTTTTGTACAGACATAGCAAGACCCCTTTTTCCCTTCGGCCTTTGCCGTATAATTAGCAAATCTCCACCACATATTCGTGGCATAGGCATGGGGTGTATCATCATGCCCAAGCCACGTTTCATTACCTGTACTTATAAAAGTGTGCGTACAAGTAAACAAACTTATCAGAATGACCAGGTATATCATTTGTCTCATACCCATGGTCACACAACTATCAGGAATTATGATTTTAGACTCTTGCTTCTCCTTCCGCCCCTTCCGCACCTCGACTCCTCTCTCAGCTCCTCGAACTCGATCCAGCTCCAGATACGATCACAGATCCCCTCCTGTCTCCGGAGCCGCCTTTAGCCTGCTTGCATGGATCCACTGTGGCTGGAAATCAGTCAGCACCCCTGTCCGCGTCACAGCGATGACAGTCGCAGGTCCAAGATACTTTGGCTCTCCGAGCTTTGGAGGTTTCAGGCACTTTATCAACACCTGTTTGCCTGGAGCAAAAGAATGAGTCGGCTTCTCTGCAGTAAGAGGGAGAGAGAGAGAGAAACATCACCATTTATGCTATTTAAAGTTTTGACCAGGGAATCCACGTAATCCGCGATGATCACCTCCGTGTCACTTGTGGAGAGATTACCAGCACGACCCTTAACCCACGGGGTGGGGAACGGTCTGCCCATTAGTATTTCAAATGGAGACATCTTTGTTGTCGATGAGGGGGACATTCTTATTTCTGCCAATACTGCAGGTAGTACGTCGACCCAATTTCGGCCTGTCTCCATGCATGCTTTCGTAATTCGATCTTTTATCGTTTGATTCAAACGTTCCGCTACCGAACATGACTGTGGATGGTAGGGTATGTTCAGATGCCAGTTAATATCTAGCTCTTTAGCTAGCAACTGGGTAACCTTGTAGGTAATGGTGTACCATTATCGCTTTCTATACCGTTGGGATACCAAAACGAGGTATAATCTCCTTAGCGAGTACCTTCACTACAGTCTGTGCATTTTCTCTTCCACACGGGAAAGCCTCAGGCCATTTGGAGAAACGGTCCACTATCACAAGCAAATATTTGTGATTTACACAAGGAGGCATGTGTGTAAAGTCTATTTGTAAATGCTGAAATGGCAGTTCCGGGTGTGTAAGAGAATCATGTTTACTAGCTTTATGTTGATTGGTCTTAGTACAGATCAAACAAGCATCTAATAACAACAAAGTATTTTTTCTTACATTTGCTATACAATACGATACGATTCAAATTTTGAATCACTTTCTCTTTTGACACATGTGAGACACCATGATAGTGTCTGCATAGCATAACAATGGTAGAGGCTGGCAAAGCAATCCTGCCCTGCTTATCTCTCAAAACACCTGCTTGATCCGGTTTTGCCTCATTCACTGCCCAATGGTTTAGATCACTTTGAGTGGGGTTTGCCTGTAATAGTTTAATATCCAAATCAGTAGTCAACACAAAGGACATCATGGGCACCGCTGTGCCTGCTTTGTCAACATGTGGACTTGATATGACATCCCTAGCTGCTCATTTAGCTACTTCGTCTGCAAGTCTGTTTCCCTTTGCTTCTTCTGACTCTCCTGATGCATGCCCTGTTACTTTTATCACAGCCAATTTTGACTGTAACTGTGCTGCATGAATCAGTTCAACCACAACACTGTGGTGGGATATGGGTTTTCCTTCTGAAGTCTTAAAATCCCTTTCTTCCCACAGTTTGGCAAAATCATGTAAATTCCATGTGCATATTTTGAATCGGTTTATATGTTGATACACTGATATTTTGCCAATTGACAAGCTCTTGTTAACGCAATTAATTCTGCCACTTGTGCTGATTTATATGGCAGAGAATAGGCCTCAATGACACAGTCAGGTAATTCAACAATCGAATACCCACACCAGTATTCATTATCATTTGGTTTATAGCATGATCCCTCTACTACCAATGTTTTCCCTCTCCTCCAGGACAGATGCGGACACAGCTGGCCTGCAAGCCGTCGATTTGAATCCTGGCCTAGGCATCATGACGCTGTCCGCAATTCCCCTGCAATACAACTTATGCCAACATAATGTTTGGGCCATGAACTACGGAAGTGGTTTCAATGTTAATTAGGCATAGCTAATAATATTGCTTCATAGCCAGAACGTCGTTGAGCAGTCATATGCTGCGTAGAAATGTTGTGCATGATAGCTCCTACCTGATGAGAGGTGTGCACTATCAGTGGATGTGACAACACTATACGTTCTGCATCCTGCACCATGATCGCTGCTGCAGCCACTGCGCGCAGACAGGCTGGAAGCCCTCTAGCCACCGAGTCTAAGGTTTTAGACAAATACGCTACTGGGCGATAAATGCCCCCGTGCTCCTGTGCCAAGATTGCGGCGGCTGTTCCCCCTCCTTCGTGCACGTACAAATGAAAGTCTGTTGTATATGTCGGTAGGCCAAGGGCAGGTGGCCTTGTCAAGGATGCTTTCAAGTCTCTGAATGCGTGGTCCATTTCTGCTGTCCATGCAATATCATCAGAGTCCTGCACGGTGGCTGCTCTCAAGATTTTGTCATACATGGAACAGTTCGGCACCCACGCTCTGCAATAGTTCACCAAGCCCAGGAAGCTTTGCATTAGCTTCTTCGTGGAGGGCCGTTTGTACGTAGCAATGGCTTTGATACGATCAGCAGACAGTTTTATTGTACCTTGCGACAATTCATGTCCTAGGTAATCCACCCTCCTCTGAACCCACTGAAGCTTTTCTCTTGATGCCTTGAACCCAGCTTTTGCCAGGATGTTGCAGACGATGCTGGAGGCAGCAGCACACTGGTCCGCAGAGGCACCAGTAGCGAGGATGTCTTCCGCGTATTGTAGCAGACAGGTATCAGGAGGGAGTTGAGCATCCGCTAACGTTGCGTGCACTACGGCGGCGAACACAGCCGGCGAATCTCTCAGGCCCTGAGGCAGTCTAGACCAGCTAAGTTGAGCATGGTCAAAGGTGAAGGCGAACAGCGGCTGCGAGACAGGATCTACAGGAATGGAAAAGAATGGAGAGCATAGATCAATAACTGTGAAATTGGCATGTGAACTAGGAATAGAATTCAGTGTTGTGTGCACATCAGGTACAATAGGAGCCAATTGTTTAATTATGTCATTAATCTTTCTAAGATCCTGTGTCAATCGCCAGGAACCATTCGCTTTTCTTATTGGATTGATCGGTGTATTGTAGGGTGAGTGAGTCTTGATCAGAATGCCTTGTGCCAGCAAATTTTCTATAATAGGCCGAATCCCATCGATTTTTTCTTTGGAGAGAGGATATTGTTTACAATAGACTGATGTGTCTCTGGTCAGAGTAGCCGCATAAGTGCGGACATCTATGAGGCCCACATCATCCTTATGCTCCGCCCACAAGACAGGGTTGACATCCCCTTTTTCCAGTAAGGCTGCAGTTACAACCTCAGCCTCAGTGGTCGCACTTCCTATCTCAACAGTCAGAGAATAGACATAAGGAAACATGAGTTGCAGAGAATTAATCTGAAATGTAATATGAGCACCCAATTTATGCAGCAAATCTCTACCCAAAAGGCAAAATGGAGCATCAGGTATTATTGCAAATGCGTGCATCTTAAACAAAGAATGATTGTCTTTAGAAGTTACCGATAAATTTGGTGTCATTTCACAACGTACAGGGACACAGGAAATTCCCACAGAGTTAATAGTTTTCCCTGTAATAGAGCCCCCCTATGCTTTACCGACAAAGATACCGTGAGTCACCCGTGTCAAAGGAAAACATACTTTTAGCTGTTCATTTTCAATTCAAGAAAAGGTAATACAGACGATTTAGTTCGGGTATGTAACAGAACTCATCGAACTATTCTTCATAAAGAAAGGGCTCTAAACTCTGTGGGCATCCCTAACGGGGAGTCCACTTTGTGGGGTAATTCGGTCTTTGTTTGTTGCCTTTGTGGCAAAGCATTAGTCTGTGGCCTGAAGCCAGCAAACCCACATCTTTTCTGTTTTTTATCCCACTGCTTTTTCCTACAAGTGTTAGCGAAGTGTCCTGCAATGCCACAATAATAAGAGACTTTCATCCCTGTTTTGATTTGGACGTGCTTTGACAACAGTATTAAGTAGCATCATTGCTGTAGGTTTCCCTCGTGAGGCTTCAAAAGCCCCCGCGGTGGAAAGTTCACGCAGTCTCCGAGACAAAGCGTCAACAGATATATCTGTTATATTCGAAGTTGTCAAGCGAACCAATTGTGCGATTTCTGTTTGCATGTTATTCAAAACGTATTGACAAACAAAGGAGAATGTTGATCTAATGGAATGGCAGATTTTTCAGTCCAAGCATGCTTAAATCGATTGTAAAATGCAACAGGATTTTCGCCTGCTTTGTTTTGTGTTTGCAGCATGCGACAAATTTTGCTTAGCCGAAGACAATTTCACCAGAAAAGGAGTCAATTGTCTGAAAAATTCTTTTATCTTTTCCACATCAGCCCAAATCCACGCAACATCTTCATCGTCCTCCGAATCTTATCCAACTATTTGCAATGTTCGGAAAGATTTTGGTTGTGACAGACCTAATGGTTTATCACTTTTTGATAAAGCACAGTGGCGAGATGGCGGCGCATCCCGTTTAGGACTCAAAACATCAATCTCTGCAATCAACTCTTCCTCTATAATTTCTGGCGGCAGTGTTTTAGTCAAAATGAAGCGATAATCACGCCCAGTCCATTGACTGTACGCGTTAAACTCTTCAATACAGACACAAGTGATGCGGAACCCGTAAAGGATCTGCAATCTTTAGCAATCGCTACAGCATCCGACATTGCCAGCGGGGTTATTTTAAACCCGTCTAGAATCTGCAGAAATGGGTATAAATCAGTTGCAATAGGTAATTGCAGGTACAGACGATTAGGAGTTAATTTTTCTTGTTCAGGCTTTCCAACCGTATCATACCGAGGCGGAGCCGAGCTGGGAGAGTCAACATGGTACATTTGAAAAAAATATTTTTTATCAGTCTTTTTAACCTGATCTGGCCCTTTATCCTAATAAGGTTTAATTTTTTTCCACACAGTTTATGACTGTTTCATATACTCATCGTCCCAAGACGGATCTCCCCAGCCGTCCTGTACCATCAATTTGGCTGCCGTCATATCTTTATCTTTGAACGAGCCATCACGAGGAAATGGATCTAATTGTACTTTGCCTTCTGAACAACCAGCCAAATTACTCAAATATGGTTCAGTATTAAACCCTTTATTGTTTATGTACATTCAATCCCTTGGCAACTCGCCAAGAATGGGTTTCGAGATCGTCTGCCCCATCGGATATCAAAGATGTCTCGTCAATTTTAGTTCACTTTTCACAATTTATAGAATGGCCAAACAAAACACAAAATAGAGACCGCGTTCTTATATTAACTTTTTGATATTTTTTTTGGCCAAAAGAAAGCTTTCAATTCTTTATTATTCATGAAATAACTTAAAGGACCGAGAACATTCAAGGCAAGATTGAGCAATTATAATCTTTCACCACTACTTTATTTTCTTAAATAGATAGGTTAAACGGAAGCTTCTCACTCTTCGTCCCACATATAAAATGTGAGGAAAACAGATTAATGCCAAATATGACACAATCAAATTGCAAACGAGAATAAATTCAATTTCTCTTACAGACAGGAAGAAAAAGAAAACATTTTTTTACCTGTCTTTTTGAGAAACTCCCGGGAGGACGAGCCCCCATTTGTTAATAAAAAATAACAATTTGGTTCCTCGATATTCTCTTTGCCACCGTGAAATCTTCTCAGTCTCCCAAAGTGTAAATAGACGGCTGGGAAGTAAGAAAACACACAGTCCATGTATTCTCAATGCTTCAATTTATTCACAGAAATACAGATTTTATATAGGCATGTCGAGGGGAGTTTTCATCCTCTTAACCAATGAGGATAGGGTGACATACCCATACAGGATGTTTTGCCCAAGAACATGTGTTTTGTATAAAATCGCCACATATACAGAAAAACATGTCCATTTTAGGAATAGACTTCCTGGCGACAGAGGGTGAACCCCCCTTATAAATCAGCACAACTCCTTTACCTTGAATATGAGTAAGAGACATTCAAACACCATACAAGAGAGAGAGAACAGATAGAGGAGGGGTGATTCAGAGAAGGAGAGAGAAAGAGTGAGAAAGGAGGGGTACGGCATCAAAAGACAGAGAGTGTTTTCTAACACTAACATGTGTTTGTTTCACCCTATTAGTCATTGGACCAGCAACTGAAGGTGAACTATCCCTTTAAAATAAGACAAATTTATCTGATAAGAATTTCAGATAAGTATTTATTATAATTCAAATAACAAAATTATTTTTTCAAATATAAACCTCCAAAATTAATGCTTTTGAAAATACATGTGTGTTCCTATACAACTCAGCCAGGTGTATGAAGCTGTGACTAACGTGGTAAGAAAAACACAATTGATTCAATATTCTCTGACAGATCTTAAACTTTCATTCTGTTTTGCTTCTCGGATAGATGTTTTAGAGTCTACTGAGCAGGAGTTTCGCTAGTGGGTGGAAAGGTGGGATTTCCAGAGCCAGAGAATACATTATGGCTAAATACTCACCCTGAAAGTTGCCTCAGTTTTTTTTTTTTTAATACTTCTGGACTCTTTCTGAAATACCTCCCAGCGCTCTAGTGTTAGTTTGTATTTATTTGCTCATAGATAACAAAGGAAGATTCCTACACATAAAATTAAAAAAAATGTGGCAATAAAAGTGAATCTTGCAGATGAATTTGAGAAGTGCCTACACTCTAAAAAATGCTGGGTTAAATACAACCCAGTGCTGGGTAAAATAGGGACAAACCCAGCAATTAGGCTGTTTTGACCCAGTTAAATGTTTATGTAAATGTTAAATGTTTAACCCAACCTTCTGGGTAGTAACCCAACCGCTGGGTCAAAACAACCCAATTGCTGAGTTTGTCCCTATTTTACCCAGCACTGGGTTGTATTTAACCCAGCATTTTTTAGAGTGTATGGTTTGCATGTTTGTTGCACGGTGGTCTTGGTCTTGACTCGGTTTCGGTTTAGGTGGTCTTGTCTCCAACAATGATTAAAGGTGTAAGAGACAGAGCTATCCCGAGCTTTAATGGACTGCACAACTACTTCTACTAGTTTAGATCACTGACACCCTGCTTTCTCAGATGAATCCCTTGATGAGTGCCAGGTATTCACATACTGTGACGATGAAGAGGACGAGACCTCTGATATTTTTCAGAGGTCTATTGATCTACATATTATACCAGCTATTTGGAAAAAATAGATTATTATACCAGTTCCAAAGAGAACTACCCCTCAGGAGTACTACGATTATCGCCCAGTTGCCTTAACTTGTATTGTAATGAAGTGTTTGGAGAGGATTATGATGGGGAGGCTTAAGGAAGAGGTCAAGGACCATCTTGATCCTTATCAGTTCGCTTATCAAATCAACAGGGGCACTGATGATGCGATCCTTACCGTGGTGCACCATGTTTTAAAACATTTGGAGGATCCAAAGGCTTATGCCAGGTTGCTTTTTCTCGATCTGAGCTCTGCTTTTAATACCGTGAAGCCACACCTTATGCTCTCCAAACTAAATAGTATGGCTGTTAATCCATATAGCATTAAATGGTTCCATGCATTTCTTACGAATAGGACTCAACAACAAGTTAAAATCAAGCAGACTTTTTCCGAATGCCGGCCCATTAGTATTGGTGTTCCCCAGGGGTATGTTTGTTCACCACTCTTATTTACATTGTACACAAATGAATATAGGAGTCACCATCCGGTGAATATTGTCATTAAATTTTCAGATGATACTGCCATTCTTGGTCGTTTGTACAAGGATGAGGACCTTCAGTGTTACACTACAGAGATTGCTGACTTTGTGTTATGGAGTAAAGAACATAGTCTTGTAATTATTGTTAGTAAAACAGAGGAAATTATCTTTGATTATAAATCAGTAGGCAATCACTCACCTATCATGATTAACAACAAGCCTGTTAGACAGGTTGCATCATACAAATATTTAGGTTTGCTTATGCATAATAAACTTTCATGGGAGGTGCATGTGGATAATCTGTGTAGAAGGGTGCAACAAAAAATTTACTTTTTGAGGAGGCTTAGATTATTTGGGGTGGCTCAGAGGGTCAAGTTGTTGTTTTATCATGCCTGTATTGAATACATCTTACTGTATGGTATAGCAACCTGGTTTGGTCATTTGAAAGTTACTCTTAGATCTCAGCTGAACCATTTGGTGTGTACTGCTATGAAAGTGGTTGGTCTGAGGATTTATCCCAATTTTCAGTATGTTTTTAATAAGGTTATTCTTAAACAGGCAATGAAAATGACTCGGGACCCTTCTCATGTGCTTCAGCGAGAATTTGAATTACTTCCATCTGGTCGACGTTTTCGTATTCCGATGTCTAGATATAACTGTTATAAAAACTATTTTGTTCCTTTGGCTACAAGGCTGTTAAACTCTGATTCAGGGGACACGACTGTATGATTGTTATTATTGATGTTGGTACTTTGTTGTGCAGTTTTACCCATATTGCCCAAAACAAATTTCCCTCTTGAGGGACAAATAAAGTAAAGATTATGTTCCATTCACATTTACAGCTTCAAAGGGAAGGAGATGTAAAGAGTTGCAACCATGTTCGCTCAACTGTACGTTCTGCTTTGTTTTATTCAGGGTATTGCCTGACCCTAAAGTCATGTACAAACAAACTGCTGGTAGCTTTGCATGTTGGTCAGACAGACAGTTTCTGTCGAAGTGGGTGGTCTTGGCCAGAATAAGCTCCAGATTAGATCAGTCAAGATGGGAAATCGGTTATGTGTATAGTCACAAATCAGGTTAGAATATAACACAGAGCAAAAGAGAAAAGAGACACGTTCAGTAATCACATTTTCTGTTTGGATAGGAGTTTTAGGAAGAATAAAAGGATGCACTGAATATGTCTCTGTCTATAATAATGCACTCTAAAAAATGCTGGGTTGTTTCAACCCAACTCTGGGTCAAATATGGACTAACCCAATTTTTACCTTAAATTTTTAACCCAAAAGTTGGGTGAGTCCATATTTGACCCAAAGTTGGGTTGAAACAACCCAGCATTTTTTAGAGTGTAGCTTGATCTCTTGTTACTGGATGAGGAATAGCCCATATTTACACTCTCGAAAAAAAAAGTGCACTAATATGTACACTTTAAGAGCTGAATTTTGCAAAACAAGTTAATACTGTGGTGAAAACTATACGATTAATAGCTAAGATAAAACAAATGCTCTCATCGAGAGATTTGGAGACGATCATCCATGTTTTTATAGAATCTAGATTGGACTACTGTAATGTTGTGTATGTAGGAATCACTCAGTCATTGGTAAATCAGTTGAAGCTTGTTTAAAATGCTGCCGCTAGACTGACTGGTATAAGGAAGAGGGACAGAATCACTCTGATTTTAACATCCCTGCACTGGTTACCAGTTAGATACTGGATCGATTTTACACTGTAAAAAATGCTGGGTTGTTTCAACCCAACTTTGGGTCAAATATGGACTAACCCAACTTTTGGGTTACATTTTTACATTACATTTTTAACCCAAAAGTTGGGTTAGCCCATATTTGACCCAAAGTTGGGTTGAAACAACCCAGCATTTTTTTTAGAGTGTAAGGTCCTATTAATAATTTTCTCAAAATTTTAAATGGTCTTGTGCCCTCATATTTGTCAGATCTTGTTACCCATCATATGCCAGGAAAGAATCTGAGATCTGCTGATAAACTATTGCTCCAGGTACCGCTGTCCCGACTTAACCGGAAAGGTGATCAGGCCTTTTCGATAGCCAGACCTTGGTTATGGAATAACTTACCTTTAGCTATCCATACTGCCTCCTCTCTGATCACTTTTAAAACATCTTTGAAGAAGCACTTTTGATCACACTATATTTTAAGGTCCAATTCTCGCTATTAACAAACAATTAACTATGACTTTTGCCTCAATAAACTCCTAATTAGCTGCTTATTAATAGTTAGTAAGGTAGTTGTTAAGTTTAGGTATCGGGTAGAATTAGGGATGTAGAATATGGTCATACAGAATATGTGCTTTATATGTACTAATAAACAGTCAATATGTTAATAATAGGCATGCTATAAGCAACTATAGTTAATAGTGAGAATTGGTCCCTACACTAAAGTGTTAACACACTTTTATATCCTGGCTTTTGAGTCTTAATATCAGGGGTTTTTTTATTATGTTGTTTGTTATTGTCTTGTTTGGTTTTCTTGATTGTACACTCTAAAAAATGCTGGGTTGTTTTAACCCATTGTTGGGTCAAATATGGACTAACCCAACTGTTGGGTTAAATTTTGGTTACATTTTTAAATTAGCTTTTTAACCCAACAGTTGGGTTAGTCCATATTTGACACAACATTGGGTTGAAACAACCCAGCATTTTTTTTAGAGTGTACTGTACAGCACTTTGGGCTGCTCTTGTGGCAGTAGAAATGTGCTATATAAGATATAAACTAAACTAAACTACTAATGTATAGGCTACTTTTAAAGTATTAATATATACCTTTAAGGTACTAACATGTACAATTTAGTGGTAAATAAGGTACAAAGATGTTAACTAACAGTTTTTCCTCATTTCAGTATCTGAGGCAGTGAGAGTAAGAGAATTTCCCAGAAGAATTTCTCTTATTTTTAATCACTGCTATGAAGTATGTATATCTATAGTATGTTCACGAGCAAGTACGAGGTCTCAGCCTTTTGTTTTCCAGACTTTTGTCCCTTCAGATTCAATGGGATATGCTGCTGTGCAGTTTCTCTCTCTCTCTCTCTCTCTTATTTGCCCATCGCTGCGCACTATAACGCTGCATTGTTCAACAACATGAATGCAGATAAGGCGTGAATAAAATAAGGATTTTTTTTAATCTCGTGCAGTCCTGAACGACTGAACTTCATCACATGAATCTGCGTGCATTGCTCTTTCTGAGTGTGTGCGCTCCTAATTAAGCGAACAGAAATCTATAGGAGTTCACCAGAGTCTGCAAAATACTGCAGCCCTCCAGCAACTCTGTTGATAGACATTATGCATGTCGCATTTGGCTGCCAGGTAAAGATAGGTTTGTCTGAATTATTGATGGCACATACATTAAGTGTGGTGTATATTAATCTGTGGGGCTTGCGAAGGCAAATATCTCCTTTCTAAAGCTCTACCCAGTAAGCAACATCCTATTAATCACCCAGAACAGACTGGCAACAGCATATCAGCACCCAGACGTCATGCGCTCAGCTAAAAACAACTTAGTAACTATTCAGCAATGCACCGACAGCAACATCATACATGTATTTATTAAACTTGTACAGTATAGCAGGGTGTTTCTTCAACCACAGGCATTTTTATTTCCCAGGTATTGATTTTTTTATTGTGACTAACTGATTTCAAGTTTATTTATTTTTGTTGGAATAGTTCAACCAAAAATAAAAAATAAAAATAGCTGAAAATGTCCTCACCCTCAGGCCATTGAAGATGCAGGTGAGTTTGTTTCTTCATCAGATTTGGAGAAATGTAGCATTGCATCACTTGCTCAGCAATGGATCCTCTGCAGTGAATGGGTGCCGTCAGAATGAGAGTGTGAAAGGTGACTTTTAAGAGAGCTTATGTTCTAAAGGTCCACATGACCAAAAGTGTGATTTGCAGAAACACCAACTGCATGCATGCATTGCATGGATGTTGTTGTAATGTTTTCTTCATTGAGATTGTGGGTTTCGCCTGATTGCATTTTTGTGTATGTACATACATTCACAAAACAGGCTAAAACGCCCAACAATTAAGGAATTGGCACCTGGGTGGGACACATTCTTGAAGGTCCAGATAAGAGACAGGTACATGTGAGTATCCCAAAGAGTAAAGTGAGCAGTGTGACGATAGTGAGGGAGAGCTGAGTGCATCTGTGACACCCTGACAGAGCAAAAGCATTTCACTGCCTCACAGCATCATAATAATGCGAAGGAGACCGGCCTGGACGATCATTTAATCAATGAGAAAAAGTATAAGAATAGTCCACGCAACTAATTTGTAGGCGTGTTCAGTCACAAATTATGTGTTCAGATGCATAATTTCAGACGCTATTGGTTCTATGAATGCAGAACATGGAAACAGAAAATATTTATTTTAATCTATAATTAATTTGAGAAGACTTAAATATTAAATAATGTCATGTTAACATTTCTGTGAGTAGTAACTTTGGAGGTTGTGTACTAAGGCTCAGTGTTCTTGTGGATGTGTGTACTGTATATCCATCGCTGCAGTGCGTCTGGTGTCTATGAGCGTCCCTGCAGACTCAGGTGTCGTTCATGAGGTGAAAATGATGTATGAGCAATGTACGGTATCCCTCAGAGTCCCTTCAAAACACTCTGACGCGGCACAAAGCTTCCTCAAAGCAGATGAGATGCTCTCTGAATATGGAGCTCTAGTTGAAGCTGAGTGTGATTTGGGTATAATTGCTGTGCCAAATAAAACTGTACAGATATTTTAGCAGTTATTACGTATGTCCTGTATTTCTAGTGACTAAACCTGCAATGCCAATCACTTGTGAATTAAACATTTAGTTCTTCATTTTAGTAAATTGACCGATTTCGTTCACTGAATAAGCGGTTTCTCAGGTAGTCACATGAATGCTAGACATACTCGTGGAAATTAATTCAACGTGGGCAAGTTGGGGTTTTATTAAGAGTTGGCTTTCTATGCAGGGGATTTTCTATTTAAACAATGCTATATGACTAGAGAAAAAAAATGCAGTGGTGAAAAAAGATAAGGAAAACCTCAGTGCTGAAAGAGTTTGAGTCGACACAAAAATGTCAGATACAAAAACGCAGACATGTGATGTGTAGTTTTCACAAAAGCCCTTCAGATGATGCAAAACGAATCGTCTGGCAGACTTCTGGCTGACAAATAAACCGGGATATCTCTGTGCAGGTAACACAGAGAAAGATCACACATTGTTTATTCACAAATGCCATTGAAACTATTCAAAGCTGGTGAGATCAGCACGGACCTCATTAACGTGAGCATTACAGTAATATATATATATATATATATATATCTATATAATATATATAATCTATATATATCTTATAAATTAATATTAAAGGGTTCGGGCATGATCCTCTAGATGGCTCAGTCCAAGGTCTAACTCATCTGACCTGATTACATCATCACATGGCAAGCAGCTTATTGGTCCTCTCCCTGTATCTGTAGCCCAATGACCGCTGCCAACATTCAAATATATGCAGAGTGCTTGCCGTAGCAGTTGCGCTTGCTTCCCGAAACCCTTCCCCTTCCCCAGCTCACCGGATAGGATCTTCCGAGGTATTCATTACTCTATATGGGGGTTATTTCATGTACGTTACATTTGCAACAGCAGTATTTCTTACATGCTCACAAGAGAATGTCTGGGGATTTATTGGCAGTAGCAAGTCTCTGTACTCGCTCTGCCGCAGCAGTAGCATAGCAGATCTATTCCGCCAAGACAAAATACATACGTCACGAGTAGTTTCAGTTCCCTTTACTCTTGGACACCAACCCATCACACAGTTCTCACCCTCACTCTCCTAACCACTCATCCAAACTGCCCCACGAGGAGAATAGAAAACCATGATTTCTATTAACATGTCCCAATTCAGAGAAATTAATAATCATCTCCAACATGCCAGAGTTGTATGGCTGACTGTTCCTGCTAGATGTCAGTGTTTGATGATTCACATTTGATTCAGTATGATTTAGCAGTTTAACAAGATCTGGAGTGGATTGTGAGCACATGTGCTCTTGGTGGTTGTGTTTGGGTGTGTGTAAGTCGCTTTGATGCATTATTGATGCTGTCAGCAGGTAGCGGAGAACAAACGGGTGTGAATTGGCTACGTTTAAAAATCCATTAATGCAAGCATCCTGCTGCAGCTGGATTAATGGTCTAATTGAGGTCTAAAAAGCTCCATCAGACGGTGTCTCTACTCCTCCTGCTGCGTCTGCCTCTCAGCATAGCGCACTGACAGTATTTCATAAGTCAAAGAGCTGTCTTTACCAGTTAATCTACTCCCATATGTACACTACTGAGCAAAGATTGTAACACTTCAAGCACAATTATGTTTACAGCCATTTATTTGGGTAATATGTCTTTATTTGCTTCAAGAAGCTTTATTTGTTTTTCATTTTATACTAATCCATCAAGTTGCTACAGTACACTTTTTTGCATCCTATGGCTGACAGCGAGCTACATTACCTGCAAAACGAATTGTGTATTCTCATTACAATTAATAAATGTAACATTTATTTACTTACATACTTACTCCTCCTCCTATTCCACCATAAGATGTGATCTGTCTAATTTTATGGACAAAATTAGTTTTTTTTTTACTAATATCAGAACATTGACAAAAAACGCCCTCCAACCACAATCAAGACCACATTTACAACAAAAAAAAATGACAAAAAACAACAACTAACAATTGTCTAACAATTTCTTCCAATTGCTTGGATACAACTTAATTTGATTTTTTTTGAAAATGACACAACATAACATCAAAGTGTTACCATTTCATCATGTAAATTACACATTACATATGAGATGACTGTCTATTTATTTCATTACAAAGATCTAATGATCAACTGCTACAACTGCTCCAAATGATAAGCAACAGTTGCATTACCCTAAATGCATTGTTTTATGGAGCGTTTGTTTATGTTTAGATTATAAAAGTCTCTCTGAGTGAGGAGGAGGATTCATATCGCTATATTTACAGATTTTACAGTAATACAGGCTATAGCTGTCACATTAGAAAATACACATACATTACTACCTACATGACAATACTGACGTAAAAATCCATAATGTTTGTAATGATATCAGTTCAGTGTGTCATCAAAAGGTGTGATGAAGATGAACATGGGCATGAGGTGTAGTGTAGAACAATTTGACATATAAGTCTATACTGTATTTTTGGCTGTTTCAGGGTGACTTACAGTGTTTTGCCAGTCTCTACCATGGTAAGGCCTCTGTTTACAGTCGGCATACTGTAATGTAAAATGTTGTATTTGATGCCATCTATCTCCCTTCTTTCGAATGTGTCTCTGATCAATTTGACAGATTTATTGATTGTTTCATCTCTCTAGTACTATATCTTGCTCTGTGTTCACAAATTGCAAATCTCTCTCTTTTGTATTAAAATATTGCATTAAATAATAGACAAACATATTAAACTGAATGAGAAGAGAGGCAAATGAAAAGTTTGATATTAATAGCATTATGAAAGGCAGATACTGTGAATTAAATGTTTATATACATAAAAATGTATTTTGTCTTTTGAAAAGGATACTTTGTGATTTTGTGTTTTGTACTAATGCAGTTAAGAAACATGCTGAAATGTAATAAGATTGTAATAAGAATGTAATAAGCATTTTGAAAAAATAAATAAAAACACCTGTAATAATCCAAAACAAAGACTTTAGAAACATTGAAATTACTGGGAAAACCAACCAATGTACAGCGAAGAACAGACAAATAAGAACTGATTATAAATACAATCAAACAAGGAACAGGTGAACATAATCAGTTACTATAGAAACAAATCAGGACACATTCAGAAACCAAGGCAATGAAAGAAACGTACTAGAACACAAGAAGCAAGAAAACAGAAATAACAGAATATCAAATGAATATCAAAATACGCATCTCTGAATAAATGTAACTAGGCATATGACGGTATCAAAAAAAGTTGAAAAAAGTGTTGTCATAATAGTTTTAATAACTTTTTTTAATATAACAAAAAGAACTGGACATTTAAATACATTAAAGGAATACACAAAAATGTATAAAGCAAACACATTTCAAACAGATTAAAATGCAAAAGAATTATAAAGAACAAAAGCTAACAGTTTACAATAAGGTCTCATTAGTTATCCTTAGTTAATGCATTAACATTAACATTCAACAAATGAGCATCGCATAATCTTTTTTACATAATTATTCTACTTTTGTTTAAAAAAATACAACTGTAAGTACATGTTTGCTTGGGTCCATTAAATAATACAGTTCATGTTGTAGTCCAGATTAAAATGTAAAAAGTTTAACAATAAATAGCCTATTAAGTCTAAGGGTGCACTCACACTAGGCGATCCAAACCGTGCCCAAGCGCGTTTGACTAGTGTAATCGCTCCGTACTGTGCCCGGGCGAGGTTCGTGTGGGGGTGGGGGTGGGGGGATGGGGGCCGAATGATGCGCGTCGGCGTTGCCCAATAAAAATTGGAAGAATTGTGCGCGAAGCACTGGTTTCGTACCCAGCGTAGCAATTGGATCACATTATTGCAGGTGTGCTTCAGGAGGACAAGGGGGGGGGTCTGAAGTGGGCTGATTGAACCTTTAAATTCCTGTGTCAGAAGGAAACAACGGAGTGCAGCTTATCATTATGGTCCCAATGTACCAGATCGGGGTTCCTGTGGGACGCTGCTTTCGCTCGCCAATCAGCCCCGCTGTCCGAGAGTGATATGCAAGAAAGAGTATGATCAAGTCAGCAATGAAATTGTTCCTTCCCTTCACTCTGCCTGCGCTCTCACCCGAAATTGGCGTGTTCGATCAAGTGCGCGAAGGCGTCTTTGAGCCAGCATAGATCGGTTTGTGCATTGTAACCAGGTGATGGGAGAAGTTAATTCTTAAAATTCATTAAAAAGAATTGAATATTTGTAGGTAAAGATAGAATCTTAGGAAGAGGCATCAGAGGAGGGGGGGGGGGTGGCGTATTGGGTGGGTGAGCGTGCGCCACGGGGAAGGGGGTAGCCCATATTGTGCATGCTCTTGGATTATCGGGGGGGAGGGGGCGCTGGAGGTATACAATTTCGAGGGCGGTGGGTTTTAAAAGAAAAATGGAACAAGGAGAGAAGAAGCGTGGCAGCAAATAGGGCAACAAAAGAACGAAGGATTAACTCAATCCCGCACTAAACCACAACCTGACATTACCATTTGCGCCGAATTTTATCGATCCTGACTCGAATAGTTCCACCAAATCTAGCCTCATAAAAGGAAGCGAAGAAATCCGAGTCACTGCAACTAGACGCCTCTTTTTACATCATCTTTTTTCTTTTCTCTCACACCCCGTCTCGTGTTCTTTTGTCTTTGTTCTTTCCCCACCCTTTCTTCTAATTTACAAAAAAAAAAAAAAAAGAAAAAAGAAGTACTATTTTTCACCTCTTCTTTATACGCCCCCTTCACCCGTATAGTTCTCTTTATGAGCAATAGTACAAGTTTGTCCGAGATTTGTACTGATACTGAGTGAGAGGATAAGGAAAAAGAGGGAACCTGAAGTATGCCCAACAGGTGATTGAGGACGAGAGGGAACGAGAGAATTAGGATATTAAAGGAGCCGGACTGATTATTTAGTTTTAATTATGCAAATGAAATGTTAATGCTGCACACACTGCTTCACTGGCACACTTTCATAGATGGGTTATACTTCTCTCTGAGGTCTTCTCTCTGCAAAACTGGTTTTAGCATGCATGTTCACTTAGTGTGTCTAAGTATGTGTACTTAGTGCGTAAAATGCACATTTTCCATTTATGCTACTGGAGTCTTTCCACACATGGGATTTATAATCATGGCGTTCACCAAGAAATGCTTGAGCTACAGATAAATCCAGCAACATTAAAGTCATCATTACTTAAAATGTATATCATCAGAGCAGTAATGCTCTGGGAATAGTCACGCGTTCATTATAATGCCTTAATAATACTCTTATAATGTGTTATAAATACAGGCTTCATAGAAAGTGTTAATGTGATTTCTTTAAAAGAAAATATTTCCATTTGCATTGAACTTTGACCGTCATAAATTTGCAGATGTTTATGCTCGACCGGCAACGTTACACACTAACTGAAGTTAAAAAAGTGAAATCGTGTTCAACCACCCCTTTACTTTAAATGTCAAAAGGATTCACCTGCGCTCTCTTTGAAAGGCAGTCTAGGAACAGACTGCAACAACAACACACAAAGTTAAGCAGAGAGACAGTTGGACATTAATAAATGGGTAAAAAAGAGCCGTTTGATTAAAGTGCAGCTCTCCTCCTGCGTCAGCAGAAACCAACCCACAATTACCTGCTTAGTCAGAGTGTGTATTTCACAGCTGTCACAAATTCATTTGAAGATGATAACAGCACAATGTTATGAGTGTGGGCTAGATTCCTGGTCTAACCCTGGATTAAATCTCATCTTCATGAGTAACACACCATGGCAAAGATTTAAATGCAAAACTAATTCATGCTTTGGAAACTAACCCTCATTTTGCTTGGTTTTTAGCTAGTAAAGTATGTGCAGCAAGATTTTTTTTCTCGACATTAATGCTGCTTTTTGTTCATTCAGATATGGAATATTCCCTAATGGACATGTTTTGCTTCCAACCACAGCATTATGTTATTTGATCCTCAGAAGTTTTTCATTTTCAGGTCTTAAATTATCAACAAAGAAGATCACTGACCAGGCTGTACACACACACACACACACACACACACACACACACACACACACGAAACGTGATGATCAGAGGCTGATTTTCTTAAGCTCAGGAGACTAGTGGTGATACTCATATATCTTTCATTTTTGTATAAACAGTGTCTTAGATTTTCTTCTAAATCTCTTTAGTAGAAAACTAGACATTAATGAGAAACAACAAAGTTTTGAGAGAAATGCACTCAAAACTTGAGAATGTGGTGTGGAAACATGGGAGATGTTTCTCTTAAAATTCCATAGGAGAAATATTGTAAACACTGAAACTATTCTTTAAATTGCATTCTGCATGTTCACAATGAAAAGAACATAAAGTCAGTGGTGGTCTCAGATGAAAGTGCCTACTGCTCCATTTCATTTTCCATTCCATTTCAATGCCTTCATTTTGACCTATCCTGGACACAAATTTGCAGTAGCACAAGATGCCACTTAATCTACTGGAAATAATGATTTTAGATTAAATAAAAAATAACATTTTATTTGTCAGCAAAAAGGTGTCATGCCTATTGCAAAATTAAACAAAAGATTCAGAAATGATTGTTCAAAGATGGATCTAAGAGTGAGAGACACTCACCTGACAGCAGCGTTTAAGAGACTCAGGATTCAGGTTTTTAGTTATAGAATCCCAATGACTCTTTTGCCAGCTTCCCTTAAATACCCAGACCAGAACAAAAAACTAACCTTAACTATGACATGAATTGCGAATTCATGTGTGAACAACTTACCTCAAAATGTTAATCAATACATTAGTGAGAAACAGATATGTAGTCAAGGTGGTCGTTATTCACACGTTAATTCGTCATATTTAAGGTTAGTTCTTGAATAGTACATGCCTTAAGTCATCATCATTAGTTCATTTTAAAGTAGCGTTTAATTTAGGTATTAGGCAAGGCAAGGCAAGTTTATTTGTATAGCACATTTCATACACAATGGTAATTCAAAGTGCTTTACATAAAATAAAATAAAAACAATAATCACAACAATAAAACAAGGATTTTAAAAACTTTTATTACGATTATACATATAATATAGTGCAATCAGTTCGGACATCGCACAGTGCTCATTCAATAAATGCACAGCTAAACAGATGAGTTTTGAGTCTGCATTTAAATGTGACTAATGTTTTAGCACATCTGATCTCTTCCGGAAGATGGTTCCAACTGAGGCAAAATAGCTAAAAGCACATTCCCCTTGTTTTGTGTGAACCCTCGGTATTTCTAACTGACTCGATCCTAATGATCTGAGTGGTCTGTTAGGTTTTATATTCAGTGAGCATATCTGCTATGTATTTAGGTCATAGTCCATTGAGTGATTTATAAACGAGTAATGTACTTTAAAATCAATCCTAAATATACCTGGAAGCCAGTGTAAGGACCTGAGGACTGGTGTAATATGCTCAGATTTTCTGGTTCTAGTCAGAATTCTGGCGGCAGCGTTCTGGATGAGCTGCAGCTGACTAATGGTCTTCTTGGGAAGGCCAGTGAGGAGACCATTACAATAGTCCACCCTTCTGGTGATAAAGGGATGAACAAGTTTCTCCAAGTCTTGACTGGAAACAAAATGTCTAATTCTTGCAATGTTTTTGAGATGATAGTATGCTGTTTTAGTTACTGCTTTGACATGACTACTGAACTAAGGTCTGTCTCCAGAATCACACCAAGATTCCTGATTTGATTTTTAGTTGTTAGACCCCTAGAGTCAAGGTATGCATTCACCTTGAGAACGTCATCTTTGTTTCCAAATGCAATGACTTCGGTTTTTTCTTTGTTGAACTGAAGAAAGTTCTCGCACATCCAACTGTTAATTTCATCAATGCTTTGGCAGAGGGAGTCAATGGGGCTGTAGATATTTGGTGATAAGGCTAGTTAAATCTGGGTATCATCTGCATAGCTTTGATAGGCGATTTGGTTCTTTCTCATTTTTTGACTTAGTGGGAGCATATACAGGCAGGCTAAACAATAGTGGTGCAAGAATTGAGCCTTGTGGGTCTCCGTATGTCATGGGTGTCCACTTAGACTTGTGCTCTCCTATGCTCACATAATAACTTCTCCCTTCTAAGTATGACCTGAACCTTTTAATTACCATGCCAGAAAGCCCGACCCAGTTTTCCAGACTCTCTAGAAGTATGTTATGATCGACAGTATCAAACGCAGCACTGATATCTAGTAGTACCAGCACTGATATTTTGGCCAGATTTCATATTTAATCGAATAGTCATTTATTATCTTAATGATTGCTGTCTCTGTGCTGTGATGCGGTCGAAAACCAGATTGAAAATTGTCCAGGTATTCATTTGAGTTTAAGTATTTGTTCAGTTGATTAAAGACTACCTTTTCAATAATTTTTCCTATAAAAGGAAGATTTGATATTGTTATATAATTGCTCAAAATGTTGTTATCAATATTGCTCTTTTTCAGAAGGGGCTTAACTGCAGTTTTCAGGGAGTTTGGAAGTCCCAGAAAGAAGTGAGGCGTTCACCACTTCTAAGAGAGCTGCTTCCAAACAGTTAAGCACCCTTTTGAAAAATTATGTGGGAAGTGTGTCAAGATAGCAGTTTGACGATTTTTAGGTGCTGCTCTATTTCTTCCAAAATGTTGCTATCAGTTGCTTCAAAAATAGACATAGTATTTTCTTTTTGATATTGCGGTCGAATCTGTTTGACCTCTGCATAACTTGGGGATGTGCTTATCGCCTTCCTGATATTATTGATCTTCGCAGAAAAGAAGGAAGCAAACTCATTGCATTTGCTGTCGGAGAGCATTTCACTGGGAATCTGACTTGGGGGGGTTTGTCAGTCTCTTAACAGTAGCAAAAAGAGTGCGAGTGTTTTTTAAGTTACTGTTTATAAGGTTTGAGAAGATTGACTGTCTAGCTTTGCCTAGTTCCATATTGAAAGTACGAAGGCTGTCTTTATGTATGCTATATTGTATTTCAAGTTTCGTCTTCCGCCACATCCGCTCAGCTTTCTGCATTGTCTTTTCATACTCTGAACTGCTGTTGATTTTCTCCATGCTGATTTCTGTCTGCCAGTCTTCCTTCTGACTTTCAAAGGAGCAATGTCATCGATAACATTCTTAACTTTTGAGTTAAACGAATCAAGGAGAAGATCAACAGCTTCTGCAGAAATGCTTGGTGTTAAAGATTTAGCCTCCATAAATAGTACACTAGTGTTTTCGTTAATGCATCTATTTCTGACAGAGACAGATCTAGATTCAGTTGTAACAGATCAATATCAAAAGGAAATACAGATGTGATCAGATAGTGCTACGTCCTTAATATCAATGGATGAAATGTTTAGACCTCTATTGATGATTAAATCTAGAGTATGTCCATGATTGTGTGTAGGTTCATGCACATGCTGGATTAGGTCAAAAGTGTTTAAAACAGTTATTATTTATTTTGTAGTTTTGATTTCTGCATTATCTGTGTGTATATTAAAATCCCCTGCAATATCAAAACAGTCAAACTCTGAGGAAATCTTTGATAGCATTTCTGTGAACTCTTCAATAAAGGCATTAGAGTATTTTGGAGGCTTGTAAATAATGATAAACAGTATGCGTGGAGCACCTTTCAACACAATCTTTAGATATTCAAAAGACAAGTACTGACCGAATGACACTTGCTTGCATTGATAGACCTCTTTAAATAGAGCAGCTACACCTCCACCTCTCCTAACAGCCCTGCAAACACTCATGAAAGTGAAGTTAGGAGGTGCTGTTTCATTGAGGACCGTTGCACTGCAGCTGTCTTCTAGACATGTTTAGTTTAGAAACATAAAATCCAGGTTTTTTGTGGTTAAGTCATTGATCAGAAATTATTTATTTTTTTAGTGAGCGAATGTTTAAAAATGCTAACTTGATGACTTTGCATTTTGTCTCAACAGCAATATTATTTTGATGCATAACAGGCCGCAGATTAGATAAGTCAGCCGTACGTCTTAAGAAGGCCTTAGACTTTCTATCACGTGAAAAAACAGAAATAGAGAAAACTACAGGCACACAGGGTTCCCGCTTGTTCTGTAAACATTAGTGAATGTTGCTGCTATTATAGCGGGAACCCGACACATATCACTGAGAGCTGTAATCAGTTGTTTTCGGTTCACCGGCTACAACAGATGGAGGAGGGTTTGGGCCCTGGCATTGTGGCAGCGGCCGGAGAGCTCTCACAGGAGGACGACCGCTGGGCCCACAGGCTTGGGTGGTTGTGGGGCCCGCCGTTTTTTTGTTGATATCTGGGGGCTTGCAGCGAATGAGTGGGAGAGTTTGGTCCCAGCATACACCTGTTCCTCCATTTTCTGTGAGAAGATTAGAAGTGGAGATGTTGGAGAGAGGGATATTGTGTCTGGTGAGCAGGGCTGTGGCTCTGTTGTTGGCTCCGGTGGCTGAAATATGTTGTCCTGGCTTCCCTGGCTGTTTTCCAGAAAGTCGTCCTTGGGTGCTGAGTCTTGGAGCCGTTCTGATACGTCACAGTCTGTCTGTTATGAGCTCTGTGGGCAGGGCTCAGCCATGATAGTGTCCATGAGCAGGGCTTGTTGTGGCTGCGTGGTGTTATCAGTGTCCTTGTGGGATGTGTCAACCACATGATGACTCGGACGCTGATATGAAGTCCTGTGGTCACTCATTCTCTGTCCAGGTGTGTGTGTGCCATTCAGGTTGGGTGGTTTGGCACACACTACTGAAGGATGACGGCGGGAGAAATAGATATTTTCCTTTAGCACTCTTGCACCAAGTTTGTTTAGGTGGAGGCCATCCATTTTAAACAGTTGTCTATGGCCCCAGAAAGATTGAAGTTATCGATGAAATTGAATCCTTTTAAGCTGCAGATTCTTTGTAGACATGTGTTCAGCCCAAGCAAACGTGAAAACGTATTAGTTCCTCTTGCTGGGAGTGGCCCACTGATGAACGACTGAACTATGTCTTCGAAGTGTTTCAAAGAGTTCACTGAAGTCCTTTTTAAGGAGTTCTGACTGCTCTTTCCGATTATCATTCTTCCCCACATGGATGATGTTTTGATTTGCATTCTTGTGCTTCATTAGAATGTTCCGAAGTTGCTTGTTCATATCAGAAACTGTTGCTTGAGGAAAGCATCATGTTGTTGAATTTCTGCTACTGATGTTTCTGATAATGGAGTCGCCCACTATCAGAGTCATGGGCTCGGCTGCGCTCTGAGCTGAATGCTGCTGTCTGCTCGACCTTGAGCGCCTGTTAGTAGTGAGGTTAGCTGCTGGCTGATCGGATCCATGTTTAATCACACTTGGGGATTCCTCACTTGCATTCATTAATGCTTTAAATCTGTTCTCAAGATGTATAGGGGGCGGTAGAATACCAGTGTTTGCAGGCCTTGTCATAGCCGTATCTGGGGTAGGCGATGCTACGGCAGCAATATGAGAATCTCGTGACAATCCGATGTCTCTACTGCCTTTGGGTCTCGCTCCCTGTTTGTGCCATCGATTAGTGTGACAATCAGTTTCGGCTTGTTTCTGTACACTTGGTATAAACTGTTGAGATTGACTAGGTTCATGAGACTCACCGGCTGTATGCTGATGGGGTCCGTGATGATGGTCTGCTGAGTGTTCTGCCTGTTTTTGAAGTCCAGCAAGTAACTTTGTTTCAAGAACTGCAATCCTTTGTAGAAGTTTGCAGCAAGTAGATTCAACAGGAGGCGTTTTCTTTCTCTTCTGTTTGAATGTGGGCAGCTGTGTTTTCCCTTCTCCGGAATGTAAGCTGCTGGCAGTGGGAGGCAAAAGTCTTCTTTTTCGTGGTATTATTCCAGTCCCAGAGAGTTTTTAGTTTTAGTGTTTGTGCCAAAAATATGTTGTTTGAGCACTGTGCTGATCTGCTGAAGTAAAAATCTTAGAAAAATCAAAGAAAAGTACAGAAATAGGGAGCAAAGCGCAGAGCAGTAAGCAAAAACGTCCGAACGGTAGCGAAGCCGGAAGCGATATAGTATCAGTATTAGTACATGATTATTCACATACTGTTATTGTAAAGTGTTCCCGTTCTATCTTGTGTGGGAGAAGTAAGGGTCTCAGCAGAGACAACAGGAGAAGAGAATTCCCCTAAGTTTTAAATCTTCATCATGATCGATCTACTGCTGTGAAATTGAGACCATTTTACCCATCACACTGAGACATTTAAAATCTGTGATCTGTCAATGACAGTGCGTGTCCTGTGATCTTTCTTTGAGTTCTCTCCAGATTAGTAGTTTTTTTTTAAATTAGAGATTAAGAATACCTTCTGTAAGTCATACTTTCGTAAGGTTGGTCTGGACCAGACTTAGCTATACCTTATCACTGTTGACAGTTCACAGTTCTTTACATCTCAGTCTATACTAAAGTAATTCTGAAGTAAAACACCCAGTGCACTGTAAAAAGTAATTAGTTGAACTTACTAGGAAAACCTGTGGAAACTGATTGCCTCAAATTTCTCAAGCAAATTAGTTTATCATTTTTGAGTTAATAAAACTTACTGTAACTTTGTATAGGTAACTTGTGTATATGTATAGGTTACCAGAAAACTTGAGTGTTGCTAACTCAATTTGACAAGTTCAGCCAACTTAGAGATGTAAGTTAAGCTTAGTGCACAGAACTCAAACAAAACAGTTCTCTTAACAAGTCTGCTTTGTTCACATTACTAGACAAATGTGTGGAAACAGATTGCCTTAAATTTCTCAAGTAAGCTGTACTCAAAACTTAAAGTTGTTAATACAAAGACAGAAAACAGATTGTTAGCACAACAATAGGGCATTTATTTGTTTAAAACAATGTTACTTCAAGTCATTATTTTTTAGGAATGCTATCAAATCAACAATTTAACACTGTAAGAAAAATTGCACATACTGCACTCAGGAAATAAACAGAAAAAAACAAACATCAACATCCCTTTTATGACACCTTGTAAATCTAGATTTACCATTTTCTAGAATTACCATTTTCTAAATCAGTTATGATCAATCATGAACAATTACACTGAAAAATGCTCCATCACGCCACAATGACATCTTTCTACATCAGAAGATTTTTCAGAGATTGCATTCTTTGAATGAAATCAAAGGTGTCCTTCAGTACTGGAGGATACTATAATTTCATAGCATAAGTCCAAAGAGCAGGCATATCTTGGGGAGGATTTTCCAGATCATCCAATACAATTGTACCTTCCAAAATGATTGCAGTAGACATGGCATTAAATGCAGTGAGTTAGGTATGGCTCTAGAGTCCTCAGCTCAGGGATCACGGTCAATAGGCCGACTGACATCTCTTCTTCATCATAGTCCTAGAAACAAGAATACAATATGACAAAAATAAGTAATTACATTTTAAGAGTACATATTCAGGTTAAACATTTGCAAACAAATTAATATCTGTGTATTATGTTTAGATATAAAGGCCTTTTCAAACTGAGCACAGCAGTGGATCCCAGATAAAAAATAAAAAAAGACATTCAATCTGTTGTACAAAAAGACAAGACAAACTGAACAGTATGCCAGCTATACAATAATCTATTCTGAAACTGCTGGTTTGACATTTGAAAAGTGTAAAAAAAAACGCATTTTGGTTCGATACTGACATATATATTCTCTTTTGTGTGATTTTCTAAAGACTGACCAGGTAACCATGATCAAGAGAGCATCCTCATAGGCCATGTCTTAAACGAGTGGTTTTCACGTCTCTATCACTCATATATTAGACTCTTTGTTTTTGTTCTCTTGCTTATCTGATTTCTTTATTTTTTTCAAACCTCCTTTTTGATTTTTATATTTCTTTCACTTACTTACCTTTATTCTTTTCTGTCCTTCCTTTCTGACTTCTTTCCTCTTTGTGTTGTTTCCTTTACTCTTCCTTCATCTAAATTGTCAGACTCCTTGTTACCTAATTTCTATTTTCTTTCTTCACATTATTTTTCTTACTCTTATTTAAAAAGGGAAATTAAATGAAAATTCTGTCATTAATTACTCTCTCTCATGTCGTTCCAAACCCGTAAAACATTCATTCATCTTCAGAACACAAAATAAGATATTTTTTATGGAATCTGAAATCTGGAACAAGGCACAGTGCATGCGTGTTCTACGTCAGAACGCCGGCTCCTGTGTCAGCAGCATCACACGTATGTGTTGTGGTACTCTTGTGAACGATGTCCTTACTTTCTTTCTGGGTCTTGAACGTGGTAGTTGTGTTGCTGTCTATGGAGGGTCGGAGAGCTCTCAGATTCCATCAGAAATATCTTAATTGTGTTCCGAAAATTCACAAAGTCTTATAGTTTGGAACGACATGAGGGTGAGTATTAATGACAGATTTTCATTTTTGAGTGAACTCAACCCCCTTTAAGTAGTTTTTTCTCTTCTTTCCAACTCTGTTCTTTTATTATACATTCCCTTTCCTTTTTTCCTTAGAAGTTTTTTTTTTTCTTCACTTTTTTTATTCCTTTCTATCTTATATTGTTTCTGTGTCCTGATTTTTTTCTTGCCAGGTCTCAAGAATTGTCTGCATTACACTAAATAACCAGAATATAACAGACAAAATTACTTACAAAACATGTCTTGTAAAATCAGTAAGGTCCTTTTCAAGGAAGAATGGAAGGCCATGGAGAACTGCTGTTCATAGCCCACTGATGTCAGATGTCTCTACAATTATTAAAAAAAAATATTTAATATCACTCAAAGCACAATCATTCAGCATAACATATAATGAATATCTAATTATTCTGTGCAGGGTTTCACAAAACTGCAAAGTAGTATTTTTTCATACGTGACATAATGTGAATAATCATATACTATGTGGAAACATGGAATTGGAGAATTTTCATATTCCATAGCTTCCATATTTTAATAAGTTTTTCAGCAGTTGAGCTCTCTTTTCACTCAAACATGTAGAACTTCCACTGCATGATTTTAAGTCCCCAAAAAAAGAGCACATATATTATGACAAGAAAATGGTTATAATTAGTGCCGTGCATTGACGCACATTTAAAAACTATTTTCTACTCCAAATGATTTTCTGAAATATAAACATTTAAACGGTGGTTGTGATAACTTGTTTTCATGACATTTGTTCAAACATTAAATGCTGAAAAACGGATTACATAAGACATGATAAATTTCATTAAGTTGTACTGTATCGCTCAACATACTTTATGATGCTTACTCACGTTTATTTCATGTTATAACTAGCAGTAAAGAGGAAGGTCGATGCTTGTAATCTAGCTTGTAAACCACTGGCTAGCTAGTACGCTAACTGACGTTTACAGTAATGCTCGTCAGTCAAAAACTAATATAATCTGCCTTTTCTTTTCCTCAAAAAAGGTAGCACACACTGTGACAATATAGTTTATAAGTACATCATCAAAAACTTACCTAATCTTGCAGCCACATTTCAAACACATCTGACTCTGAAATTCAGTTTGTTGTCTTCTTCTGGTGATGTTTTGTTTAAACCAACCTTCCGCCACCTCTTGGTGCACTTCCGCCACCTACTGGTCTAGAGTTATTAGGGCACATAGTGGGATTTAATCCAACAAACTAGATGCTCTTAAGTACTGTTTACTAAAGTTTTTTAGTTTAACTATTGCATCCACCTGAAAGTTCACATAACACAGTGTAATTAAGTAAATTCAACAAATTTGTAAAAATCAGTTATGTTTACTCGCTTTTCTTAAATAGATTCAGTGATTACTTTTTACACAGGGTTTTCAATAAGCTTCAATTTATAAAAAAAAATAACGATAACGAAATTATAAAAAAAAGAGCAAACTCGATGGAGCTACCTCCTCAGCCCCGAAATACAGCTGCTGGCGGCTCTCCTCTTTCTCTCTTTTTACTTTGCCATAGTAGCTGTTGATTATATCTTTCTTATCTTTATTGCGGAACTTTCCATAAGTCATTAGTGAGTTACAACACGAATATGTGATGTGGCTGCTCCGCAATCAACCCTGGTTGTGGAGTAAATGAGCACTCTTACCTGAATGCTTTTCTGTTGGAATTGTGTAGGCCCAAGGTATTTTCTCTCTCTCTCTCTCTTTTGTTAAAAGCTGTTAAATTATTAAGCAGTGTCTGGTGTAGGTTTTTCCTTTGTATTTTATGTGGTGACCACTGGGAGGTGCTCTGGGAATATATTTTTCTTTCTTGGGTTTCTTCCCTGACGTAATGTATTTTGCAAAGCGAAAGTAAAAGTGTCAGGCAAGTTCGTTGCGTTCTAACAGGAAAGGGTTCTGTGTCTTTATTTAAAATGAACACTTTTTTATTATTATAAAGAACACCGCTTTCTCACATAACGCAGTGAAGCAGCCCGTGCATAGAATGAATAATTGATTCTTGAGGCATTGATATCAACCAATTCAGTACCACCGCCGTGGACAGCACCTGGTAACGTCGCACGTAAGGAGGCATATCTTAAGCAGCCTCCTAAGGTATAGTTTGGAGAACACGCCTAGAACAAGTATTCCTTTAGTTAAGAGTTAAGAGAGTCTTCGTAGTGCGCTAAGAGACAACATTATCGGGAAGCGCAGTCCTGATTACAACTCTGCACATTATGTTAGAGCTGTTGCTGGAGTGGAACTCACCCCTTTACATTAACTTTATCGACTATGAGTAGGCATTTGACAGCATGGATAGGCAGATTCTTCAGCGCTTGCTGAGACACTATGGGGTGCTGGGAAAAATCACTAAAATCATAAGGAAAACTTACAAGGGCATGACAATGATTCCCTACCGGCGTGGTTCAGCGCGGTCTGCATCAGGAGAGAGAGGCAGGAGACGAGCGGTGCGTAAGTAGGTCAAGCGCAAATGATAAACACCTGTGTCTCGTTTCAGTAATTGGTGTGGAGAGACCGGAGAGACCGGATAAAAGGGGCCACCTGGAACATGGATGGGAAAGAGACTGACTGGGAACGCGAGCCACCCGGGGAGACGGGTCATAGAAGCACGGAAGCATATGTCAAGTTGCGTTATGAGTTATTGACTGCGAGTTTGGAAGCGCTGAGTGAGCGTCGTTTTCTGTTGTGTGCACCGAGAACTCTAAATAAAGCTTGCGTCCCAGCAAGCCGACCCTGTCTTCTTCCTTCCACCCTATTGAACCATATCACAGTCCTCAAATTGGATTGGTTGAGCAGTGTTCCAAGAGTGCTGATATAGAGTATAAAAGTACTGGAACATTTCATTGTTTGTATCACTCTGGCAATGTGTGCCATGTTGAATGGAAACAGAGATAGTCTGACTCCAGTACCTTAATAAACCTTCACCTGCACTTAGATCCGCCTCATCTCGCCTTAGTCATTCGACCCACAATTACAGAACGACTGACCAAACATGGGTCCAGCAACAGTAAAAATAATGCGTCTCAGAAAAGGAGGTCGCCACACCGAAGACTATGTGCGGGACTTCATTGAGCTAGCTCATTTAGCCAAGATGTCTGAGATTTCCTTCATGATATTTTTTCGAGGGGGCCTATCTGAGCTGTTTAGCTCGCTGATGCCATTGCATGATCCCTGTTGGACGTTGGAATTTTACATCAACCTTGCATTGCAGCTCTACTTATATTGTGTGAGCCATGGAGGAGCAACACGGCACTCCCAGAGCGGCCGTCAGTCCTGAGTCTCGTCTCGTCATGGCCACCACTCCAGAGGCTTCTGCCATCATGGATGCCACTCCAGTGTTTTCGGCCGTTATGTATGTTGCACCTGAAGCTACCAGGGCAGTCGCTAGGTGTTCTGGCTTCCAGTTTGAAAGACCCACTACTGCTGTCGGTACGCACGGCCAGCATCCCTAGCTCCACAGCCCCAGCACTCTCAAGATATAATACAGATCTTACCATTTGTCAAATTAGGTTATTTGTTACTAAGCCCTCTTACTGTGAAGCAGCAAAAATATATATTTAATCATAGTATTATATGCGCAGTCTTCCTAGGACATATGCATTTAGAGCGATATATGAACGGTTTGGTTAGCATGGTCCTTGGTCAACTTTTTTCCGTGTCAGGGCAACAATTCAGTGAACAAGAAATAAATATATAAAATGACTTACACTGAAGAGACAATATTGTCTTTTTTGCTTTATTTTGCTAATGAAAATGGTTCAAACAAAGCCATGTTTTGCATCACTGCAGCAACACAGCAGTTTCATTACTGAATGAATCAGCATTTTTTGCAATATCAGTGTGAGTCTTAATATTCACTGAACCCCAGAGCGTCTCTAGTGAGCGACGCCTCGTGGTACCATCACAGAGAGGCTCAAAATCACTTTCCTAACATTCCTCTTTCACACACTTACACTCCTGGCTGGTGGAACGATCTTCCCAGCCCTATCCGGAATGCTGAATCCCTGACAATTTTCAAGCGACAGCTGAAAACTCATCTCTTTCGAAGCTACTTGACTTCATCATAATAAAAATTAAAATAAATAAATAAATAACATTTATCTCTCTTTATTTATTCCTTCTCTTTCTAGCTTGTACTTTTTTGAACAATGTCTAAGAACTTGGTATTATGACCACTTCTTGTGTCTGTTTGCCTCTTTAAGCAGAATCGCTTTATGTATCCCCCAATTATAAGTCGCTTTGGATAAAAGCATCAGCAAAATGACTAAATGTAAATGTAAAGGTAATACATACATAAAAACAGTTTTACCTCCCCTGAATGAATCACTTGTTTTGAAAGATCTATTGTAAATTACCAACAACGCACTCACTCATTAAAGTAAAAAATAAAGGTTCATAGCCACAAGTGTCTTTAAAATATCTATATATATATATATATATATATAATATATAGATATATAACGGAATATATTTATTATATATATATAGATCGATTAGAAATTAGTACAATATAACCGCCCCTGCTTCAGAACAGAAAGGGGTATACTATCCAATTTTGGTGTTGTCCACTTCATTCGTTGGAGTGCTCCCCACAATATTCAGCTTTTGGTTTGGGAGATTCTGATTTTATGGCAGGATGTTCATTCTCTGTTGGAGAGATGCCTTAGAGGACATGCCTCTTTCTCAAAGTTTGCAAAATTCACTCTGAAACACAGAAAGTTCCTCAGTTTTGTTTTGGGGGAAGCTTGCCAATTCCGGGTCCTTCCATTGACCTTGCCTTGACACATTGTGATTTCATGAACTGCGTAGACATTGCTCTGGCTCTGTTGTGACTCTAGATCATATGTGTGTCTTCAATTTTATGACTGGCTGGTTCTAGCTCAGCCTGAGGTATTGGTGTCACAGTATTGAGACATTTTTCTCAATCACCTAAACGACTAGGTCTAAGAATAACCTCCAGGGAGTGTTTGTTTGCAAAGGCAAAATACCAAAAAACCCAGTGTTCCCTTTGGTTCTCCCTGTCACCACCAGTGCCTCTAAGTTTGGACACTCATGTCAAATGCGTGGCTGAAGACACAATAGCATGCCTTCCTGCCAATAAGACTGCTTCTTGAGGTTTTTACAAGAGTGTGGAAAGACAGAGTTTCTCTTCTGCTGGTGGCACCTTTCTGGCCATATGGTTCTTGAAACTTATATCTCTCCTTCAGGAGTTTCCTTGGGAAATTCAGGTCAGAACCAATCTGCTAACTGAGGCTCGGGGCAGTGTGTGGCATCCCCAGCCAAAGATGTGGAAACTTTGAGTGTGGCCTTTGAACGGGTCTCTCGTCTCAGATTATAGAGACCAGCTTGAATGTGAGAGTTCTACTAGGAAGCTGTATTGCATTCTAGCGCAGGAATCACAACTTAGACCTAGTTCTCTATCCAGAATATTCAGTACTGCCATTCTTTTAAAAGCATTTTTCTGCAACTGCAGCCCCAGCTACTCTTAAGGTGCAGTCACATTTAAAGTGTATGTAGCAGCTATTGCTGCTGGACACATAATAATTGAGAATACATTAGACAGACATTCACTTGTCTCCAACATCCATCCTGCTCATGTTCCTTCTGGGGAATTATAGTCTTAGAAGGTTTAACATGACCTATGGCTTTACGCTCAAAAGACTTTGAGACTTTTGAGTCTAATTCTGATAGAATACTGACTCTTAAGCTGGTTTTGTTGATGTTTTAACATCCCTAAAGCAGGTTGGAGATTTGCATGCCTTATTGGTATGGATTTTGCTCCCAGTAGTTAAGGTCTTGTTGTGCCCTAGAATAGAGTGTACCTTAGGTCACTATTACTTCTTTCCACTCTCAGTCTGTGATACTGCATTCTTTTCTTCTCCTGGTTGCATATTTCCAGGTTTCTTTCTGACTGTCCCAATTTGATCATTCATATCATTCATAAAATCTTACTGTGCTGTGATAGAATATCTTGTTCTGTTGACACTTTGCTCCATGTCAATCTGACCACTGCACTAACTACCTAGAAAATACCCTCGAAATACCTTTAAATTTGTATTCTTTCACCTGTGTTTTAAGTTTTCAAGATGCTTTCTTAAAAGCATGAGTGCACTTATTGTACTACTGGGCGAGGTTCTTCTCTTTAACTTTCCTTGGTAACACTTTATAATAACTTGATGAAAAATGATGAATTAATGATATTCAGAAGAGGATCTATGACTTCTGTAAGCATCTCTTTTAGTAGCTTAGATGGCATAAGGTCTAACATATGGCACTTTTCCACTGCGTGGTACGACTCGGCTCGTGCACGGCTCCAGTACGGTCACGGTTCGGCTCGGCACGTTTTGCGTTTCCACTGCAGTTCAGTACAGCTTTAGAGTGGGCGGGATTATGCACATGTTGTTATAGTTGCGCTGCCTCTACTGCCCCGACTCCTAAAAAAATGTTTCATTCCACGTCGCCCCATCAAGCTCTCACTGGATCCGCTCCTCTGCTATCAATGGAGGAATGTCTGTACTTCCTCAACAGACAATGAAACAGTCATTTTTTTGGTTGTTAAAAAAGGTGCGCTCGTTTCAAACAGTTGCGTTCGATCCTTCGCTGGCTGTGCTGATTTAAATCTAGCGGTTTTTTTGTGTTTGTGTCGCAAGTTCAGTAAAGCAGGTAGTGACGATTCTCTCCGGCCAAACCGTGATCAGCAGAGTTTACACATCACGTTTGGTAACGGTACGGTTCACTTGGAACCTTAACCGAGGTGGTACTAAAAAAAGTACCAGGTACCAGGCACTGTACCCAGTGGAAAACCCCCCAAAAGTGAACGGTACCGAGCCGTACCGTGCCGTACCATGCAGTAGAAAAGCGCCAAAAGATGTTTTTAGGTTTTGTGATGATTGACAAGTTTATACATTCTACATAATTTTATACATAGCAAATTAGTGGAATTGTTCCTCGGGGATCTATCTTGCCTATCTGATGCAATACTGTAGGTAGATGGGCTGCATTGTTAGATTTAATGTATCGATCTTTGGAAGAAAAGTAAGTTCTTATAAGTCATTATTTGCTGTGGCTGTTGGGAATGTCTGTGCCTGCTGATGCTTTATTTTTGGTTAATTTAGCCACTGTACTGAAAAAAATACTTGGGGTTGTTGGTTTTCTGCTAAGAGAAATGAAAAATAAGCAGATCTAGCAGTTTGTTTTAAGGCTGTTCTGCATGTATAGACTACTTTCCCTCACTCAATAGCGAAATAACTTTAGTTTCGTTTATCTTCCAGCTGTGATCGCATCTCCATGGCTACTTCTCTATTAGGGCACGAGTGTACTTGTTATATCAAGGTGTCAAGGTTTTCCTCAATCTTCTTCAAGCGTTAAGGAGCAACCGTATCTAAAGTGCTAAAAAAAAGAGAGAGTCAATAGTTTCTGTTACACCAAGTTTTCTGAGCTACTGGATATGCTGAGAAATTATGACAGGTCAGAAAGATTATTTACAAAGCAGTCTTTTTTATAACAATATTTGTAACAAGGAGTTGAATTTGCAGCCTTAGCTATATGGAGTATACACAAGAATAGATAATGATCCGAGATATCATCACTCAGCTGCAGAATTTCAACGCCATTAACATCAATTCCATGTGATAGTATTAAATCTAAAGTATGATTATGATAATGAGTAGGTCCTGACACATGCAACACTATCTAGAGTGCTGAAGAAGACTGTATTCATAGTTTCTATCCTAACACAAAGTTCATTAGAACTTTTGGACACACAGACCACTTGCGAAAGATCTGGAAGAATCTTTTGTCTTTAGTGGTTGAAATAATAGTTATTGTCTGGTATCAGTCCAGTATTGCTGTGCAGGCTGAGTGACCTTGGCTAAACACAGCATATAAGAGCTGCATACATGAGAATCAATGCAGTTTGCTGTCACTGATGACCAACCCGGTGCACATATTTAATATTACAATTAGTTTCTTTTAAGTTCAGTGATTAGGAGCTTACTTCAATGCATTACCACAGCCTATGTGGGTGGTGTGGTGTAGTGATTAAGGCTCAGGGCTGGTAAGGTTGCTAGATCTAGATACAGGTAGAGATAGAGACACAAGACACTTGCAAGACACTCAAGCCCAAGTTACTTGGGGTAATTTAGATAGGAGGATTAGTAGAGGGAGGATGGCCCATGTAATAAATTGCTTGTGTTGCTCTCTGATGACCTTACATGAAAGTCATGGAAATGTGTTAAAAAGCAGACATGTCTATTTGATTCCTTTTAAATGTGTAAACACTGTTACTCCAACAAACCTTTTTTTGTGAAATTACACCTTAGGCTTTAAGGTATTATTGCTTTATTTGCTATTACAGAAATTTGCAGGAACTATTTGGTTTCATATATCTGTAGCCCATACTATTAAATTAAACAGTAAATTACTTTTACCATTAATTCATTCACAATACAAGAATGTTTTCTGCTTACACAAAATATCATACTCAGTTTGTAAACAATTGTTTAAAAAATCTCGAACGATCAAATGCTTGAAAAATAAACCAGTGCATTTAAAAAACAAACCCAGCTTTTTAATTCAGACTGTTTTGATACTTTTTGAACAAACCGGTTTTAAGGAAGATTTGTTCATATAGTCTACATGTTACTAAACTGGTCTGGACTCAAAAAGACAAACAAATGCTTTGACATTGTGTTGTTGTCAAAAATCATTTTCACCATATTACTGTAATTTCTGTTTGTGATGCTGACCAGCAAAACAAAGCTGGTTTGACTAACATTGTCTTTCCACTGCAGCTAGTTGACTTTTTAGTGAAGCTAATGAAGCAGTCATTCATGAGTTTTCACTTGATTTAATGAAAATTATTTACTCGCTCTCACGTCATTCCAAAAAAGCTGGAACAGGGCAAGTAGGTTGCAAGCTCTAAAATAGTTTCTTCTTAACTTTTTTTTTACCTCACATAGCTAATGGTAAAAAAATTATGTTTCTACTAAAAAATGACACTTAATCATGAAATAACATAACATTCAAAAACTGTTTTCAAAATTATTAAGGAGCAATCAAATAAATACTGACACAAAGAAGTATGGCATGCACAACAGAGTGAAACACACAGTTACACTGTGTAGATTGGGTTTGTGTTGAAGAGCATCTAAGAAGTCACTTATAAACAGTGCTGGTGTTTTCAAAGCGTGGTTTATCCATATTATGCATTATATTTTTTGAGCAGATCACTCTGCCAGTGTCTCTTGCGGTCTGGGAAAAGTTTTGGGATGCGTATTTTCCTGAAATCATCGATGCATTTCTTTAGCTCTTCCTCCATCAGCGTCTTCTCCTCTTCTTCTGGGTCTTTGCTCAGCGGTCCACCATTCTCCCTGGTGATGGAGGTGGTGGTGGAAGCCATGGTGTTGCTGGTCATTGGTCGGGGCAGTGTTTTCAGAGGCAAAGTGGTGGGTCGTGCTGGACTATCAGCGGGCAGTGGAGGGGGGCTTGGCTCCCGGGGCAGTGGCAGTTCAGGGCTGTCCAGGGGTGGAAGGGGTGGAGGGAGAGGCGGAAGGGGGTCTGAAAGAGATTCGTTGTCCAGGTCAAGGGCAGTGTTTGTGTCATCCTGGCTACAGACGCTAGACATATGTGGGTTATATATGGTCTCCTCTGCTGCTCTGTCGATATCTGGATCACTGAAGCAGGGTGACATGGATGCTTTGCCTCCTATCATTAGAAAAAAAACAAAACAAAATATATTAGCGACAGCCCAGTGTGTGCTGCAAAATATTCTATTGAGTTTATTATTTTCGTTCATAACAATTATATTAAACAGAATTCAACCAATTAAAAGAAGTTTATAAAATAATAATAAATACTTACAAATTTTCATCATCCCAACATGATTGTGTATCATTAGCTTTAAACTTTATTAAAATATTTGGAATTTTTGGAATCATGCAATAGGAAAATAATGCTAATCTAGAGCATTTAGTGTACAGAAAGCAGGTTACAATTTATTTTGATAGTTCACTTTAGATATTCTGTTGACTGTAACTTTGACAAGTAACTTTGCAACTATATGCCAACTAACTCTCATTAGAGTATTAGTAGAGCGTTAGGTTAAGGTTAAGGCTGGGGTTAGGGTTAGGAGTTAGGGCTATAGGGATAAAAACAAAGGTGCACTCCCTAGGAGTGCACAACCCCCTTCGTCTGATTTCAGTTTGGACTCAATGGCACCACCTCTTGGTGATTTTTTCCCAAAACCCCCCGGTTTGGGTTAGGCTAGGTTTATGGGCTAGATAGTACCAATCACTCCGGAGTGATCCTCAATTATGTGGTATATCTTGCTTTAGGAAGGTCTGATTGGAATGAAACTTGGTGTGTATTATATTTGTGAGATGTTCCTTTAATCCATATGGGTTCTGCCACAGTTGCCCCATTGTGTGGTGATTTTTTTAGGTGGTTTTCTGTGGTTTTTGCTTGGTTTTGGTTTGGATTTACTTGGTTTTTGGTCCTACAGTGGCACCATTTGGTTAGTGAGCATTAGGTTTAGAGTTTGGGTGGTTGTTTTTGAGTTTTGTTAGGATTAGACAGTAGAGGTGTAACGACACATGTATTCGTCTCGAACCGTCACAGTACGGATGTCATGGTTCGGTTCATGCAGACGATGAATACAGTCCAGAAGGGGGCGCGAACTAATGCAACGCTAACCAGTAAAATAAAAGACGATCTACGCACCAACCCAAAACAAGAATGGCGAGTTCAGATGGCACGCAAGAGCTCGAAGAACCGCCTGCTTGTTTTAAATCAGCAGTGTGGGAAAGTTTCGGGTTCTAGAGATGCACCGGTCGACCGGCTACAAATCAGAAACATTTATTTTTTTTGTTTTATTTTGGCCGATCTCTATTCCATAATTGCACACAAACTGCATTGCCATCATTTGCCAAAATGTAATTTCTGTGTAATTTTTATGAAGTCTTTAAATAGGAGAAAGTACTGTACCAGGCAGATCAAGCTCACTGTTTGCGATTCTCTCGAATATAGGAACAATTGTGGGGTTTTATATGAATGTATCTCTGAGGGAAACTGATAGTCTCCCGAACTGTTTTCGATGGCATTTCTTTTTCCTCTTACCCTCCATATATGCCCCAGGAACGTTGTATCGCTTTTTGCTGTGCCCTAAGCGCCACCTGCTGTCATTTCATGCAGTAGACCGCTGTTTTTTGTATTTGTGCAGGTGTCTTCTCACAATCAAGTCAGACCATTCTGTTTTTGTTTTAAATCTTGAAATTATACAATCTAATTCAATTAAAATTTAAAAAAAAAACTTCATCACTCTAATGTTCACTACCGTCTGTTCAAAATAAATAAAAAAATACATTTCCTGTTGTACCAAACTCGAACCGTGACCACAAAACAGAGGTACGTACCAAACCGTGTTTTCTGTGTACGGTTACACCCCGATTAGACAGCCACACCTGCACCTAACTGTAAACACAACCATTTTTGACCACATGGTGCTTTTGAGTTAGAACTGGGGTTAGTGTTAGTGTTAGTGAAGTTGAGATGTAATTGCAAAGTTACTTACAGTTAGTACAATGTCTAAAGTGGACTATCAAAAAAAGGTGCTACCCAAAGCGACCTACACAACCACAGACTTAAAGCGAACTTTACTCAAATCATTCCCTGACATATTCACTTTTGCACATCAAACCGCATAAACCAGCCAATACATAAATTCTGGCTGGTGTTTTGGACAGGGTAAACACTGCTCAGGTTATCCTCACAGAGGTCTATCTGCTTCTGAACTCCTCCTGTGGAGGCCACAGGGACTTCACACAGAATATCCAATTACATCCCTTTTTCTGTTTGCATTTTCAAAGCATTATCTTTGCTTTGAAAATGGATTTGGATACTAAAGTCACTCTCAGAAATGTTATTGTATTAGATACAAAATATCAAAGCAAATGTCATCTATGCTTTTCTCAGAACTAACATCACTTTTCTGAACCATTTTTGCAATGACTTCTAATCAGCTGGTGTTTTGGTGAGTTTTAGTGGATGTTTGAAGTCAGTTCTCCTCAGGTGTCATTCATCACATTAACGATGAACACAAATTAGAGTCGTTGTCTTAATTATAATATTATACCCATTGTTTTTATCATTTAATTTCATATAATTTATTCACTTGTTGTGAAGTGTGTTGTGCTACTTCCTTTTTTCTTTCCTTAGACCAGTTAAGCGAACCGCTGACCCATTCAATTCAAATTCTTCATGGCTCATTTCAGTCACAGTAGCTGCATTTCCATTACAGATCTGCGCAAAACTTTGGCGATATTTTATAAATGTCGATTAAAAACTATTTTGATCCGTAATGCGCCACAGACGTGTGCAGTGTAAATTGTCTAAGCATTAATGGTAGGAAAACCCCTTTTACTGGAGACCGGTCACGTATGAAGTTTTTCTTGGAGGTTATAGTACATTAAATAGTGATCATGGGACTTTTACGTATGCTGCGTGACCTGTAAATGCGAAAAAACTGTTTCCATTGTAGTTTTGCAAATAACCTGAAAACCACCTCATGTGAGAGTTTTTTTGCAAAATTGACGTGCTTCTATTGGTCGTATTTTCAATTTGCGCAATTTGAAGGGTAATGATGATTGCTTTCACAAGTCTGAAATAAATAACCTCTAACTTAAACATCAGCCACAGGTATACATTTGTGTTTTTGTTTTTTCAATTTAAATATATGTTAAATATATGTTGTAAACAATGAAGCTCAATGAAATATATTTTTGAATTAATCACATATTTAGTTTTATATTTCCCATTTACCCTCAAGATATCGTCGCGAATGATAATTATCCACGACTTTCAGGATACCGACGAACTTATACCTGAACTTAAGACAAATACTGCTTCGGACCAAAAAAAATCACAGGTGAGGTTCTGGCTGCCGCTAGCTCGAGGGCATAACACACGATAATATTAGCTCACAAACGCCAATACGGAGAGTAGAGGGGTATCGCGAGTAGAAGCGACAGGGTATGAAGGGGGCCAGACAGAGCTCGGGGACAGGTAAATTGCGTAGATATATCTACGAAGCCTGGCTATTGCACGTGGGACTTAGGCAGTCATAGATTGTTAACGTAACGCAGTTAAATACCGAATCCGCAATTAACGTGAAGGATGGATTACATGCCATAACATGAGCTTACCCGCCTCACCTTGTGAAGAATCAAGCATCCGTAACAATAGCTCACAAGAACACATAACCTGCTCGTGTACGAGAAATCCGGTGTAATTTAATTATAGTAGGTCAATCAGAGTCGGTAAGCGCAGGTGCACGGTGATGGGTCGCAACAAAAAGAAGATTAAATAAGACTAGAGAAATCATAAAATACAATCTAATCATATGTAAATAACATGGAGGCGCAGAAGACAAAGGAGGCTGAAAATGAGATAGTTAGGCAGAAGAGTCGCACACGTGATGTATATGAGTGTGGGTGCTCTCTCTCTGGATGGGGAGTAAGATACCCGGCTCTTTGGGCGGGGGGGGAAAAGCGGGACAAGGGCTGGAGACCGAAACCGTTCAGTGAGGATGGAAAAAGGGGGCTGGAATAGGGGGCAATGATATCCGTTTGCCTTATTGGTGGCCAGAGTGGTATCAGAGCCGCTGAGAGGTCAGAGCAGGACTGGTAGGGGTAGACCTAATGGCCAAAGTCCAGCATGAGAAGGCAGGAAGGAAAAGGGCGGCAGATGGGGGGGTTGTAATGGGGAAAAAGCTAAGAGGCTCACGGAGAGCTGCTGGGAAAGTATCCAGGGGAGCAGGCTGTGCAAGTGGGGTGGGGGGTCCCCTGATCGGTCTGAGTGCTGGTGTTATATCGAAAAGAGCAGGGTCGCAACGTGTGGAGAAAATAGCATCACGCCGAGCGGGCCAGCAGTGGAAGAGGCGCCACGGCGGCACGTACTGGCAAGCTCGGGGCACGCAGTCGTCAGCGCTTCCAAATCACAACGTCCATAGACACGCCATATCAGCTCACAGCGCTCGGGCAGCATAACCTGCTCACATAAAGAGAAAAAAAAAACACGACCCCGCAGAAAACCGGCACAGTGCCAGGGACGAACAAAGGGTCGGCCATGAACTGAGACTACAAGTGGGGTTGTGTGGGTGTGGTGCAGAAACTGAGTCCATAAGAACGGGAGGGGGTGGGGGGGTGGGAGAGGGCAAAGGGGGACAGAGAAAACTGCAGAGCTCGCTGATGTCGCTGAATCTCCTATATATAGATACGTATATAGCTCAGAGATATAGTTCTCTCCGTATACGAAAAATCTTGCAATGCCGTCAGGGCGGAGGCGGTTTGTGGCCTGGGCAGTGGTGGGGTGAAATGTGACCTTTAAATGTTTTCATAAGATTTACTCATAGAAGAAATCATCTTGGTTCTGTATATAACCCAGGTTCTCTGAAAAGGGAACGAGATGCTGTCAGCAGCTGACACTATGGGAACATGATCCAGGTCTGACGATTGTCTGAAACCTGTATAGAATCATGCCAATTCATTGCCATCGTGTTACTGGTGCCATAAAAGTTTGTGCCCATACAATCGCTCCTCAGATTCCCAGCAAGAGAAGGCAGAAGCTAAGGAGTATGGCAAACACTGTACCACAGCAACCTCGGGTAGATATCCTATCCTGCAATAAGACCTAAACCAGACCAATGCAGGAAGAACTCACCAATAAAGCATTTTTAGAGATGTCAGGGACAATAACATAACCATTTCACAGGGTTATGTTACCTCAAAGGTGTCTTTGGGTCAGAGAAGGGGTGAGGAAACTGCTGTTCAAATGTGCTGTTGAACAGCTGTCACCCGAAACGTCTCCATTGTCACACGCATTTTAGGTCTTGGAGTAATGAGCTGATGAGTTGAATCGGGTGTGTTGGTGTTGATGGGGAAGGAGACATGGGCGATAATTTTGGGCACTCCAGGAAGATGGTAAGAAGTGATGTAAACTACCCAAAAGGCAAACAACTTTGCTCCTGGCTGCGGGGTTAAGGTGGGTTGATAAGAGCATATAGGAGGTGAGAAAAACTTGGGGTTGTGGTCAAACATGTATATTTAAACTATTGTCATCCAAAACGTCTCTAGCCATCACTCCATATAAGGGGCCCAACATGCACCACCCTTACGAAAAAGAAGTTTATTCAAGTGTGCTATTAGTATACTTCTTTTAAACTAAAAAATAGGAAAGTATACTTTCAGTCTACTTTTTATGTACTTCTCAGAAATATACTTATAATGACATTTAAGTATACTTGACTTAAACTTAGAAAAAGTCTAAATATATTTGAGCTATAGCTACTTGTGCTCCGGGAATCCATGTTTTTATTGTTATATGGTAGGGGGCGCTATTACACATCTTCTGTACAGAATTTCCAAAACACAAGCAAAGAAGAAACTAAAACAAAAGATGCTTCCACACGTAATCTAACACTATCATCAGACATAAAACAGCATCAAAACTGTGTAACATTATGGAATAAAATGTCGACCCATGAAGAGGTAATAATGACTGTCAAGCTTTGGGGTGTTGATCGACTCCATCTACGTTTTGATTATCATTCTGAATCCAATTCAGTCTTTTTCATCTTTTTGTTCAAAATGTTGTTTATTTATTTTTTATTTACGAAACTTACCCACATTCAAGTGTTCATAAAAAAAAGAATGCAAAATGTTTTTGTTTACAAGCAGATACCCTGTTCTTTCTTTTGATGTTTGCATGTTCAGATATACAAATTAATACCTAAATAGGGACATAGTAGTTTACTTAAAGTATGATGTAAAGTTTACTTAAATAAAACTTACGAGTATACTTGCAGTATTAAACTAGTAGTTTACTGAGACTAAACTTCAAAGTGTACTAAAAATGCTACAAGTATTTAATTAGTAAACTATCAGTATACCTATAAGTTCACTTTTAGTATAGTTGCAGTACAAACTAAAAACATGGATGTAAACTAGTAGTGTGCTCAAAGTTTACTACTGTTAAAGTATACTTTTTATATACTAGAAAGTGGGCCAATTTAGTCCCAAGGAGTATTGAAATAGTACACTTACAAGTATACTACTAGTACACTGATATCTGTATACTTACTACATAAAGTACACTTAAAAATATACTTGAACTGTACTTAAGTATACTTAATAAAATACACTTGAAGTATACTTCTTTTTGGTAAGAGCATCGAGGCACACCTTGTTGAAACCACAACTTTATGGTTGTGTAAACTGAAGTACAACTCCTGTGCTCCAAGGGTGTTGATGTGTGGAAGACAAGCAATAAAAAAACTATTGTTAAAAATGCACCGTTTAACTATTGCTGTCTGAAACGAGGAATGTGGCAGAACTGACAAAAAAATCCCAAAGGACAGTAAGGAGAAAAGCAGATGCGCTTAAAAACAGGAGAACGTAGAGCCTAACTAAACATAAGGGGTCCCACATTTATGCTGGAGACACAAGCTGTTGTAATCATGGCACTGAAGGTAGCATTATTGCACTAAGCATGAACAAAAAATTATTGGATCCAAAACTTACCATTGTTACGTGAAAGGTGACACACGGTGCACCTGACAAAACAGAATCAGTCATCGTGTGATCGAATGTGAATATTTGGTAGCCCAAAGTGCCAAATCAGAGACTGGGATAGTAAACAGAGACATATACAAGTTGAACGAAAATCACATCGCGAGCTCACAGACGTGCAAACTCCTCTGAGAATATGCTACACATGGTTTGGAGAGAACAAGAGAAGTAGAGAGTGTCTGCTCGCTCTCAACAGCCTCGAGGTCTGCATCGCATCGCCCAAAACTCTAGAGCATGCAGCACTTTGGCAACCTCAGAACTAGAGCAGCGAGGAATGGCCAGTTACCCTTCTTTCGTCAAAAGAACACAAGCCTCGAGCAAAGCTTTCATTTAAAAAATATCAAAGTGAGGACAGTTCATTGAAGCACCACTTGCACATGCCGAATGCCCAAGCATTTGACACACTATACAACCATCATCCTTTTATGACATTGGTGACGCAATGCTTCAGATGGCGTTAGTGGCATCAGCTAATAAGCTGGTGTCAATCTATACAGGCTTCAGACAGTCATCACCAGATAATCAGTTGGGAAAGGGAACTCCATTTCATCGTTGTTCTGGAAAGATCTATAAGTGAGTTTAAATATCTTTTCCTCAGCTCATTTCCAGGCAGTCCATCTGTTGTCAGTGGTACATTTTTACAGCACCATCATCAGCTTCAATGTGTTATGAGAACAAGAAAGTGTGTGTGTGTGTGTGTGTGTGTGCACAGCCATGAATGTGAAAAATCATCAGAAAAATCACGCTCATGAAACAACAGCTCAGTTCAAGATGTTATTTAACATTCAAAGTAAGGTTTGTTTCTAGAAAGAGCAGCTGTAACATGCTGTCAGTTAACAGAAAATAATTTATCCTTCAGTTGTCACAAAATGCACTGAGACACTGGATAGGGACCATTTACAGAAAAATCTGTCCACAGAAATTTCTGTACATTTCTATAGACACAGTACTTTAAAGAGGAACCCAGGAACTCTTCTCCTGTAATTTTTTAACTTTCTACACAGAGGGCATTTTCCGGGAAGAAAAATCTTGTTGAAAATCATCACACTCTAATTTTAACTTTAAAGACTGTGTATTATAGTTCTTCATAGATGAATATAATCAATAACTCTTAGCCTTTATCTTTTATATATGCAAAATCAATATACGCTTTTAAGAAAATGTTAAAACTTTTATAATGTATTAACATTTTATAAAAGCAATAAGGATGTCGAGGCTGTGCCTTATGGTGAATATAGTCATCCTGAAGGGTTCTGTTGCATAATGTGCCTAAAAATGTCTTATATTTTGACAATTTAGCATGCCTCTCGCAGTGTATAAACTGAAATGTCTTGCCCTAAGACTGAACTGCATTACTGTAAACATAAGTTTTATATATATTTTTTTTTTTACAAATTGCGGAACGAGTCTAGATTTTCTGTATCTATTAATAGAGTCAGTAGACTCTGAACTTTTTACAACAGACATTAAAATATCTTTTTTTTTTTTTAATGAATGAATTGTGCAAATGATTACAGACCCCTTTTTCGAGTTGGTTTTATGCTAGCAATTTCATATATCACGCAAGGGCAAAACATAACTGACTGTCTTGAGTGTCTGTTCTCTTGTGTTCACCCAGTGCTGGTTAAGAGCCTGTGATCTGGCCTTGAGTGGGCTGTGAGATGCTTTTCAACGAGACAAATGCATAGTGTCTCTATGGTTACGGTTCATAATGGCTTTATGATGTAGTCACATCTCCTCCAGAGGGCACTTTAATGGCTTTGGATTTAAAATGGACTAATCTCAATATTTGTTCACCATACACAAATACAGTTGATCTATCATAAATGCACATTTAATAACCCTTAGATATTCATGATGTATTTTTGTTGTATTTTTGGTCCAGTTAAAAAATGAACGGAAGCCTACAAATTGGAACCTTGGGCTTTTAAGGTCGCAAAATTTCATCACTTAAAATAGATATCTTTAGATAAATTATATAATTAACCTTTTTTTTCCAACATGGAGAGGGTCATGTCGTCATGGGTACGCCGTGTTGACACATCATGATTAGACATGTAAACTACAAAGCAGCATAAAAGTACATCTAAACAACCAAAGGAAACCACACAATATAGCAATAAAAAAGCGAATAGCCTCTTGGGCAGCACTTCAACACATGGCATGCCAGTTTGAGGCTCGTGCTCCTTTCCAATCCCATCCCTTCCTGTCTCTCTCTCCCATATTGCATCTTGTCCACTCTATATTATACCATCTGAATAAAGATGAAAAATGCTGAATAAATTCAGAATAAATTGCTTTAAAGCAGCAGCAGTTAGTAACTAAAATTCATGAATCCACGCCACCAGGTGTCACTACAGAAGATGTATTGGTTAAACATGTATATAAATAAATAAACTGAGTCATTACAGAGTAAAAAATCATTTGTGTCCCAAGAAATTCCAGGCTTGCTTTATCACTTGTGTGGCTGCCAAGGAGCGGTCATGGCTTGTTGCTACAATAAATAGTGTTGTTGCATAAAATTTGAACTTGTCAGCCAGCATTTAACATGGACAGTTCTAAGATGTGCCAAAACAAAATTCAAACCACAGTGACAGATATGATATTTAATTTAATTTTCATATTTCTTTCTTTTTTTTCTGGTGCAGCATGACAGATCCGACTGATGGTGATCATACACCTTCACTTCAATGAACCCCTTGCTGAAAATGCATATGTAGAGGCCTAAAGCTCAATTGTTTGGACCTTTATAAAGAGATTTTCCATTGTGCTAGAAATTTTAGTATGCAGCCAGCTTAAAATCATTTATAAATGTTATCCATGATTTAATTACTTCTGTAATGGGAATAACTTTGTGATCTTTGTGGTAGATCACAAAGGCCCACTGTTGCATTTTGCTAGACTCAGGTTTAAACAAAGTGTATATAATGACGACATTCTGGCATTATCTCTATAAAAAAAACGGTTAAATAATGTACTTAGAAGATTGCACTGGTGTCAGTAGGCAGTTACCATGTTGTGTTGATTTGGCATGCTGGTAGATTCATTAAAATATTCAAATGTAAAGTAAATATTTTTAAACAATAACTTGATTATGTGTGAGCTGCTGCTATATGTGGCTTAACTTTAATTGGAAAAATGTATGTTTAATTGCTATGAAGTATTGCAAACGATGCTACAGTGGATTTCTGAAGGATTTTCAATTTTTTTTTTTTTTTTGAAGGACAGTAGAGATCAAACAAGAAACAGAGAAACTATGCCACGGGTGAAGTATCACTGCATCGCTGTACATGCTTCTCCATCCGTGCAATTCTCATCTCCATTCCCTCAAGTGTTTCTGAACAATGCAGACATGGGCTGTAATTAATCCCACTGTGTCAATATTTGTCTTTAGAATTTCTTTGAGCTTTCTCCCAGAGTCTCTTGTTTATCTGCAGTGACAGCTGCCTGTACCATGACGGATTCTTACGCATTACACACATGCCAGTCTCAATCTGACTCACAGTATGTGTGTCAATGTAAGCAACAGTTACGGACTGATCTAAATAGGGTGAAACAAATAAACAGTAGTCTAGCTAAAATCCTAAGCATTTACAATCCGCATATTGGCAAGTAACACTGAAGTGCACGTCTGCCCAGTATAAAGCTGTGGAGTTGCACAAGTCGCACAGCTTTTCAGTCAGAGGTAAGCGCCCATCCTTGTAAATCTCTTTGGGTCAGGTTACTGAGGAAAGAGCTTTCTGGAGATTATTGACTATTAGAGGGAAGATTAAAGACTCAAGGCTCCAGATGGTTGAGGTGATTCCCAGCACATTTGCTTCTAGTAGGCTCAGCAGTGATGCGGTCTTAATTTCAGCTCCTTTAATAGGTTCACTCAACTGTGAGAACACCAATTCATTGGCCGATGCCGCAAGCACCGCCCACCAAGGTACAGCCTCACCAGTTCCACAAAAGGACCTTCCCATACTGTCACTTCTCAGCTTTCTGTTCTTCAGGAAGATGGTTTATCTGCCCATACTTTTAGAGGAGCCTTGGATTATTATTATATTATTATTGGATATCATGTTTCAACTACCCATGTTGATTAGGGTTTTATTTTTCCACAGGGTGGAACCCCTAGTGGTCAGAAAGCACTTCCTCCTCTGATTTACATGCCAAGAATAAATTGAATGTGGGCTGGCTCAAGTGCAGTTGACGAATACTTCTTGGCCAGCCCTAGTGCCTATTTACCTAGCCAACTCCTGACAGACCTTTTCTAGCTTGGTGGAGCAGAGGTATGCTAGAATGTCAGTGGACTTTAGTGAAGTCTTGGCCAACTCTACTATCTAAGCCTTTTTGGACAACTTTGGCCTTAATTGGTAAGCCCTATGTGGCTGCCAGTCAGATGGGTGCAGCTCTGCATACCATGGCGGTACTGAAGCCGTCAAAGAGCTTAGCTGAGCGATTTAGTGTTTTGTGCAGTCAAACATACAGAATGTGTGACCGGTTGCTTCATGGCAGGGTTGGTGGTGATGGAGACACATCAGTGGCTAAACTTTACAGATGTCAGGAAATAGAAGAAGGCTTTCCTGATGGACACTCTTGTTTATCAATCTGGAATTCTTGGTGATGCAGTCAATGCTGTTTATATATGTTCCACACTGCAAAGAAGTAGTCAGTTTCCGGCAGCTGAATCCTCACAGCTTCGAGAGCCTGTGGTGCCTTCAGACTCTTAAAGGGATAGTTCACCCAAAAATTAAAATGTGATGTTTATCTGCTTACCCCCAGGGCATCCAAGATGTAGGTGACTTTGTTTCTTCAGTAGAACACAAACGGAGATTTTTAAGTCAAACTGTTGCAGTCTGTCAGTCTTATAATGTCAGTGGATGGGAATCACGGCTTTGAGAGTCAAAAAACATACACAAACAAAACCAAATTAAACCCTGCGGCTCGTGATGATACATTGATGTGAAACGACACAAAAAGATCGGTCTGTGCAAGAAACTGAACAGTATTTATATTGTTTTTTACCTCTGATTTTCACTGCAATGTTTGAACTGTCCTGAGCGCCTACGCGAGAGGCGTCTTCTTCTTGCTTTACGGTGGATCGCAGACTTATAAGTGTATTACCGCCACCCATCTCTCAAATGGACCATTGACACTCCCAATTGAGATTGTAGATAGAGTGTCAATGGTCCAGTTGAGAGATAGGTGGCGGTAATGCACTTATAAGTCTGCGATCCACCATAAAGCAAGAAGAAGACGATGCTTCATGTGGAGGCGATTTTCATTTTTGGGTGAACTATCCCTATAAGGCCAATTCACACCCCACAGACAAACACCAACAAACAAGTTGGCTCAAGTTTGCTGTTGGATTTAGAATTTTATTAAAAATAACTGTCATGTTCACACTGCCCCAACAAACACCAACAGACTTCGAGTCACAGAGAGTAACACCGTGTCTTCACCGGACGCATCAGTTGTCGTATCGCGCCGCATCCAGTGAAGACAGCGTCACTGATTATAATCAATAGAAACTCTATTGTATTTTGTCGCGTCGCGCCACGCCGTTTGTGTCCGGTGTAGATAGTGCAAGTCTGACTGGTGAAGAAACTGATGATCCTGTAACCACAATCAAAATTTTACTGTTATTATTAATGTCTTTGCATGTCATTCTTCGCCTGAAAAGACGGCAAATAAAACGAAAGAGGCCATGGGTGAAGCACGCTTTAAGTGAAATATGCGCATCATCATAGCAACGGTTCGTGGCCACGTCAGATTACGTCAGAGTTTGTTGGAAAATCATTTCACACTGCTCAGACATTCCTCGACCCAACAAACGCCGATTAAACATGTTCAGTCGGGTTAAAACCAACTCCGACCAACGCCAACAAGGGTAACACACTGATCCAACAAACTCCGACAGACTAGTTTGTTGGTGTTTGTTGGCGTTTGTCTGTGTGCAGTGTGAATTGGCCTTTACCTTTCCAGCTGTGTCCTCAAAAGGAGCAGAAGAGCAGTGAGATGATCGGGGCCCCTCCTCCTCAGAAAAACTAGGGTTTTCAGACTCACTCTGTAATAGAAATTGCACTGGCAGTTAATGTTTTCCATCCTGCGGGTCCAATGGGCCATTCCTGATTTAATGGCACGTAAATGGAAGGCAGGCCCACTTTGGAGGATTGTGTCACAACGCAAAAGGCATATTTCCTTTTCCTCTTTCTGTCCCCTAGATTCTGTTCTGGCAGTCCCATTGTCTTTAACGTTTCTGTCAACATCAGATTGAATGTATGTCTTGAACTATAATCTTCTTGCTTGTGCTCTGTGCAACATTGCCTTCATAGCACCAGAGATGTGTCTCTTTTACAAAGTTTTCTTTCACACAGTATCCCTATTATGTACTCTGAGCCGTGTATATCGAGTCACGCATGCATTCTCCTATTCTGGGAGAAGTTTCCCCTCCTGCTTGATCACTTCAGGGTCCAATTCAAAAAGGTCTGTGACACATAGAGGCAAAGCACTTTTCTTTACTCCTCTTATGTGACAGGCTTTCTCCAATCTGCACTCCAACCCACTGATGGGGTCTCTGTTGTAATTGACTTACAGTGACAGACTCTTCACAATGAAGTGCCAAGAACTGTGGTTGTTTCCATTGTAACAGGGTTTACCTATGAAAGGGAACGGTTCCCATAGGATGGAACAAGCCACTTTATAGTTCTGCCATATGTCTCATTCTCTACTCAATGAACCTGGGTTGCGTATATAATCAAGACGTTTTACGGTCTTGTGTGTGTTTCACCTAAAATTGTTTAAAATGCTATTTTCAGTTGCTTTAGTGTTTTTTTTATTTAATGGTTCAGTTGCTCAGTCTGAACTCGAGTTCAAATCCACCCACATCCTTCTGCCTCCACAGGTCTTGTTTCATTGTATGTTATTTGGCTGTGAACTGTGGTATTTTTGCATCATTATGAGTATGTACTAGCTGCAGCTGCAACAATTTACTACTGTGTCTCAGCAGGCAAAGACACCAGCTTCACTGTATTATTGAAGTATTTGTCGAATACTTTGCATAGATCAATGGATGCAAGAGATCCAAAGAATGCGAGGTGCTCTAAAAGCAATTTATTTAGACACAAGCAACAGAAGGAATACATCATATGATTATATTATACAGTTTTATATACTATAATAATAACTGGGAACATGAAAAGACTGCAAAATGCAAACTATAAATCAAGTTAGGATTGCTTTGGTTTGTGAACATAAACCGTATCCCAGAACTTCCTTGTTCCTAGTTTGGAAAAACCAAATATATATTGCCAAATATACTAACTTAACTCTGCTCAAACCAGCATGATTATGCACCCAAATCTCTACTGTGAAAGTGCAATAAATGGCAAACTAAACATACAATGGACAGGAACAGGAATGCTAATGCAATTTCTATCATAATGTGAAGTCAGAAGTTTGTAATGGCATCAAATAAGAATCCTCTAAGCATCAGCTACAAATAAAAAAAGATTCTATTGTACTGAAAAATAGGCATTTCTGTTTGAATAGGATGTTATTGGATTCTTATTTGAATCCATTAGGTTCCCTATGGATTGTCGGTTCCAATTTATGACAGATATTGTAATAGCAATCTTTACATTCCTTGAGGATATTTGGACTAGTAGCTCAGATCATTTTGAAAGAATTTGACAAGAAGTGTCCATAATGAATTATTACAAACGGAATGCAGCATTTTTGGTTCTATTTCTCTAGAGAAAACCCAGAGAAGCAGGGAATTTTTACATTGAACTTCATTCAGAAATGATGCGATGAAAGAAAAGCACAGGTTATCAGTTCAGGGGCAAGAGAGTTTCTGCCTGTCTTTCTCAAACTCAGCAGATACGTTTTAAGCCCCTCACTGACTCGTTTAATTAGTAAAGCTGATCAATCGAGGCACCATCACCTCCTCCACATGTCAAGAGCTGTGTGCCTTCAACCAAAGGTATAAATGATTTCAGTGAATCAAATGGAAAAATCCAAGAACCGGTCACTGAAAAACCCTGTTATGATTACTGGGGGGATATATCCCCCCTTAGTGCCTATGATGACTTTGACTGACTTGAGTTCATAGGGAGGCAGAATGGCTGCAGCGCTGCTTAATAGCTGTGCCTGGACCCTATAAATAACATTGGCACACAATGCAACAATTACACCGCTGGCCAGGGTGAAGGATCGACTGTTACACTGTCACAAATCACAACACCATTTAGCTATAGCACAGAGTTTAGATTTATTTTAAAACCCACCTGCTGTGATCAACATCAACAAATATAAAGTCAACATGATATGGCATTTACAACTCATTTTACTGCCGTAATATGACATATTTACAATAAAAACAGGAAATCGATTGTACTGACAGAGACAGAGGAAAAGACAGGGAAAAGGAGGGATGGGACACAGGTTGACGTCTCCGATCTTTTGAGCACTTTTAATAAAACAAATTCGTCCACCACACTTTTATCGGGCAACTGAGTTCAAGTAGAGATTTTCAAAGGTCAGTGTGAATAAATCGAGATTTAAATTCAAAGACACAATATAGTATATACATGACCTGACGTTTTATCATATCCAAAACGAGGCGATGGGAACATTATGGAGTGCTAAACACTCTCATGTGGGTTTCATTCACACTCGAAGCTGAAGGGCGCTCTCACGCTGAAAGTCCAAAACAGATTCCAATAGACACTGTAGCTCAGCTGAATAAAAAGAAGAAACATTTTGACTGATGAAACGTGAAGACTCATGATTGCGACAATATACACTCTAAAAAATGCCGGGTTAAATACAACCCAGTGCTGAGTAAAATAGGGACAAACCCAGCAATTGGGTTGTTTTGTCCCAGTGGTTGGGTTACTACCCAGAAGGTTGGGTTAAACATTTAACCCAACCGCTGGGTCAAAACACCCAATTGCTGGGTTTGTCCCTATTTTACCCAGCACTGGGTTGTATTTAACCCAGCATTTTTTAGAGCGTACGGTTTATATGTGTTTTTCAAGTCATCTCCAGGTAATAGCCTGGAGTATATGAATGATATGCAGTCCTAATTGACACATCCTTTATTACAGTATAGAAACTATAAAATATATTTTCTGCCTTATTCCGTCATAAAAATGGACAACAGCCAAACACCAATCAGAAATTCTCATTAGGAAAATATATCATACAAATTATTGGTTGTTGTCCAGCAGTGCATTTCATTTCTTAGTCAATTAAAAGAGATAAAAAATAAACAAACAAAACCTGTCAATTAGACCAAAAAACAAACATAAAGGTCTTAAATCTGACATTTCTGTTCCCCTCACTTCTGAAATGATGGCTAAATGATGGCCCCTGGTCGCCTGTGATGTTACTTGAGCTTATCATCTTTCAAATGCATTACATTTAATTCCAGGATCTATAAATCCATGCAGCAGTGTTTCTTCTTCTTCTTTTGGTTTTATGGCGGGTTGCGAATCATGCAGCAGTGTTTGAGATGGTTGAGCAGATTAAGGTGATGGTGTGGGTCTATATCTACATCCACCTGTCTGTTTCACTTTCTCTCATCGTATATCAGCTAACAAGGGATGTTAATGTTTCAGACAGCTGCACAATTTCAGCTCTTGTGACAGTCTCTATATTTGCTGAGCTGAAAAGATATTTAAATATTTTGTTCCCTAGTTCCTCATTGGAGTAAAATATGAGCTGCTCAGTGTGCCAGCACAATCTTGATTAGATAGATTAGACACAGCAACACAAAGACTGGTTGGGTAATCTGCTTTGACTGAGCTGGTTATAGGTTTGTCCTGGTTTTCATTCTGGCCTTGTCTATGTTCACACTTTGAAGTCTCCGCGGAGGGATGGCCAGAGCAAAATGAAAGAGAGAAATTGGGAAGCAGCGTGATAGCGTGACGAGGATTCAGTGGAGAAGAGACTTTAGGGGACAAAGTTTTAATAAGCTGATGTAATGCGCCCATTTTCTCTTTAACTTTAACTGAGCAACGCAGATCTACCAAATATCGGTATTCACCATGCAAAAATAAATTTAAAAAATGCAAATATCATTTAAGACAGAACAAACATAAATCTATTTTAGTAAATCTCATGCTGCTTCTGACTTTTATTAGGCTACTCTTAATCTTTAATGCTTGCAAAATGGTCTTCAATATAGAAATTTCTCTGGTGAATGAGGCACTGAAATTGAGACATGAAAGACTAGCTTGTCTAAATACTGCATTTACAGCATTAACTGTTGCTTTCATTTAATCATTGATATAACAGGAAATGTGCTTGTATAACATTTTTGGCCTGTTTGGATAATATGCAAATGGAACACAGCCATTTGTTTTATATTTAGGACAAAATACATGTTGGATAGTTATGTTTTTATTCATGCTTTCATAAAGACACTTTGAGGCTAGCATTTCACTTTAAACAACGCTCACACGTAACCTTTAAAAGACTATCAGGAAATTAAGATTAAGGGATTAAGTTCATTTCTGATTGACATAAATTACTGTTGATATGTATTATCCCAAATGACATCTCATAACTAAATTCCACTGTGAGATTTTGTGCCTGTGTTTCAGTTAATGCCAATTAATTAAAAATGAGGTTACAACAGATGCGTTTGTAGGAAATACCTGACATTTAAAAATCTAAAATCACTGCCTAACTCAATGTGAAGAAACAATGGCATCACATTTAATGAAGAAGAAAATATCTACTTAAATCACAATAATATCATGTTCATAATCAAAAAATATATGGTGTTCCATAACAGGCTATGTGGCTTAATATCCAAACATCACTGAATGCATCTAAATAATCAGTTTAAATATATATTTAAATGTAGCATTAAATAAGATAAATTAAAAGCATTTAACTCAATAATAAACCATACTAAAGAATTGAAAAGAATTTACACTAATGGTAAGCGACTGAAATATCTGTTTCATAATAAACAACAAGATGCGGTATAGCTATCGTTCAACTGAACTGGAGACTCAGGTGGACCTAAAAATAAAACTTGAGTGTTCTTGAGTGTATTCTTACACACATAAAACACTGAAAGCTTAATAACACAGCCAATACAGCTGATCGCACTTTCAGGTGGCATTACACCATTCTGTGCAATTAATGGCTACTAAATCCAAAACCTGCCTTGACACTCTTCATTAGATGTTTAATGCTAGATAAAAATAGTTTGACGCATTGATGTATTCAATGCAAAACAGCTTTTCCAATTGAAATATTCTCCATTACTTCATCTTTTGGTCTCACAGTGACTGTTGAGTAACTGCATCTATCTGTAAAGATGGTTTTAACCTTTTAAAGCCTAGCGGATTCCCTCTCCTTTGGCCCTGTTAAAGGGTTACACACCATAAAAATGACCGCATCACGAACAGCTCAAAATCTTTATAATATGTGACCCTGGTGCACAAAAGCAGTCTTAAGTCGCTGGGGTATATTTGTAGCAATAGCCAACAAACATTGTATGGGTCAAAATTATAGATTTTTCTTTTATGCCAAAAATCATTAGGATATTAAAGTAAAGATCATGTTCCATGAAGATATTTTGTAAATTTCCTACTGTAAATATATCAAAACTTAGTTTTTGATTAGTAATATGCATTGCTAAGAACTTCATTTGGACAACTTTAAAGATGATTTTCTCAATATTTTGATTTTTTTTGCAGATTTTCAAATAGTTGTATCTCGGCCAAATATTGTCTGCTCCTAACAAACCATACATCAATGGAAAGCTTATTTATCAGCTCTCAGATGATGACCTACAAACTTGACACTTAAGTCCAGGGTCACATATATTCAATTTGAGTGACAGAAGGGAAGCCCTTTCGAATGGCTCAAGCCTAGTTTAGCAGTTCATCTCCAACTTTTAGCTCGACAAAATACATCAACAACAGCACAACATTTTGCTTCTCAGAAGCTGAGAAAGGGGAAGGCAGTCTCTCGGTGAGGGGAAGATCAACGGGGCTCATTTGAAGGGAAGAAAGGTTACTCGAGCGCAGCGGGTAAGAGGCATTAAGGGCTCAGATGTGGGAAAGTCTGGTGAAGGTGGTGGGGATGGTGTTCTAGAAGCTTCTACATCTATTGCAGGTGATCTCATGGAGGAGACGCAGGTTTAAGATCACTCACGGTAGAATACGTATTCGGTGTAGTTGGCCCAGATTTTGTCATCAGTCTGCTCGTGAGCGAAGGCGCACGTCCCCGTGGAGTTGCAGGCCACCATGTGGAAGCCAGCATCCGCCAACCTATCAAAAGCCTGCTCCAAGAAAGTAAATTTTAGGTAATAGCGCGCCGTGTAGCGCTCAGGCGGGCGATCGGGGTCGCGGCTCTCATTCAGCGTTTCCCCGAAAACCTCCTTAGCGAGAGACGTCTTCCCACACACCATAATCCGAGCCACTCGTCGAAACTTGGCGTCTGTTTGGCTATCACGCCCCAGAGTGTAGGAGCCCCGGTAGCCGATGGTGATGAACCCGGAGCACTTTCCGTCGCTGGAGCAGGCAACGGCCCCGAGGCTCCGGGCGAAGTCGGCCCCTGGCGAGGGCTCCTCTGGGTCGCTCTGGCAGCCCTCGTCGCCTAGAGAGTTCTGCTTACTGAGCTTTGGTGCCAACAGCTTAACAAGCTCAGGAAGGTTGAAGAACTCAGCCTCTCGCTGCAGCCGTCCTCGCTCCGGGAAATGGTCCGGAAGGACGAGCTGCCGGTCTCGCATGTAATCCAGAATATAACGGAACAGGAATCCGTCTCTGTCGACGAAATAACGACCCTTTGTGTCGCGCGCCAAGCTCTCGGTGCTCTTCTGGCTGAACATCTCCCACAGGAGGGAGTCCGGCACACTTGTTAAAGTCGAGTAGCGGGTGATATACACCTGACCCCCGACGTTCAGCTCAATAATTTCTGGAAAGGCCAGTTCCTCGACAGGAAGGCCACTTGCATTGGCAGGTAAAGCCATGTTTCAGAATACAAGACAAATACTTGATGAAAGAACGAATAGAAATTCACACTTTGTACATTAATGTAAGTTGAGTTTAAAATATCAATATTGTAATGTCAGATATATCCCAGTGAACTGACAATACGTCTCCATTGCACCATCACAGTCGCAAAACACAATTTATGCATAACAATCCGTCAGTAATGAGTTTTAAATCACGTAAATTTGCGCACGTGGCTCAGAAAAGCTCACCAATGTCAAACGCTGCCAAGCAAAAATGGATTCTGCATGGAGTTTTCAGATTATGTCGCTTTCATTTGTCCATAACCGAAGGTCCCAAACATACAGACAAGGTCCGATTCACAGACACCTACCGTCAGTCACACACACAGGGAAAACGCCATCTAAAGAGCCGTCTGTTGAGTAAACGTCAGTAAAATGTCCCCTGAAGAAACAGATGGGAATAACAAAGCGTCATGAGGCTGAGTGTCTCTCGCGCGTTCTCTCGCTAAACGCGCCGCAACCGGACCATAATATTCCCGCGAGCCGGCCACGCCCCTACTCCGCGACGTCATCAGCGCTGACTCCGCCCCCCATCAGCTGCAAGTACTTCATACACGAGATGAAAACTCTTGTTTAATTACCAAAAGTCTTGCACTTTATTGTCTCTCAGACGAATCAGTGCAGAGAATAATACATGTTGAGGCATTTAATAAAACTTTATTTGCTTGGTGACTTATGAAGCACGAAGGCTAATTACTTATGTGCTTATTATTTTTATTAGGCTACTTATATTAACTTACATTAATAAAAAAATATTGTTTTTTTTTACTGTCAATCGCATCATTTATCTACTATTAACATTAGTATTGCTGTTACCAATATTATTCAGTTTGGGGGTGTTTTCTGGATTCTGTTCACATGTGTCAATAATACATTTTCGATCATGAATCATCTAAACAACATTCAGAGTAATTTGAGAAGTTTAGAAGGTACCAATAAAACACAACGAAACAGATTGGAAACAAAATATAAACAGAATGTAACACTGACATCTAGTGTATAAAAATCTCTGACCAGATGTTCCAGAATCACACGCACACGAGTTTCTAATACTTGGAGAAATTAATCTGATATGCATAGAATTATGCATTTGTGCAATAGAAAGAGACGGCCAATTCAAACTGAACTGTCCTTTGTTGAACATTATGTATTCAACATTTTAATTACTAATGATAAAAAATATGTGAACTTTAGAGAAAACAAACACATTTGAATAAATTCAGGTATATGGTTTATCTCACAGTGAAGAAGTTAAGCTCACAGTTAAATCACAGTTTGATTACATTTTAAATGGCTGATAATCAGATTAGTTACTTTTGTATTGGTTACATGATTACATATTATTCACAGCTATGCCGCGTGGTTGTGATGGGCTGTCACCCTACGGGTTCGGGTGGGTTTTTTTTCTTTCTTAAATTTTCCTAAAAACTTCTACTGCTTATATTCAGCACATGTGGAAAGCCCTCCCAGCTTAGGACTGCACCACACAGCCACAGTCCCACCCTAACTTACACAGAAAAGATTCATTGCATTTTTAAGGTTATATATGCAAGCATAGCAAAATACATGTGCAGTATAAACTCTATTTAATGACTGCAAGATTCATGTCATCGGTAAAAATAAGCTTTGGTGTGGAGATTCAGGTATTTTTTTGGGGCGCTCAACACAGCAAACTCCTGACAAACACATTGTCATTGTTTATTTGATTATACTCTCATTTACCATGGATTACTGTGTCTTTGGAATCTTGTCTTTCAAACACATTAAAATGCACACATTTGCATCATTTGCAGTGTAATCCACACATAGCCAAACAGAATGGATTCACAAGCATCCGAATATAAAATATCTAATTGAATTTTCACCTGAGATTTCACAATATTAAGTAAATCTCAATAATTTAACAACATTTACATGATTACAGTTCTGAGATGTGGGTAAAAACAAATAAAGTAGTTCTACTTTTACCGTTTAAGTGTTTTATTTTGATTGTTTATATTTTAAAATGAGTTAATTGGTTAAATATGTTTAATTTGAGATTTTTATGATTAATTATCAGCTTTTCATCAACTCACAAACCCTCTGCAGTTCATTCATGAACCCCAGCCAGGAAACCTTGTGTAATGTAATGTTTAATACACTTCATGATGTTGATAACAAAAAACAAATATATATATTTTCTTACCAGTTAGGTCAAAAGTAATCCAAAAATAGTCTAAATGCATGCATAATCTGACAGATGATGTTATAAAAACAATTTTAGTCATCTAATTTGTAATCAGTATGAGGTAATCTACCCAGTACATCATAAGAAGATTTGAGGTATGGGTTTATGTGCTACAACAAAATATCCAAATATCGTCAGATTATATTTACCGAATCTCAAGGGAACCAATGGCCTTCTGGGTTTTGACATCATGGCTGCAGCACTCTGTTGGCTTCTAATCTATTGACATTATTTTGACAAAACAAGTATTTCCATTTCTAGATGTTAGAATAATTCACATATTTCATAAGTACATTAGGACTACACTGTTACTGAAACACTGATCACCGACAGATGACAGAGGAGCTTGATAGAATCATTGCAAGTCTATTAACCTTTGACGGAAGTCTGTTGTTTTCCTACAAACTCCTTCACCCAAGAGAGAGCCATTACTGGTTATCTCAGTGTTAAACTAGAATATCATAGCTCAGTCAACAACACACTAAAATAGTTCTGCTCAAATACCAGCTAACACGATTAATGATGTAGTAATAATGACATTTATGATGGTTATCTGTTCAGATAACCTGATAATCTGGTCAACACCCAGGTCAAGTAACCGAGGATTGTTGGTTTGATGAATGAAACTCTTGCACTTAACACCGGGTTGCTCCTGCTGGGACTGAACCTATAATAAACTCATGGTGCCGTAATATAGTGACATCCCATGAGCATTGTGGAAATAAATCCTGATCCAGGAGTCTTGATTGTTGCGTGACAAGAAGATTCCGTTATTATCTGTTGTTGTGAGACTGTGTTTGATACTGTTAGGGTGGATGGAAATGACAAGGCAGACTGACAAAAAGAGCAGTAAGACTGTGTTCAGCGGCTATTCAGTCAGGGGTGAAGAGCCTTGGTAAAAAAGGTGAACGTGATGGTCACTCCAGAGATCATATGTGGAGATCTTGCAGAAGGACAAGCATCACTGTAACACTCCATCCATCTGGGCTTTATGTCAGAGTTTTATTTGCATAAGTTTCAATGGTCAGACTTAGTTTGAACTTCATCCCTACTTCTTCTGGACTTTATCTGATCTTTGTCTCTTCAAACACAAACTCCAGCAAGTGTTGTTATACCAAAGCAAAAGCAATGGAAATTACTGCTTCACAACGCTATCCTGCTGTGAGGTGAAAAACCTTGAAATGTGGATTTACTGATGCAGTAATTCATGCAAAAGGAGGCCCAACCAAGTATTGAGTACATGTACAGTAAATGAACATACTTTCCAGAAGGCCAACAATTCACTAAAATTATTTTTTTTATTGGTCTTTATGAAGTATTTCTAATTTGTTGATATAGTGAATTGGTGGGTTTTTGTGAAATGTAAGCCAAAATCATCACAATTAAAATAACCAAAGTCTTAAACTACTTCAGTCTGTGTGCATTGACTTTATTTAATACACAAGTTTCACAATTTGAGTTGAATTACTAAAATAAATGAACTTTTCCACGACATTCTAAATTTATTGAGATGCACCTGTATTACTGTGATGTTCATTTACTTATTATTATAATTGTTTTGTTTTTTTTATCTTTTCGTACATGTGTACTAAGCTTTGGCAATATTGTATCATTTACAGTCATGCCAATAAAGAAATTTTGAATTGAATTGAATTGAATTGATAGACAGACAGACAGACAGACGACAGACAGACGACAGACAGACAGATAGATAGATAGATAGTAGATAGATAGATAGATAGAAGATAGATAGATCGATAGATAGATAGATAGATGACAGACAGACAGACAGACAGACATACAGACAGAAAGACAGATTTAATAGATAGATCAGATAATCGATAGATAGTAATAAGATAGACAACAGCAGATATAGATAGATAGATGAAGACAGACATACAGCAGACAGAACACACAGACCGATAGATAGACCTATAGATGATAGATAGATAGATGATAGATAGATAGATATATAGACAGACAGATAGACAGATAGATTGACAGACAGACAAGACAGATAGATAGATAGATAGATAGAACGACAAACAGATAGATAGATAGATAGACATATAGACAGATAGATGATATATAGACAGACAGACAGACAGACATATGATATATAGATAGACAGACAGACAGACAGATAGATGAATAGATAGTAACAGTGGGGCCAAAGTTTTAGTCAGCCCCCACTTGTGCAAGTTCTCCCACTTAAAACGATGAGAGAGGCCTGTAATTTTCATCAAAAGTATACCTCAACTATGAGAGACAAAATGAAAAAAAAATCCAGAAAATCACATTATAGGACTTTTAAAGAATTAATTAGTAAATTCCTCTGTAAAATAAGTATTTGGTCACCTACAAACAAGCAAGATTTCTGGCTCTCACAGACCTGTAACTTCTTCTTTAAGAGGCTCCTCTGTCCTCCACTGGTTACCTGTTTTAATGGCATCTGTTTGAACTTGTTATAAGTATAAAAGACACCTGTCCACAACAACCTGTTCAAACAGTCACACTCCAAACTCCACTATGGCCAAGACTAAAGAGCTGTCAAAAGACACCAGAAACAAAATTGTAGACCTGCACCAGGCTGGGAAGTCTGAATCTGCAATAGGTAAGCAGCTTGGTGTGGAGAAATCAACTGTGGGAGCAATTATTGGAAAATGGAAGACATTCAAGACCACTGATAATCTCCCTCGATATGGGGCTCCATGCAAGATCTCACCCCGTGTGGTCAAAATGATCCCAGAACCACACGTGGGGACCTAGTGAATTACCTGCAGAGAGCTGGGACCAAAGTACAAAGGCTACCATCAGTAACACACTGCGCCCGCCAGGGACTCAAATCCTGCAGTGCCAGGCGTGTCCCCCTGCTTAAGCCAGTACATGTCCCAGGCCCGTCTGAAGTTTGCTAGAGAGCATTTGGATGATCCAGAAGAGGAGTGGGAGAATGTCATATGGGCAGATGAAACCAAAATAGAACTTTTTGGTAAAAACTCAACTTGTCGTGTTTGGAGGAGAAAGAATGCTGAGTTGCATCCAAAGAACACCATACCTACTGTTAAGCATGGGGGTGGAAACATCATGCTTGGGGCTGTTTTTCTGCAAAGGGACCAGACGACTGATCCGTGTAAACGAAAGAATGAATGGGGCCATGTATCGTAAGATTTTGAGTGAAAACCTCCTTCCATCAGCAAGGGCATTGAAGATGAAACGTGCTGGGTCTTTCAGCATGACAATGATCAAACACACCGCCCGGGCAACGAAGGTGTGGCTTTGTAAGAAGCATTTCAAGGTGCTGGAGTGGCCTAGCCAGTCTCCAGTTCTCAACCCCATAGAAAATCTTTGGAGTGAGTTGAAAATCTGTGTTGCCCAGCGCCAGCCCCAAAACATTACTGCTCTAGAGATCTGCATGGAGGAATGGGCCAAAATACCAGCAACAGTGTGTGAAAAACCTTGTGAAGACTTACAGAAAACGTTTGACCTCTGTCATTACTAACAAATGGTATATAACAAAGTATTGAGATGAATTTTTGTTATTGACCAAATACTTATTTTCCCACCATAATTTGCAAATAAATTCTTTAAAAAATCCTACCTGTGGTTTTCTGGTTTTTTTTTCTAATTTTGTCTCTCATAGTTGCGGTATACCTATGATGAAAATTACAGGCCTCTCTCAATCTTTTTAAGTGGGAGAACTTGCACAGTTGGTGGCTGACTAAATACTTTTTTCACCCCCCGGTATAGAGATACACAGACAGACAGATAGACAGCTAGACCGACCAGACAGACAGATCTATAAATATATAAAGACAGATAGATAATAGATAGATAGCTGAGTAGACAGACAGACAGGAGATAAATGGATGGATAGATAGACAGACAGACAGATAGACCTATAGACAGACAGACAGACAGACAGATTGATAGACAGACAGACAGATAGACAGAGACACATACAGTCAGACAGACAGACAGATAGATTATAGATAGACAGACAGATAGATAGATAGATAGACAGTTAGATAGATAGATACACAGACAGACAGACAGACAGACAGACATACAGATAGATAGATGGATAGACAGACAGATAGATGATAGATAGACACAGACAGACAGAACATACAGATAGATGATAGAATAGACAAACATACCGACATACATGACAGATAGATAGATTAAGACAGACAGATAGACAGTCAGAAGATAGATGACATACAGACCGACAGACAGACAACGATAGATAGATAGACCGATAGATAGATAGATAGACAGACAGACAGACACACAGATAGATATCTAGATAGACAGACAGACAGATCGATATATACTAGACATAACACACAGACAGACAGACAGACAGATAGATGATAGATAGACAGACAGACATACATACAGACAGACAGACAGATAGACAGACATACAGACAGCAGACAGACCGATAGATGAAGATAATAACAGACAGACAGACAGACAGACAGACAGACATTTAGATAGATGATAATAGACAGACAGAACAGATAGATATAATAGATACCAACGACAGACAGAAAGAACATACAGATATATGATAGAGCAGACAGACAGACATACAGACAGACAGACAGACAGATAGACCAGTCGACAGACATACAACCCGATGATGATAGATAGACGATCGATATAGATAGATAGATCGCCCGACAGATAATAGACAGACAACAGATGATAGATAGACAGATATATAGATAGATAGATGATAGACAGATAGATTATATAGAATGATAGATAGACAGACAGACAGACAGATATATGATAGACAGACAGACATATAGATAGAACGACAGACAGACAGACAGACTATCTATTGACTAGACCAGATAGATAGATAGATAGATAGACAGGTAGACAGACAGACATAGACAGACAGATACAAAGATAGATATACAGACAGACAGACAGACGACAGACAGACAGATAGATAGATAGATATATAGACAGACAGATATATAGACAGACAGAGATATATAGACAGACAGACACAGACAGACAGACAGACGATCATGATAGACAGACCTACAGACAGATAATTAAGACAGACGGCCAGACAGCACAGACAGACGACTACAGACAGATGCGAGATAGTAGATAGATGATAGACAGACAGACAGACAGACAGACAGCCGACCGACAGAGATGATAGAACATACAGACAGACAGAAGACAGACAGTGCATGTAGACATAGATAGATAGATAGATAATATAATTAAGACAGACAGACCGACTAGACATACAGATAGATGATAGACAGAACAGATCGATGATAGACAGACTACGATGATGCTAGACATACAGATATATATCGACAGATCGATAGATTAGATAGACAGACCAGACAGCCAGATAGATAGATGATAGACAGAGACAGACAGACAGATAGATAGATAGACGATAGACAGACAGATAGACAGACAGACATATAGACATACATACAGATAGATAGATAGATAAATAGACAGATAGACCGATAGATGATAACAGACCGCAGAGACGACATATCATGATAGCAGAGATAGATAGATAGATAGATCGACAGACAGACAGACAGACAGACAGACAGATGGATAAACAGACAGACAGATAGATGGATAGACAGACAGATAGATAGATTGATAGATAGATGACAGACAGATAGATGATAGACAGACAGATAGATGATAGACAGACAGATAGATAGATAGATAGATGATGGATGGATGGATGGATGAATAGACAGACAGACAGACAGACCGACAGACAGACCAGATATATAGATATATGACCGACAGACAGACTACAGACAGACAGACAGACGATAGATATATAGATAATAGATAGATAGATTGACGACAGACAGACAGATAGATAGTGACAGCCAGACCGACACAGACAGACAGAACAGACAGATGATAGACAGACAGACCGACAGATAGATAGATAGATAGATAGATAGATGAAATGACACAGATGATAGATAGATAGATAGATAGAAGACAGCAGACAGATATATGATAACAGACAGACATACAGACCAGACGACAGACAGATATATGTAGACAGACGACAGACAGATTAGATATATACCAGACAAAGACATCCAGACAGATCGATAGATAGATATACAGACGAGACAGACAGACAGACAGACAGACCAGAAGAAGACAGCTAGATAATAGATATATGATGATAGATAACAGACAGATGATAGATAGATACTGTAGATAGATAGATTGATAGATAGATGACAGACAGACAGATAGATGATAGACAGACAGATAGATGGATAGATAGATAGATGGCTAGATAGATATATAGATAGACAGACAGACAGATAGATATAGACAGACAAACAGACAGATAGATAGATATAGATAGACATACCATAGATGATAGATAGATGACAGACAGATAGATGATAGACAGACAGATAGATTGATAGATAGATAGATAGATGGATAGATGGATGACAGACAGACAGATAGATAGATGATAGACAGACAGACAGACAGACAACAGATAGACATATAATGACAGACAGATGACAGACATACAGATAGATCGATAGATAGACAACAGACAGACAGATTAGATAGATTATAAATAGACCGACATCTGATGACAACGATGTTGATAGATAGATAGATAGATAGATAACAGACAGACAGACAGACAGACAGACAGACAATAGATAGACAGACAGACAGACAGATGATAGATAGACAGATGACAGATAGATAGAACAACAGACAGACCGACAGACAGACAGATCAGACAGATAGATAGATAGATAGATAGATGATACAGACAGACAGATAGATAGACATATGGACAGACAGACAGACATATAGATGATAGCCAGACAGACAGGACAGACATCCCAGACCGACATATAGATATATCGATAGACAGACAGACAGACTAATAAATAGATAGAATGACAGACAGACATACAGATAGATAGAAAGATAGATAGATAAAAAGATAGATAGAAAGATAGACAGACAGAAAGAAAGACAGACAGACAGAAAGATGATAGACAGACATATAGTCTAGACCAGACGACAGACTATAGCTGAAACATACAGATCGATTATATACAGACAGACAATTAGATGATAGACATACGATAGATGAATAGACAGATAGATAATAGACAGACAGACAGACAGACAGACAGACAGACAGACAGACAGATAGATAGATGATAGACAGACAGACAGATAGACAGATAGATGACAGACAGACAGACAGACAAACATAGACAGATAGATAGACAGACAGACAGACAGATAGATAGATAGACAGACAGACAGATAGATAGATAGATGATAAATAGACAGACAGACAGATGACAGATAGATGATAGACAGACAGACAGACAGAGAGATGATAGACAGACAGATAGATGATAAACACAGATAGATAGATAGATAGATGCATATATAGATAGATAGATAGAATAGTAATAGATAGCAGACAGACAGATAGATAGATAGATAGACAGACAGATAGATAGACAGATAGACAGACAGACAGACAGATATATATGATCCAATGAATCGCAGTAGAAGAAGCAGAGGAAGAAGTGACGTCTGTCCGCAGCTGACGCGGGTGCGTGATTTCACGCGCGTAACGTCCAGAATCCACTATGGCGGCGGAAAGGTAGGGTGACTCACACTCTGCCGGTAATATCGACATCGGATAGCAGATATCTGAACGATTCACCATTCTTCGTTCCCGGCTTGCGCGCAAACATCCCATTTCTTCGTGCACTCTCTCTGATCTTCGTGGAACGGACGCAAACATGCCTAATATCAAGATTTTCAGCGGCAGCTCCCACCAGGATCTGTCTCAGAAGATCGCGGACCGTCTCGGACTGGAGTTAGGAAAAGTAGTGACGAAAAAGTTTAGCAACCAAGAGACGTGGTGAGTTTCTGGAAATTGCCTGAACGTGTTTTATGTGATTGCTTTAACATGTTGAAGCGCCTTTTCTCGCAGCTGGGAGTTGTAGTTCAGATGGCGCCTGCCAGCGCTCCACGTGCGTTTGAGTAAACTACAACTCCCAGAAATCTCCACGCGAGGCGATGTCTATTTGCTTTAGTGTGAACCTACATTTTATGACTAATATTGCCATTTAATGTGATTTTTTAACACTTATTTAGGAATGGACATACGTTACTGCTTAAAGAGTGCAGGGACCCTGAATCATTCACTTGAGCTTCACCGGTTTGCGGTGTGAACGCTGAGAAAGAGTAACGTTATTTGATTTCATGGCTTGCTTTCATGTCGTACTGTACTTTTACAAAACAAATACAGTGGTGTTATAATGTTTCAGCGATGCTTTCATAAGGCAATAGTACAATAGCTTTGGTCTAAGACGCTGCTTAGTGATTACAATATTCATATTGAGTTTTATTTACATGTTGCTCCAAGATTACATGATTTTATTACAGTATGATGTCAGTTTAATAAAACATGGCAATGCAGATCATGATACACTGCTGTTTGTGTTTGTCTTCTGCAGTGTGGAGATTGGAGAGAGTGTCCGTGGAGAGGATGTGTACATCGTCCAGAGCGGCTGTGGTGAAATTAATGATAACCTTATGGAGCTTCTGATTATGATAAACGCCTGCAAAATCGCATCGGCCTCCCGAGTCACAGCGGTCATCCCATGCTTCCCTTACGCCCGGCAGGATAAGAAGGACAAGGTGGGGCGAAGGCTATGAAATCTGTGCCATTGCCTGTCAGTGAACGTTAAAGGAGGAGATTTTTTGTGCATGCTGTTGATAGGAAGTCCGTAGCGTGTGTCACTTTGCTTTTTCACTCAAGATGTTTGATCTTCTCCTTTGTTTTCTGCAGAGTCGGGCGCCCATTTCTGCCAAGCTGGTGGCAAATATGCTGTCGGTGTCTGGTGCCGACCACATCATTACCATGGATCTGCATGCATCTCAAATACAGGTGGGCTTTATAGCACTCGAAAGGATTTAGTGATAACACACACAAAAAAATGTGTTTAAGAAATAAAATTGCACAAATTAGCTGAGTGCATTGCCAACATGACTCCCTTGTTTTTTTGTTGCTTTTGGTGTAGAGTGAGAATAATGGGAAAAAAATAAAATTTCTACCTACATATCAAGGATGCACTGATATGAAAACTTATCGGCGAATACCGATAATTCATTATATTTGAAAGCCGATAACTGATATGCTGGCCAATAAATCTAAATCCAAAATTGTATATAAAATGGTTGTGAGCCCAGTCTCACCATTAAAAGCCCTGTCCCAAGCACTTCAACGTAAATCAAACAAATACAGTACAGCATCCTCGTCTGAACCAGTGTGAGCTTTAAAATGATTACCTACTACCAACTTTCTTTATCAAAGAAATAAATCAAATAATGCTTAAATAAGTCATGTGTAAAGAATCAAAATGCATTGATATGCAAGTACATCGATAACAAGAAAAACTTACATTTATCAGCCAATATCGGTATGGTGGCCGATATATTATGCATACATATTGTTATTCAGCTATCACGAAGCCTACAATTTACATTTACATTCATGCATTTGCTGGACACTTTCTTTCATCCAAAGCAACTTTCATTGCACTGAGAGGAAACATTTGATTAGTTTGCTGCTTTCCGATGACCTTGGTGTTGCTGGTGCCACTGTTTGAGCTGCAGGAAGACAGTTCTTGGAAATGCATGAATTTGCTTTAATCCTTTTTAGGGTTTCTTTGACATTCCTGTGGACAACTTGTATGCAGAGCCTGCTGTTTTGAAGTGGATTAAGGAGAACATCCCCGAATGGAAGACCTGCACGATCGTGTCTCCTGACGCTGGAGGAGCCAAGAGGTCTGAAGGCGTCCGCTTCACTGCCTGTTTAGTGTGTGTCGTGGCTGATCCCTGAGCTGTGTTGTTTCCATTGACAGGGTGACCTCCATTGCAGACAGGCTAAATGTTGACTTTGCCCTGATTCACAAAGAAAGGAAGAGGCAACGAGGTGGACCGCAGGGTTCTGGTGGGAGATGTAAAAGACCGGGTGGCCATATTGGTGGATGATATGGCAGACACCTGCGGCACCGTCTGCCACGCTGTTGATAAGTGAGAAACTAATGAACATATAGCACAAAAAAAAAACAAAGAAAAAAAAAAAAAAACAAAAAACAAACAAAAAAAACAAAAAAAAAAAAAAAAAAAGAAAAAAAAAAAAAACACTGAGTGCTTCATCAACCGTAAAGCTCTTTGTGTGTGTGTGTTCATGTTAATATCAGCAGGAGCGGTTAAAGTGTATGCTATCCTCACTCATGGCATATTCTCTGGACCAGCCATTTCACGCATCAACAACGCCTGCTTTGAAGCCGTAGTTGTGACCAACACAATTCCTCAGGAGGAGAAGATGAAGCATTGTCCCAAAATACAGGTTTGTCATGTTGCCCAACTGGAAATCTAGTGAATCAGCAGAGTGTTCGTTCTTTTATCAAAACTTTAGAATATAGGTCAATAACAGCAAAAGCGGTTTTTAACCAAACCATTCAAAAAAAAAAAAAAAGGGCAGCAGAACTACAGATTGCATTATAGGTAGGGTACAAAAGAGGTAACGTGTTTATCATTACTCCCGCAGTGAATTATTGCAGGAAAAAATTGTTTTTATGGAACCTGCTCAAAAAGTGGTTTGTTCTTGTGTTGAATCTTTAATGCCTGAGGTGGTGAGATTAAATGCGATACTTCGCTGAGTATCGTTAATACTTTTGATCACAGCGTTTTGCAATTGTACAGATTTTTCTGTTTATTTTGATTAAAAAACACACGCGTGTGTCTATATAGAGAAAATATATAGAAAGGAGATCCCGTAATTTTACATGTTAGCATGACATAGTATAACATATATAAATAAGAAATAAATCTTATGATTGTTGTTTTTATCATTCTCACGAAATGGTAATTGTTTCTATCGGCTGCCCAGGTTCAATAATATCAGGCAGCTAGTCATTAATCATGTTAATTATTGGTCCTTTTTTGCCTCAACCGCTGGGGCGCTTTTTAACTCCCATACTGACTTTTTACATATTCTTCCGTTTTTGAAAAATTATCTTGAACAAAACTGCAAATCATTAACCAGGCTTCCGTCGGAAAATATGGTCGATAACTGTACATTTGCTTATTTGCTACTCGCTATAACAGTGTTTAAAATGATGCAAAATTGTGACCCTGATCACAAAGCAGTCCTTAAGTCGCTGGTTCATATTTTGCAATGGCCAATAACAGTGTCTGGTCAATATCGATTTTCTTTTATGCCAAAAAAAGGATATTAAATAAAGATCATGTTCCATTAAGATATTTAGTAAACTTCCTACTGTAAATATATCAAAACTTAATTTTTGATTAGTAATATGCATTGCTAAGAACTTCATTTGGACAACGTTAAACATGATTTTCTCAATATTTCGTTTTTTTTGCTCCCTCAGATTTTCAAATAGTTGTATCTCGACCAAATATTGTCCGATCCTAACAAACCATACATCAATGGAAATCTTATTTATTCAGCTTTCAGATGATGCATACATCTCAATTTCGAAAAATTGTATTTTATGACTGGTTTTGTGGTCCAGGGTCACATATTAGTTCACATTAGCGCAGAATTACCTTTGCTTTGGTGTCCGTGTTCACGTCAAGAATCAGCCAAAAAACACAATCTAGTGGTTTAGAGGAGAAGAAAATCAAATGTCTTATAACCCTTTATTACAGTCCTGTAACAGAGAGGTGTTCTGGCTGTGTCTTATGTTCCATTTTCAAATACTTTAGGGATTGTATCATGCAGATTTTCATTGTGCGGTTCACTGATCTCTGCAGGTCATCGACATTTCCATGATCCTCGCCGAGGCCATCCGCAGGACCCACAATGGCGAGTCCGTGTCGTATCTGTTCAGCCACGTTCCTTTGTAAGGTCTTCACCGCGGCCGAACGAGGAGCCGCTCCCTCCTTCATCTGACCCAAAGACACTTGCCAGAGCTGCGGATTCCAGCCAGCCTTCATCAAGTCCTCCCTAAAATGAGCTTCTGTTTTCACAGTCTGTTCTGCTCACCAAATCTCTGTTACAATCCGTGACTGTGAAAGTTAGACGTTAGCTTAACCGGGGCCAGAACCAGTCACAACCTAATTTATTTATTTGCATCCATTTGTATTAATTTCTGTGCTTTGAGAAAAGTAAAGTCACTTGATGAATGAAGTGGTGGAGAAATGACTTGAAGAAGACACGCTTTCTTTTGAATTTCAAGATGTAGTTCACTAGATTAAAGCGGTTTTTAGCTTTGCAGCTCAACATAGATTCTTAACAAAAATTGGTTTTATTTCACTTTCCTGATTTTGCATTTCAAGGATGTTTTTAATAACTCTTTATATATAATATATATATATGAACATTCATTGATAAAAAAAATATCATTTGGTGACATTATGCCTTCTGATTACCCTCGGACTCTCCTCTGTGTACGATTATCATTATCTTTAAATCATTTAGTAGTTCAGAATACTAGGCCTCTGGCTTTGGCATATTTGTGTTCACATTCTTGAAATGCTTTAATATTCATATATACATTTAATGCATTTGGCCGAGAAGAGAATTGAATTACTTGACAGCAAACAGGGCTTTTGTTAATCTGTAAGGAGCATTTTGTGGAGTGAAGGTGCACGAACTTAATCAACCATAAAAAGAAATCCAGAGGTGAGTACTAAGAATGTCTGTTGTACAAGCTTTACAATACATTCCGATTTAACTGAATCTCTATAACCAAATTAATAATATATATATGACCCTGGACCGCAAAAAGCAGTCTTAATCGGCTGTGGTATATTTTTTAGTCAATCGCCAACCTACAGTGATGGGTCAAAATTATCGAGTTTATCTTTATCGCCACAAAATCTCTATAGGACATTTAAGTAAAGATCATGTCCTATGAAGATGTTTTGTAAGTTTCCTACTGTAAATATATCAAAGCTTAATGTTTGTTTAGTAATATGCATTGATAAGAACTTCGTTTGGACAACTTTAAGGGTGATTTTCTCAATATTTGATTTTTTTGCACCCCGATTCCAGATTTTCAATAGTTGTATCTCGGCCAAATACTGTCCGATCCTAACAAACCATACATCAATGGAAAGATTATTTATTCAGCTCTCAGATGATGTATAAAGCTCTCTCTTTTTTTTTTAAATGACACTGAAGATGGTTTTTGTGGTCCAGGTCCAGAACACACAGGTTTTTTTTATGGTTTATGGGGACTCTACATTGGCGTAATGGTTTTTATACTGTATAGACCGTATATTCTATTGCCCTTTACAAACCCTACCCCTAAACCTACCCCCTCACAGGAAACTTTCTGCATTTTATAGATTTTCAAAAAAATTCATTCTGAATTATAAGCCTTTGTACACCGTGGGTACCCAATTGTAGGCCCCACCGTGATACGAAGTCCCCATGAGTCTGTGTGTATCAGTTACGCCCACAGGATATATAAACCAGTACACACACACACACACACACATATATAAAAGTATAATTCATAATAGAATTAGCCTAATTGCCGAAGCAGGGCGTCGCGTCGCGTCGCGTCACAGGAGCCGGTGGGGCGTCAAGAGCGCTACGCTGAATAACGGAATGCTATCTTTAATCTGACGATAGAGACTAGTATCTATTATATTTCAGATTTTACGTTCGTTTTTCATTAATTCGAGTCTCTCGAAATAACGCGTGTTTGTTCTTAAAGTGACAGCGCGTTACACACAGGCTCAGAAGACGCTCAGACCACAGGAAACCTGGTTACATGCATTGTGCGCTCACATGAAGTGTTTTCTTTTCATTTCACTTTCTTTTCAGTCGATGCATCGCAGTTAATCTGTTTTGTTTGTCATTTTACAGGAAAGAATTACAGAGACATGTCCAAAGGTAAGCGTGTATGGATAGGAAGGGCTGGCTGTGGTTTACTCCGATCAATATCCATGGGTTTGATTTTTAAAGTCAATGCGGTGTCATAATTTTACTTTGAGATTATGAGAATGAGAATACGCCCTATGAACATAAATATATATTTCTTAACGATCACTACTACAGTTGGGAAGATCACAAAGCTGAAAATGATTAAATATATAATACCTACTCTATGTTAACATAAAATATTGTCTCTTTGTTTTAACTGGACAGTAGCAGATGAGTCTGGCAACTAGATATGTTTTCAACATCTTAAGGATTTATTAAAAAAAAAAAATTAAGATAACATTTAATGACATTTAAGCCTTTTAGAGATCACAAATTTCTTAGCAAACCGATTATGTTAAACTAAACTATATAATAAACTAGAATGATTTTATATGCATTTTGTGCTATTGAATCTATTAAATAATTTCCTGTGGCTCCCTCTGGTGGATAACAGTAGTAATGATCATTCCCATTGAAATTCATGAAACTAAGCCAGGGGTCTCCAAACTGGGTCCTGGAGGGCCGGTGTCCTGCAGAGAGTTCAGCTCTAACACACCTGAACCAGCTAATCAAGCTCTTACTAGTGTACTAGAAACGTTCAGGCAGGTGTGTTGAGGCGAGTTAGAGCTGAACTCTGCAGGCCCTCCAGGATCCAGTTTGGAGACCCCTGAACTAAGCCATGTTTCCTCAGAATGACTTATTCTCCATTGGTGCAAAGGTTTGATAAATTTGGACTTTGTGCATCGCATCTGCTAAACCACTCAATAGATACAAATTATTTTGATAACTTTTTTCCAGCGCGGTCTAGTGCAATGAGTGGCACAGATCTGAAGAAGGGCCTAGGATTTAAAAATTTTTTTTAACAAAATAGAATAGTTATGTTATCTTATTGATAAACATAGAAATGCTTAACACTTACAGGGTTAAAGTAAGGATTCAGCAGAAAGGATACAGTATGTTAGAGGATATGTTAAAAAGCCCAATTTTAAACTTCACAGATCATGCAGGAATACCGTTATTAAAGGGATAGTTCACCCAAAAATGACAATTTGATGTTTATCTGCCTTATACCGCACGGGACATCCAAGATGTAAGTGGACTTGTTTCTTCAGTAGAACGAAATTATGAGGTTTTTAGTTTCAGCCGTGCAGTCTATGCAGTCGTATATGACATGGCAATGGGTACCAAAACAATCTATGAGAGTAAAAAAAACATGCACAGACAAATCCAAATTAATTTAATAAAATTAATAAAACAACATTGATGTCCTAAGACACGAAACCGGTTTGTGCGAGAAAGTGTACAGTATTTATATAATTTTTTACCTCTAATACACCACTATGTCACACTGTCTTTGGGCGCGCGCACGGCATCCGGTTCGTGAGGTGTGTACGCGCTCTGGCGTAGTTACGTTAATGGGTGTGTTGATATCCACCCGAAGAGCAATCAACCATAACTTCAGGCGAGCAGGCTCAGAAGTTGGGAATACATGGAAAGTCACCACTCCTGAATGAGTTTGCGCGAGAGAACGTAATCTTTTAGTTTTAAGTCGGTTTGAACAATCCGGATAAGCGCAAGTAAGTATCATTTTGATTAGCCGTCGTACCTACAATGACTGTGCACTGTGTAAACAATGAGTGACGTATACGCGTGAGAGATCACTTCTGGCGCTCGCGTAAACTACGCCAGAGTGTGTACACACTTCATGCACCGGATGCCGTGAGCGCCCAAAGACCGTTGGACATAGTGGTGTATTAGAGGTAAAATATTATATAAATACTGTTCGGTTTCTCTCACAAACCGATCGTTTCGTGTTTTAGGACATCAATGTGTCATCACGAGACGCAGGGTTTAATTTGGATTTGTCTGTGCATGTCTTTTTTTACTCTCATAGATTTTGTTACCATTGCCATGCATTATACGACTGATAGACTGCAACGGCTGGAGTTAAAAATCATAATCATAATAAGTTCTACTGAAGAAACAAAGTCACCTACATCTTGGATGCCCTGGGGGTAAGCAGATAAACATCAAATAAAATTTTTGGGTGAACTATCCCTTTAAGGAATATCATCTGTAGCGCCCCCTATAGGTACAATTTTTGCACTTGCGAGCATTTTCCCGGTTTAGAAATGTTTCCCATTTCTATGTGTATATAGATTTTGTTGGGCTGGAGAAAAAATGGGTTTCACAGTTATGATCCAAAATGAAAATTGCCTTATTATAGCACCACCTAGTGTTGGATGGATGCATGTTTGTGCGCCTGAGATGATGAGCACTTTTGGGACCATCCTGCTAAGTTTGGGGTCTCTACAATTTAATGTCTTAAATGTCCATTGACTTTTTGGACAAAATTTGCTGGAGAAAGTACACTAATATTTAGCTTTTTTTAATAGTGTTGCAGTTCTCACTGGTAGTGCGATAGGTTGCAACAACAGCACTCTGTGTACTGGACATTACAGAGTTTAGGAATAAGTTATAGATTTCAAAATCAGATAAATGTAGGACAATGATCTTTTCAGGTCTCTCTTGGGTTTCAGGTAAATAGAGAGTTACAGACTACTAAACAAATAGCTGGAATCTGCCATCTTCCACAACACATCTGTATTTAAAATTATTATGGGCCATTTGAAGGCTTTCAGCAAAAATTAACCAGTTACAAAAGTAACATGCAAAAGAAAGAAAAGAAAACACAAATTACAGTGCCTACTTTCATTGTTTACTCTTACATGAATGTATGTCAGTGTGGCTTTGTGTTCACTAGTTTATTCACAGATATTCAAAAACAAATTATTTCTTCACAACTTTGCGTCCTATTTTGTTTTTGCTTTGTAATAAGAGTTCGGCACAAACGTGATTCATTCACTTGGCGAGCATAACCGTTTTTACAGCTCTGTGACACAACTCGTCAAAAGGCTTATATAAACGCCACAGAATAAGCCTTAAAAGTTCTCAGAGGTGCAACAGCACGATCATATATATGTTTTGGATGCAGAGTGCAAATGGCTGTGCATTTATTTGTGGTTTTAACTCGATGGGAGCGAAATGAAACTGTCAGAACGTGAAGCTGTGTGTGTTGTCTGTCTCCCCTCTTCCCCCTCCGCTCCACAGCGCACCATGCCCACTTTTTTAGCATTTTTTAAAACTGTGCTGAGAACTAACCAGTGCTGAAACGGGTGGGGGTGGGGGTGGGGGGCAACGCTAAGTCCGCTATTTCTGTGAAAATAACAGGATGCAGATGACCATGTACTCTTGTGTTAAAATAAGCTGGATAGCAAGAACAAGCATTAATGTAATTTTACTCTCAACTCCTCACTTTCCCTCAGAATCAGAGATGGGAAGCAATTCGCATCGCAACCAGGAAGCCGCTCTGGAGCCTGCAAACTCTACGCTCTGGTTTCGCAGCTACTTGCATGGAGGGACGTCGAGCCTCATCTCCACGCTGACCACCGTCATTACCTTCCCTCTGTACAAGACCGTCTTCCGCCAGCAGCTGGACAGCACTTTAGTGCGAGAGGCGGTGGCCCAGTTGCTCAGGGAGGGTCCGGTAAAACTGTACCGCGGTGTGGCACCACCCTTACTGATGAGGTCCCTGAACGGGACGTTCCTGTTCGGCTTCCAGGACACCTTCCTGCAGCAGCTTTCACTCTGGGACACATCTCCTGTTCCCAGGAGTGCCCTCCCTGCTCTGGCAGGTTTGGGGGCAGGTGTACTGGAGGCCGTGCTCTTTACCCCATTTGAGCGCGTGCAGAACGTCCTGCAGAACAGCAAGAATGACACTAGCCTTCCTACATTAAGAAGCATATTGCGCAAACTAGCCTCAAAACCGTTGGCATCAGGGTACTACACTGCCTTTCTGCCTATACTCGTCCGTAATGCCTTAGGGAGCAGCCTGTATTTTGGGCTGAAGGACCCCATGTCTGAGACTCTCAGGGCTTGTGGCTGTTCTCCTTTAGCGTCCTCCTTTATTGCTGGTGTGTTGAACTCAATGGTGATCAGTCTGCCGCTGTACCCTCTCTCTGTGCTGGTGGCTAACATGCAGGCCCAGGTGGATGGAGGAGGCGGAGGGGTTAAGAGCAGCTGGCAGAGGCTTTGGGCAGCCCGTCAGCACAAGCTGGTTCTTCTGTACCGTGGAGGATCACTGGTGATCTTCCGCTCCTGCATCACCTGGGGAATCACCACTGCCATATACGACCAGCTGAAGAGGCACTCCAGAACCTCAGGTTAACAGGCAATGCTGTTGCTTGATAGAGTTCAGTTTCGCAGGGATGTCATTTAAAGTATCGCCAACCTGCTGATGTATTCACTGGTGCAATAATGATGCACGAGTTGACATGTATACTGTATAGCCAATGTTAAGGAATGAAACTGTACAGTTGTTCAGTTATATTAAAATGTGAAACAATCCACATGCAATTAAGGGAAAATGCCTGCTTTGCTTCTTAGTCCACTACAAATACCGTTTGTCTAGAGCCTGTGCAAACTTAACTACAATTAGTTTGAAGCTGTTATTGTTTTTAATAAATAACAATCATAAATGTTTCACTTAAAGGAGATCAAAAATGAACATTTGCTGAACATGTGCTCACCCTCAGGCCAGCCAAGATTAGGATGAGTTTGTTTCTTCATCAGATTTGGAGAAATGTAGCACTGCATCAGTGTCTCAGCAATGGAGGCTCTGCAGTGAATGGGTGCCCGGGGTCAGGGAATGATCAGTCCACACACTGAAGAAACATCACAATACATCCCAAGTAGCCAGAGCACCACTCCCTTCCCATTCAGTTAACATCGGAGAAGCCACAAGCTAAACAAATCCATCATTAAGACGTTTCTAACTAAAATATGAGTCCATAATCCATACTAATGCTTCCTCCAGTGAAAAGGCCACTCCTGTGTGCTCCGCCACTATCCAGCCACATGTTTGTTTAGAGCTGTTTTGGCTTGCAAACGGTACGTGATCTTTGCATAGTTTCTCTCTTCTCTCCTTATGCAGACCATTGATTTTTTCTCTCCCTGAGGAAGTGTTATTAGGATCTATTTCCGCGTATTTTAGCCAGACCAATGTTTGAAGTTTAAAATGGTCCTAAATGGCTGGACTTTCTTTCTTACAAAACACGCAGCTTTTGTCTTATCCATATGTTTAACGATGGACTGGAGTAGGTGTATTACTTTGTGGATTATTGTGATGTGTGTATGAAGTTGGGCGGGGCAAGACACGCGCTTGGAACGGAGCGAGGCCGGTGGAGGAATTGCTAATGCGCGACACCTGCGCCACTCAACGGTCTCGAGTCCCACGGAGGAGCTAATCCCGGAAGGATAAAAAGTGTACCAACACTGTTTGTACGAGAGAGGACCAGGTCTGGATTTTTTTTGTGTTTTGTTCTGTTTGTGCCGACAGTCCGTGCCGCAGGCAGGCGGTTGTCGTGCTCTTTGGGTTTATTTTATGATTAAAGTTTTTTATTTGAATGTATCACGCGTTCCCGCCTCCTTCTTCCCCCTACGACTGATGTACAGAGTTGTTTTTATTATGGGGCTGTTTGGACTCTTCATTCTGACGTCACACCCATTCACTGCAGAGCATCCAGTGCTGAGCAAGAGATGCAATGCTGCATTTCTACAAATCTGATGAAGAAACAAACTCATCTATATCATGAATGGCCTGAGGGTGAGCACATTTTCGAGCAAATGGTTAGTTCTTTTAAGGGTGGAACGTATAACCTTGGAAGTGTATTCGGGTGAAATTTTGAAGTAGGTTTCCACTAAAATTGATGAATATGTACTCAAAATCGGGAAGTTGTTAATGGATCAATTTAAATCAGACAAAAGTAAAAAAGGTCCTGTTGAAAAGAACAAAGAAAGACCTATTGATAGCAGTCGTATTTGGGGCTGCTGGGCTCTTAAGACACCAATCTAAGATTTTTTTTATTAAAAGATCCCACAAAACCACTAAACAGTGTTTCTCTTTGCTGACTTGTGTACTTACAATTTGTCCCAAATGTTTCGAAGGGTGGTTTACTCCAGAGAAATAAGCCATTTACTAGGTGACCGCGAAGCTTGGCTAAGGTTGTCCCGTGTGTCGCCTGCCAATGACGTCATAATCCCTCGATTTCTGGTTTTGTTTTGTAAAAAACATGGAAACACCAAAGACGCTTAAATATGTTGTGCGTTTTAATAGACCACTGACGACCGCACAGAGTAGCATTATAAAAGAACTTTCAAATGTATCTAGTATGAAAAAACAGAGCTGCTTTACCCCACACAGGGCAGAGCAAGGAAAAGAGGCACCGGGTAGCAGCGACGCGGTCGCGGGAGGGTCGGGATGTGTTGGGGGACAGTATAACACTCAGCTGCTTTAACCCACATCGCCCACCACGGTAAGAGCGGAAGCGTCGACAGTGGGCATAATGATAAAAGAGAAAGCTCAGCTGGAACTTTAAACCCCCTCAACGCAACGACCGGGGAAAGGAGCGGAGCGTGGTCCGCCTGTTGCATAATCAAGAAGCTCAGCGCTGCTTAATAAAACGCCCCACACTACCACACTAGGCGAAGGAGCGGATAAGCAGCATCCAGGGCAATGTGGCATCGAATACAATCTCAGCTGACTTTCACCCACTCGCACCCCCGGGAGCTGGAGCGGTCGGCACAGCGATATGGGGGCAAAATAAAATGGCATAACCGCTATCTATTAAACCCCACAACGGGCACGGAAAAAAGACCGGAGAGAGCAGGCGCGAAGAGGGGCGTGCTCGTGGTACGTTGAAGATGGACCTAATAACAAAGCCTCGCGGGCTAAGTTACCCCCCATAGAATGCGCATCACCACGAAGGAAGCGTAACGGTTCGATCTGTGGCATAAAGAAATCATCAGACTACTCGCTGCTTTAAAGCCCCCACATATCCTCACGACCGACAGTGAATCCTCGACGGTGGCTAATAAAGCTTGCTGGCGCGGCTTACCCCACATCCCGTGACGCCACGACCGAAGGAGCAGGAAGCGCTGGCGGTGGCATAAATACCCTCAGCTGCTTTACCCCACATACGCACGACCGGAAGCAGCGGAAGCGGTCGACTGTGGCATAATAAAAGCTCCGCTGCTTTACCCCACATACGCACGACCGGAAGCAGCGGAAGCGCTCAACTAATAAAAGCTCCGCTGCTTTACCCCACATACGCACGAGCGAAGCAGCGGAAGTGTAATTACACTTTATTACATGAGGTGCAAAACAAAAAACTAAGCCTTTGTCTCTTTGTTTATTTTGAATACGCGCCCTCTAGCGGTGGAAATTACATATTGTGCCTTTAAGTGATTTAAATTAATAAGACTTCTCTCTGTTCGTCTTAAAAAAGAACTTGAATGAGCGTTCATTTAGGTTTTTGCATCAGCAAAATGTTTGCATGTGAAGGTGTTAATCGCCACAAGATGGCGCTGCTGATAGATTCACATCCTCACTCACTCAGTAGGTAGAAACCCTGCATCAGCTGCATTATTTTGAGTCGAGGTGTCTAGAAACACGTTCACGGATTTTACTATAATATTCATTCCCATTTATAAGATTTCTCATTTACCGTTGCTTCACTGCAGTGCAGGTTTGTCCAATCACAATGCAGAAGCGTTGCGCGTTTATCCAATCAGAATGCAGGAGTGAGAGATTGAGCCAATCCGAGCGAGCGGATTACACCCGTCCTGTTGCGCTGTGTTGGGCTCTGATGGCCAGTATTTAAAGCGGCCGCCCACCTCGAGCAGCGCACAGATTCAGTCTAACAGATCTAGTGTACTACAGTCCCGAGGCCAGCGCCAGGTAAGGCTCTTTAATGCACCAAATTATGTGTTTATTTAATCTGATAAAGAGATTTTGCGGTACTACACCATTTCATTTCATATAATTTTGCACACTGTTTTGGTACTATTAATGCAATCTAAATCAACACGGACGTGTTTCTATAAAAGTGTACAGGCACATTATAAAATTGCAAACATGAGATACGTTTACATTTCATATAGATTTAATAGGTATAGTAATATGGAGGGGGAACGCCAAGGCAGGACAGCATATGCACACCTGTCAATGCAGAATGCGTAGTGTGTGTGTGTGTGTGTGTGTGTGTGCGTGCGCCTTTGGGTTGCGCAGTCTGTCAATAATTCTTATGGCGCATAAAAGCGCTATACACAGTTCGAAAAACCCCTTCTAATTGTATAGCGCTTTTGGAACGTTTCAAACATTCAAATATTTGAAGTATCTGGCAGTGTTGCAGAATCCCAGAGATTTGGCGCGAGTCACATTTGGGTGTGGTGAAGACGTGAGGATTTGATTCTGATCATGAGAGCATTTCTTCTTTATTTACTTGCGTGTGTCTGCGTGAGATTGTTCTAATATTGTTTACCACGGATGTTTGTGAATACAACTAACACTGATACTACTGTAATGTGTCATCTGCTCATAAGAACTGTGAGGTAGCATATTTAGATTTGCTAAACTGACATGTTTTCAAAGTAACATTGTGTTCAATGTGTGAAACCGAATATCACATATCTCTCTTTTTAGAGAGATCTATTATGTTATGTAAGTAAAAAGTGAATATGATCTGGCCCTTAAAACTAGCTATTCAGTCATGTTAAGTAAAGACTTGAATAAAACTTTTACTTTAGATTATTTGATACTTCTTAAAACCAAAGACAATGTGGCAACATGCAGTAGGCGCAGTTTATTAAGAAATATTATGGTAGTAGCTGCACAGAGTGATTTTGTAAAATGACTTCCTGTTGTCGTATCTGTTAAGCTCCAGTGCACTTCTGGTTTCTGCAAATATGCAAAAGCGAAGTCCATTTCAGGAGAGTGTAATTTTAGGCCAGTGATTTCTTGGCTGATCAGGGCTTGCAGAAACACACACCTGAGGGCGGCAGGCGGGGCGCGTCGACGTGTCCAAACAGAGTCACCAAAACTTCAGCTTACAGCTTTGAGGAAATGGGTCTTGGGTAGTTAAACACCCTTCTGCTTTTCAAAATGTGGTTTGACCACGATTAAGATGCTGTTGCCTGCAATGCCAGCGCAGTTTGAGAAAGATTCGAACAGCAGATGAATGACAAATACTGTCCAAACACATATTTGGTTTGACCACAGCGTTAAATGTCAATAATTCCAATGCTTTGTTTGTAGAAAGCATTGATGAACAGACGGTTGTAAAGGACTAATTAGGAAGATATAAAGCAGTCATTGCATGTAGAGACTGAAACTGCCATTAACTTTCAATGACTTGAATTCTCACAGACTCTCCAAAATGAGCGACAACCCTGTTAAAGAAGAAGTGCAGCAGTTTGACAAGAGATGTCTAAAGAAGACAAACACGGCGGAGAAGAACACTCTGCCCACTAAAGAAGGTGAGCGGGTTTGGCAGCCTCTTCCTCATGACTGATTGAGCTTGCACAGTCTTGTGCTGATCTGACATGGCAAAGCAAACATGACAAGACACACACACACACTCACTCACTCACTCACTTACTCACACACACACACACACACACACACACGCTCGCTCGCTCGCTCGCTCGCATGCACGCACTCACTCACTCACTCACACACACACAGGTTTGTTTTTGTGAAAAGTGGGGACATCCCATAGGCGTAATGGTTTTTATACTGTACAGACCGTATATTCTATTGCCCTACACCAACCCTACCCCTAAACCTACCCCTCACAGGAGACTTTGTGCTGTTTCAGATTTTCAAAAAAACTCATTCTGAATTATTTATAAGCGTTTTGAAAAGTGGGGACATGGGGTAATGTCCTGAAAAGTCACCTTCTCCTTGTAATACCTATGTTATACCTTTGTCATTATACAAATTTATGTCCTCATTTGTCACAAAAACGCGCCAAACTCTAACCCACCACTTCACACAAACACACACACACACCCACTCACAAACAAACAAACTCACTCACAAACAAACAAACAAACACACTCACACACACACACACACACACACACTCTCTCACACACACACGCACTCAGCCAATAAAACAAAGGAATGAATCATGAGGAAAGCTTCATTAAGGAGTATTGATGTAACACCTCTCCTCACAGGAGCAAAATTTCAGCAAACACGGCAGGGAATGAGAAGATCAGATCCAGACACACTATGACTTAGATTTATGTATTTGTTTTCTTCAAGCCTTGCCTTTAATATTTATATTCAACAAGATTATTATAGTTAACTAAAATTAAACCATATAAAAAAGAAATTTTTGCTACTTGAAATAAATGTTAACTGAAATAAATAAAATATAAAAACCTATTTAGCTAGTGCCAAGGCAACAGTTCTCATTTAAATTTAAGGTCACTTTTTGTACTAAAATAACTAAAACTGAAATATAAAAACTATTATTAGACATATATAAAAAAACTACAAAAATGACAAAAACACAACAGAATTACTAAAACATAAAATGAACAGAAAATATAAAAATAAAAACTGCTTCAAAAACCTATAATAGTATCCCAGTGATACTAAAATTGTTTTGTTGCCACAAACACTGGTTTTAGAGTTTTTTTCTCAGATGTTAGTAGATGTTTTTAATGTTGTCTGTAAGATGTTTGCAGTTATTCAATTGTTTTATTATATCATGCAGTACTGTGGTCAACATTGTTGCATTATTATGTGCTTATTAAATAGATGGAGATTGGAACATTTTCCATTTTTGAAAACATTCAAATTGTTTTCACTGTGTGTGTGTGTGTGTGTGTGTGTGTGTGTGTGTGTGTTGTGTGTGTGTGCATGAGTGTGTGTGACTGTGAGTGTGTGTGTGTGTGACAAAGTTGTGTGTGTGTCGTTTGTATTTCTCGTTCAGTGGAAGTAATTCAGTAGGCTGTATTTACATCTCCATTTGCATTTACAGTTTCCTCAAAGAAAATAAAAAACAAAAATAAATAAACAGGAAACGATCTTTCAGATCTGGATGCGCTGGCACTGTAATGATAATGTAATGCGCTCTATTATAACTCTATAATGCTGTAGAACAGTGCCAGACGTCTCACTCATTAAAACATCCAGATTCAGCTCATCAGCCTGTGAGTTTGTTCAAAACTAACTTCTGGTGACATTCACTAACAGTTATTTAAGCTGCACAAAAACAATCCGTTATGCTGCTTCATATTTAAAACCGGTATTTTGCAAACATATGTGACCCTGGAGCACAAAAGCAGTCTTAAGTCGCTGGGGTATATTTGTAGCAATAGCCAAAAATACATTGTATGGGTCAAAATGATCCATTTTTTTTATGCCAAAAATCATTAGGACATTATGTAAAGATCATGTTCCATGAAGATATTTAGTAAATTTCCTACTGTAAATATATCAAAACAATAATTTTTGATTAGTAATATGCATTGCTAAGAACTTCATTTGCACAACTTTAAAGATGATTTTCTCAATATTTTGATTGTTTTGCACCTCCTGTAATAAAGTGTAATTACACTTCATGTAATGTTGAAAGGGAATAGCATTGCTTTTAACCCTGCGTCATGGAGCCCGAGAGGTTCGTCTGTTTCTCTTGGATTCTCATTCTCACACCTCTCTCTCGTCTTGGTTTCACAGATATTGAGAAGGAGAAGAAGGCTGCAGACGGGGCCAAATGAATGTAAGCCGTGACGGCTCTCCTCACATCCTCACACCTCCTGGATGTCTGCTCCTCTCCCGCATAAATCAAATAATTTTTCAATCTACTGGCATTTTTAAAACGATGTGAACTGCAGAATCATGTATGTAATTGGAACTGTGGATATTCTCCATCTTTTCATCATGTGGGATTTAGAGAGGAGATGGATCAGTTATTGAGCACATTTCTGTATCTGTCATGATTAGCTAACGGCTGCCCACATCAATCTGCTGCCATCTGCGCTGGTTATTCTCTAAATAACATGTGAGATGATATTTTTGTTTAATAAATTATCCTAAAAAACTTCTAAAGTGTGTCCAGATGTTTTAACGCCATTGCTTTATGAAAAGTAACCTTAAAAAGGATTAGTTTTAGTGTACATTACTTGTCAAAAGTTTGGAAACATGATTTTTAATGTTTCTAATGACGTATCTTCTGCTCACCAAGGCTGCATTTATTTGATCAAAAATACAGTAAAAACTGTATAATTGTGAAATATTATTATTATTTAAAATAACTGTTTTCTAAGTGAATATCTGTTCAAATGTAACTTATTCCTGTGATCAAAGCTGAATTTTCAGCATCATTACTCCAGTCTTCAGTGTCACATGATCTTCAGAAATCATTCTAATATGTATGTCTAATAGTCCACTCTAGACATTCGAGAAAAGTAACTTTGCAACTCCATGTCAACTAACTCTCATTAGAGTATTAGTAGACTGCTATGATTAGCAGAATAAGATGACATGTACTTGCAAAGTTACTTATAGTCAGTAGAATGTGTGTTGAGCATCAAAGAGTAGACCGTCTACTTAGTACTCTAATCAATGATTACTAGTTTACAAGGAGTTGCAACAGTCAAATCGTTAAACCATTTTTATCTATAAAGTACCACACCTTCACTGCTGAACTCATGAGAGTCGATCCTTGAGCACAGTTGCGTAAAAAGCCAAAGGGAGGGTGTGGGAGAGTGAGCTCTCAGAGATCTAGAAGTCGTTACCTAACTGAATTTATAATGAGTTAATGTCACTTGTAGATCTAGAAAGACAGAAATGCGTGCTTTGGTTGATTATACAGGTGGCAACATATTGCATCCCGCAGGGGAAAGATAACACGACACAAATCTGCATATTCAACAAATATTCCCCTCTACAAGAATGCAAGAAACCACGTGAGAGCGAAAGCGTGAAAACTAACTTTGATAAACCAGTGAAGACATTTGGCTTCATCAGACAGGAATGTGACAGACGTGTGCGGTCATGTCTGAAGAGAGCAGATTACAGTCTTATTAGATACAGATAAAAGAGGAAACACCACCAGTGTGTGAGAGAGCGTTTGATTGTAAATATATAGAATCCATGATAAATAACCAAAACATTTTTTTACGTTTTCTTAAGAAATTAGTGCATAAACGTTGCTGTGGAAATGATAGAATGGTTGCCATGCAGTAGATATGCTGGTCTCTATATGACTTTGGTCTTTCCTGTAAGCTTATGGGATTCCTGCATTCACCTAAAATGGTGTAAAACATATGTCTGCTTACAGCAATAGTTCACCTAATATTCAGGTACCACTACAGTAACACAAGCAGTGCTGAACGTTAACACTTAGAGGTTTCTTTAAAACGTTATCCAACCTTTGAACAATAGTAGTGATGCATGATTTAGCAAACACAATTAATAACAGGCAAGACTTTGTCGCCACACACACACGCCGCTGATAAACCCACATTGCGTCAGAGAGCAGTCTGTGTCTGATGGCATGTTAAACATATTACAGGTCTTTTTATTGTATCCATGCCTAACTTTACACTACTTTGATTCAGCATTTTCTGTTTCTCATTATACTTGTGTCTCATATGATTTTGCTGTTTTCCTCGAAGTTTCCGCCATTCAGGTCATGACACGAGTCTCTACATGTTTACTGCTCTACTCCTACAGCTTTCAGCATGACCGATTTTCTCAAGCTGCTGGTCTGTGATTGCGCCACATTATCATTCATAATGGAGAAATAATGCATATTGGACCATACTGTATTGTAACCAAAGGTGGCACTGGTATTTGGACACTTAAATCACACATTAAAATGCCTGAATGTATGTATATAACAACGGTCTTTAAAATAAAGTCTTTAAAACACTCATTTGTGCAGAACTTCTTCCTTCCACCATGAACTCAAATCTCAAGGTGACAGTTTAATCAGAGATTGTCTTATTGGGAGATACGAGGGTCTGTATTACTTACTATTGGAGAAAGTGTAACGGTCAACTTGGATCACGTGTGCCTTAATAACCAATCACATTACAGCCTTGCCATCCTGGGATTTTCAGTCAAGTTGCGTGACACACAATTGCTGTTCACGGATACAATAGGAATGAATGAGAAGTTCCGTAAGCTGTCGCAAAAACTCTGTGGGTGTGTCTCAATCAGCTCCTGAGCTCCTGAATCAGTATATCGGTGCACCTAATCCGGTATGCCCCTGCCCTGCACATTGGGACAGTGAGTACTCAATTTCCGGCGACATGACTACACAGCAAATCCTCCAGTGTTGAGTCCTATCTGTTAATACTCCTGAGATAAGAGTAAAGTTGAATTTCAAGGGATTAACACGACTAGTGTAAACAGCACCCTCTGGCTGGAGAAGTTACAGTGAGTTAAATCTTCTTAAAGGGAAAAATCCACTATTTTTGAAAATAGGCTCATTTTCCAACTCCCCTAGAGTTAAACAGTTGAGTTTTACCGTTTTCGAATCCATTCAGCATTCGAGAGATGAGAGCCGATCTCTGGTTCTGGCGGTAGCACTTTTAGCTTAGCTTAGCATAGATCATTGAATCTTATTAGACCGTTAGCATCTTGCTCAAAAATTACCAAAGAGTTTCTATAATTTTTTTTTTTTCCTATTTAAAACTTGACTCTTCTGTATTTACATCGTGTACTAAGACCGACGGAAAATGAAAAGTTGCGAATTTCTAGGCCGATATAGCTAGGAACTATACTCTCATTCCAGCATAATAATCAAGGAACTTTACTGCCGTACCATGGGTGCAGCAGGCGCAAATGATATTACGCAGCGCCTGGTGGCTAGTAAACAGTGGAGATTTGCCTGATAGCCTGGTCGATTCATTACATGAATAAAGTTTGTTTCCTCTAAAAACGCATTGAGCCTCTCCTCCATTGACATCCATTCAAATAAAACGGCCTCTGGTCTCCTTCCCTGCTTACTGCCAAAGCGAAAGCGTTAGCATTAGCCGTTACACTTTTCTGGCTAAAGGTTGCAGGCTTGCCTTCAAGTGGCTTTGGTTTAACAGCTGACTCAAGCCTCTGTTACTTTTTTTCGAAAACTCAACTTTAACGCTATAAGGAATGCTCAGTTGCTTCATTGAAAGCTTATTGTATAACTGCAGGAAAAGCTCATTGTATTATGTAGAGTCGAGTATGTGCTGGTCCAAAATCGCATAATTCTTAATTTACTATATATATTACAATACAGTAGTAGTGCGGTTCCTTGAACAAATCGTTTTTTGAGCCGGTTCTCAGGAGTATACCGATCGAACAGGTTTCACAATTCGACTAATCGAACTTTTGTTCCGGGTGATGACCGCCCCAGGACGCACAGCCGACGTAGCAATCCAACTCAAAAAGAATGAAGTTTGCCCGGAATACCTCTAAGATTTCTGAGGAGTGAAGTTGACATGCTGGTGAAATATTTTTATTATGACTGTTATTAATTTACATTTTTATTAAAACCTGCAAAAACCTTTTTGTTGAGTGATGTAAATCAATTTTGCAATAGTTTATTGTGCATGCATATCGTATTTAAAGTTGCTTAAGCGAAATCAAGGAGTTTATAAGACTGGTTTATTCATTCTTTATACTGTAGACATGTAGAACATATCCACATTTGTGCATCAATGTCTGTAATGTGTACTGTAGGTGTGAAACTTCTAGGAATCTTATCCAAGTTGTAGGCTAATCAATATTGTTCAGTCAGTCGTATCTGACATAAAGGATCCAAGAATGAAACTTTGACCACAAACACCAATAACTAAGGTGAATTAGATGGCAATAAACAGCAATATGCTTTCACACAAATAACTTTATTTTTTATTTTTTCAGTATGTGTTGACACAAATGACTTATTTGAATTTTTCATTGATACAACATGGCACTGAGTTGTTAGAAAATAAATGCGTAGTACATTATTGCTTGATGGCATCAGGAACCGATGAATCGGCTTTTTGAAGCGGTTCAATGAGCCGATCTGTTAGAAAAGAACCGTTCGTGTAAATGAATCAGGACTTTGTATCCTACTATATAGTATGTGAAAAACAGTATGTGAGGCGAGTAGTATGTACGAATTCATAGTATTTCAAAAAACAGTAGACATAAAGTACATGGCTGACCTACTATTTCAGGTGAGATTCTGAAGTGCAAATGGACACTTTACTATCCCATGAGGCCACAGGAGAGGATTTATGAATGGCAGTGAAGCAACGCACCTGACGCTGGTAGGTCATGTAACAGTAGCAACATGGCGGATGTAGTATGTGGTGGCAATTTTCCATTTTTCTAAAGGAATGAGATAAAAGTCAAGAAAAGTTCAACAGTCATACAGTCATCCAAGTTGACTGCAGAGTGCGAAAAATGAGGAAACACCCCAACTCAACATTTATACCTTCATCAAATGCAGATGCTTTGATCTCATACAATCATAATGCATATTCAATATATGTCCATTTAAGGTGTCCAACTATGTCCTCCAGATGTGTTTATAAAAGCCAGTTGTCCAAGAAAGCTAAATAATTTCCTGTCTCACACTTATCTTGCACACACACACACACACACACCTATTAAATAGATTTCCTGTTATATGTAAGCTCATCGAAAACTCAAGCATACTGAAGCAAACTGAAGCACTCAGAGATAATATTAATATTTCAGATTTCCTCCAGACTCCGCACTTTTTTTTAATAATTATTCGATAACCATAGAAGATAAAATAACATCTTATCTCGGAAAATTTTCTTTCCACGTTTTCCAGCAGAGGTCATAAATCAGACTTTGGCTGTTTTTCATGAGACCTAGATTATCTCAATATCTCTTAGTCATATAGCAAACTGGTTATCACTTCTATTTACACACTTCTTCGCTCAGTCTCAAATCATGGGCAAGACCTGCTACACTCTTAAAAATAAAGGTGCTTCAAAAGGTTCTTCAAGGGATGCCATAGAAGAGCCATTTTTGGTTCCACATGGAAGCATTCAGTCAAAGGTTCTTTAAGGAACCATCTCTTTCTTGTGTTTTTGTAACCTTCTTTCGCCACAAAGAACCTTGTGAAACAGAAAGGTTCTTCAGATGTTAAAGGTTCTTTATGGAACCATTTAGACAAAAAGGTTCTTCTATGGCATCGTGAAGCACCTTTCTTTTTAAGAGTGTAGAACCCTCAATTTTATTTCTTCATGCATAAAATGTCCTCATCTGACTAGGTGCATACCGGATCATCTGAACATATTGGCTTCTCTAACTACAATAACACCTCTGATCAAATTTTCTAGACAAACTCTTATACATTTTAAGAAATATCCAATAAGGATCCACTTAATCCTGTCATGCGTAAGTTAGCCATCTAATAACCAAATCTAATGTTGATAAACTGCACTTTAATTCTACCTGATACTTAAATGCCTTCCATATGCATCCTAAGCTGGAATGAAAATTATTTACTAATTTTCCCAATTTTACCATATCTTATTTTCAAGCAATGGAAAATTAGAAACAGAATACTCTGTAGTAAACTGCTATAACAGACCTTTTACAGAGTCAGTTCTTAGTATTATCTTCTGCTGGATTTCAGGTCATATTGGTCTATTAAGAAATGAATAAGCTGATACTGCTGCAAAGGAAGCTTTTAATTTGTATACAGAGTGTCAAATCTATCTCTCAGACCTATTCTGAATTCCTACATGTTCATGTACCATCAACAAATTGCATGCAACAGACTTTTATACCCCTCTCACTGACGACATTTGATCAAGTGGTATATGCCAAATATTGTTTTGGTCATTCAAGACCACCACATGCATTTTAACAAGCAGACTGTTCTGCACAATTTCCCTTCCAAAACAACGTGTTCTCTTTTTATCAGACATGTTTGATTGGCTTTTAATGTAAGCTGGTGACAACTTTACTTCATGGTTGTTTTAAAATCAACTCTATGTTATACCGCTTTCGTAATGAGAATAGCATTATCTTTAATCACCTACCTCTCTGCAATTTTATTTTTCAGTTTTTAAACCAGCTTAGTTTATTGTTTATTGTAATGATCTATCTGCATTATTTCCTCTAATATTTTTATCTAGAGCCAAACGCACTTTATTTAAGCCCTCCTGTCTCTTCTTATAATGAGTTCTATAGTATTTTGTCGCGCTGCTCGCGTCTGGTGTAGACACAGTGTAACATTGGTTTTGCTTTGTTTCACAGAACTAATTGTTGCCTGGGTTGTGTACGTATGTGTGGGGCGGAGCTATCAAAATAGGGGGCGAGACCCTTTTGGGGTAGGGGCGTGTTTGTTTTGGTGATTTGAAATATCAACATTGGCTACCAGAAATCACTTACCCCACCTTTAAGATGTACAATAGGCTGGACTGGTACCTATTAAAGCAGATTCAGTATGTTAGTTTAACAGAAGAACGCAAAAAACGACTGTGAGACCAGCATCAGAATGAGTCAAAACTAATATTATAATAACAAAATCTGAAGCGGTTTCTGTAGTGATCATTAAAAGTTCAGCACCTGTGCCCCAAAGGGAGGGATGCAAGTCGATCCTCAGTCAGGGGATCTCTGTTGTTTCTCTGCCACTTCTCAGCCTTTTGATGAATCTTGCCACAATTCTACATGGCAGAATGTTCTCTTAGTCTTTAGGAAAAGCCTCAACTTTTCCTGCATCAGTCTGCCTCCATGACGACTCAGAAGTGTCAACTTCCTCTTTCATGAGCAGAGAAGGCCCACTAGCCACTTCCTCTTCTCTCTGCAGTCATGTCTCTGCTCTCTCTCACCCTTGAGGAGACTATAGTCTGTTTGCTCCCGTTAGTCAAGGTGGCTGCTGGGTCCCATCTAAAACATCTAAAACACTCAGAAAACAGCATGAATCAAATTGAACCTTTGTGAATTCTGACCACAGTTGTGTCTGAGCATTCAGCTCTTCATTTAAATTCCAATTCTTAACCTTCTCTACATTTTATAAGTCTCATCTGGTGAACAGCAGTTCCTCATTCTGTTTTAATTAGCAGATCTTCTTTGCAGGAAAAAGCAAGCAGTAACCTCACTAATTACTTCATATAAAATAATGTATATATTATGGTGTAATAGTAAACAATTATTGGTTTTTCCTGTTTACTAGAAACTAACATTGCTGTGAGATGTCTGTTATATTTATTTGACTTGGTCACCGAGTCTCGTTCTCATTCAAATTCAACACAATGCACAAGCTCTATTTTAGTTAACATAAACCGCAATCATAGAATCTGCAATCAATCAACTTTCCATGCTGTCTCTGTGGGATATGGCGTATCATTTCTAGACGTCTTCCCATACAAAGTAAAATATTTAAACACATGCAGTTAATATCTTATTGTCTATAATTTGACCATTTATTTATTTAACTATTTCAAAGAAAACAAAATCTCAAGATAACAATATTTAGATCTAGATCTATTGATCTTATCTAACTCTTTAAACATTTCTCTCTTGATCTTTAGTTTTAATAATGTTTCTAATTTATCACCTTAAAGTGGAAAGTGAAGCAGTCAGTCAAGTTTGCATTATTTAGTAAAGTGATTTCCACTTTAATTAAAAAATATATAACAAACAAGATTAATGTTACCATTTTAAAGAAAAAGGGATGTTTTGTTATAGCTTTTGGAGCAAGGGCGACGCCATCTGTGTGACGTCACAGGGTTGGTTCGTTCCGTCGGCCAGTTAAGCAATTTAAGCATTCCTTCACTTTTTGAACCCTACATGTTATTTTACCACATCATTATTTAGTTTTTCACCATAATTTGGATGAATATTCAACATAAATATTTATATCAATATCTATATCACATCCTCTAGGCCTATATTCCAAACATTGTTTTCATAACGCGAGGTGCAACGTGATGTAAACATACAACGCTTCATACAGTTCGTTCATTTGGCACCTTCTTATGTCAGACCTTTAGACATATTTGCATTACACTGGCTCGTGTATGTGTCACCTGGAAATGTACCTGCTGTTAGGAGAATGCAGTGTTTAATCACCTATCTGAATGATCGGGCTAGTGCTGCTCTATCATTCTCACGTGTTTTAAGCCTTTTCAGTTTAAACATTAAAATCGTTTTAAGCCATTCAAAAGTGAGTCGAAAGAGATTTCAATGCAGTAATTGCGCGCTGTGACAGATTGTTTCTTTGCCCACACACGCATGCAAAAAGCGCTCGGCTCGGACAGCACTTGAGTACCAATTTGAGTCCTTTTTCTTGTCTGCTTCAGCAAATGCACAGAATATTATGTTAATGGCTGTTCTGACGAGTCTCCACGTAAATGCGATTTGTTACCGACCCGCTCTTCACCCCAAACCAGAGCAGGTTCACGACTTCTTCTACCTGTAATGGCAGTACTGCTTGGTCCCCTCGCTGTATCGGCTAAAATGCATAAGCATTTGCACTTATTATGGGCTCAACAGTCCTTTCAAGTTTGTCTTCCTCCATTTAAACAAGTGTGTGTTCAAAAAATAAAGAAATGCTTATAATTACTTAACTGGCCAACGGAGCGAACAAACCCTGTGACGTCACACGCGGTGGTACTGCAAGATGGCGGCGCCCTTGCTCCAAAAGCTATAACAAAACATCCTTTTTTCTTTAAAATGGTTTAATAATCATGTTCGTCATTGAAGGTGGCGAAACGCGCCATGCGCAGAGCGTGACACGCTCTTGTAGTGAGAGCGAACTGTCCCAGTGAACGCAGCCTCAGCGTGGGCGCGGCCCAAACCAGCGGCGCACACACAAATGCGAAGCTGCCAGTGATACAGAATCATTGGTGATGGCATTCTACTCGGATCCGCCTAGAAGGATTGAGCCGCTCGACGAAGCGAGGGCGCTGATCCTCACGTGTAAACACACTGGCAGATCAAAAAGCTGCGTGGAGAGTGACGCACGCGGTAGCTATGCCGGCGTGTAAATCACTCAGGCCCGATCACTCAAACCCGCGCGTTCACTGGTCCTCTCCAGGTAACTGCCTTGGGGAAAAAAAAACAGCATATGCTGGTTAGTCTGTTTTGAGCTAGGGATGCTTGTTTAAACTGGTCCTTTGCTGGTTTAAGCTGGTCTTTTGCTGGTTTATGCTGGTCCTTTTGCTGGTTTATGCTGGTCATGTGCTGGCAAAGGACCAGCAAAAGGACCAGCATAAACCAGCAAAGGACCAGCATAACCAGCAAAAGACCACTAAACCAGCAAAGGACCAGTTTTAAACCACATGGAACCAGCAATAACCAGCAAAGGACCCGCTTAAACCAGCATCCCAGCGTCAAAACATACCTAACTAGCATTTGCTGTTTTTTTCAACAGGGTGGGAGGGGAGAAATGTGAGAGCAGGGGTAGACTCACGCTTTCATAGTTAAAACAGCCCGTCTCAGTGAGCGCAGCCTCCGCAATGCACATACAAATACGAAGTTGTCAGTGACAGCATTCCAGTCCGATCGCCTAGAAGGATTCAGCCAGTCGATGTAATGAGGGGCGCTGATCCTCGTTTGTAACGCACACTGGCAGATCAAATGAGGCATGCGGGATGTGTGCCGACGTATAATCACTCAAGCCAGTCGCTCAACCACGAATTCACCATTCCTTCCTCCGAGGTAACTGGGAGGGGGAGAAAGATGAGAGCGGGAGGGATTGGCGAGTGAAGCAGGGACAGACTGAGGCTTTCGAGTGAAAGCAGCCTGTTCGAGTGCAGCCTCAGCGCCGCACACACAATGCGAAACTGTCAGCGATTGAGAGGTGACAGTGTTCTGCTCCGATCCGCCTAGGACGAAAGAGCCACTCGATGTAGCAAGGATCCTATGGCAACAGGCCCGCTTATATAGCCAGCTGGCCCCGCACATTCTGGCAGGCTCTGGCAGGCTCCACTGCAGAGCAATTGGTTCGATTTTTATGTCACTGCACGAACCAATGGCCGTGCAGTTACACTGCGTTATTAAAAAAGGCTCAGTCATTGGAGAAAAAGGAGTTTTCCCCATAGCGTCTTAGCGATGCAGTACGAGTGAAGTATCGATAGGGAACTCAAGCATACTGAAGCAAACTAAAGCACTCAGAGACAGTCTAAAGAACACTCTTTAGTACAGCGAAGCAAATAATACTAATAATAATATTATTATTTCAGATAGAAATACAATTTCCTCCACATATTACGTCTGAATTTCAATCATACTACCCATATTCATACTATATAGAACATACTTTTTTGATAGTCGTGAAGCAAATTCAAATTCAATTGTAGTACCTACTCAGACAGTACGCGATTTCGGACGCACCGTCGGTCTTTGACAGGTGACGTCACACTCACGAGAACAGAAGTGCATTATGGGTATCACCGCCATCTGTAAGGTATCAAAGCCGAGGTGTTCTGTAGTTGGAGAATTGTCTTTTTTATTTGCTTCATTTCAATGATATAATGAATGATGAAATAATCTCTTTGATCCCTTTCAATCCGGTTTTCGCCCACTCCATAGTACTGAAATTGCACTTGTAAACGTAGTGAATGATCTACTACTTTCTGGTGACACTGGTTCTTTGTCTATACTTCTGTTACTTGATCTCAGCTCTGCCTTGACACAGTCTCCCATGAATTACTTATTTCTCGTCTTTCAGATTTGGGTATTTCTGGTGCTGCCCTTTCTTGGTTTACCTCATATCTCTCTGACAGACAATTTTACATATCAGTAAAGGATTTTCGATCACCTACTGTCCCCCTGAAGCAAGGTGTCCCCCAGGAATCCGTTCTCGGGCCATTATTACTCATAATTTACAAAATGCCTCTTGGTCAGATCTTACACCGTCATGGTCTAACTTATCACTTTTATGCTGATGACATCCAATTATACACTATCTGTACACCTGCTCTCCCTGCCCAAATTGACATAATCTCTGCTTGTGTGAACGAAATAAAACATTGGCTTAACTTACATTTTCTGAAATTTAACATGGACAAAACTGAGATCATTTTAGTTGCAAGTCCGTAACTCACTAGCAATATTCCTACTAATTTCACCTGTAAGATTGCTGGTTCTTACATCAAACCATCAAGTACTGTTAAAAATTAAGGTGTAATCTTCGATTCCTCTCTCTGCTTTCAGGCTTATATAAACTCTATCACCAAATCAGCATTCTTTCATCTGCGTCGAATTGCCCAGCTCAGTTCCTTCATCAGTGTTAAAGACATTGAAACTGTTATTCATGCATTTGTTACATCACGCCATGATTACTGTAATGGCCTCTTCATTAGTTTACCTGCCAGCTCCATTTCCAGATTACAATACATTCAAAACTCTGCAGCTAGAATACTTACCCACAACAAGCGTTCTGCTCATATCACCCCAATTTTGTATGGTCTCCACTGGCTTTCAGTAGCATATCGTATTAAATTCAAAATTCGATCTGTAATGAATTTTTTCAATACTCTTCCCTTCTCGTTGTCCCTCGGTATCGGCTCTCTTCAATGGGGGGCAGATCATTCAGTGTAATTGCACCAAAACTCTGGAATTCTCTCACCCGCTCACTCTGTGTTGTTAATAATATTTCTGAATTTAAATCATTACTAAACCTCACTTATTTTCTGACTGTTACCATCCTTAAGTTTTGTATTTGTTTTGCAAGATTCTTTTCTGCTATATGTTGCCCCGTCTCTATAATTCTCTTACTGTTTCTACTAACTATTGTTTGTCATCATTGTCTACCCTTTCAATGTTCTTCTTTTCTTGTGGAATTTACATTGTAAAGCGTCCTTGAGCCCTGGAAAGGCACTATATAAATAAAACGTATTAGTATTATTATTAATGATTAAATGGTACGTTACACCATTATATACCATATACCATTAAGATATTTTAGGTCTCCCACTCGGATGAAAGACTATGGACAGCATTTAGCGGAAATAACCAAGAAGTGCCGGATGGCCTGTGTTGCAGAAACATCATTTGGTCATCTTTGTATTAAAAATTACATAACTGAGCGAATGACACTTAATGACAGTTGTCATAAACATGCATACAAACCCTTCATATTCATGACATGTGTCATGTCATGATTATGTAGGTGTCATGTCATGATTATGAAGGTGTCATGTCAGTCTTATGCACACCCCTTCAAGTAAACTGTAACCCATCATTTTTGCCAACATATCTCCGTTTATGCAGGTTTGCTCTCTACATTTTCATGAAAGTAAGTAAGAGATTTTGAAGATGTGCCGTTTTCTATTTTCTGAAGTACATAGTGTTATATCCACATGTTGTTTTGGATTATCAATGCTATTAAACAACAGATGACCAAGGAGCAGAAACAGATCAATCTGGCCTTGTTAATACTGTGAAATGTCATGCAATCGTCTTATGCATAGGTCTAAAGTAGCCTACTTTAATTATTTTACTTCACTGCTGAAATTAAATATTGTTTTTGTGGGTTTGTACTTCACTCAAGTGCAATTTAAACTAAATACTTCTGCTAAAATACATTTCCAATGATCAGCTATACACTGAAGGCTGAAGGAGATGGTCGGCTTCACACGACACCACTCAGTGCCACAAACTGAATGTAACTTATAACTAATGTGTGTGCAGAAGAAAACTGACTGCTGTGTTGTAAACTCAATGAATACAGCATGTCTAGGAAATTACTAGTCATCAAGTTTTTTATATCAACTATGCATTCCGTTAGTTTTGCCAATTTGTATGTTTCATTCATTGAGCCGCAAAGAAATATAGAGCTGAGTATCATCAGCATAACAGCGAAAGCTAACACCATGTTTCTGGATGATATCTCCCAAGGGTAACATGTAAAGTGTGAAAAGTAACGGTCCTAGTACTGAGCCTTGTGGCACTCCATACTGTACTTGTGATTGATATGATATCTCATCAGTCAATGCTACAAATTGATGACGGTCAGATAAGTAAGATTTGAACCATGACCATTTAATTCCACTAATGCCAACATAATTTTGTAGTCTACTCAACAGAATGATGTGGTCAATAGTGTCAAACACAGCGCTAAGATCCAGTAGCTCTAATAGAGAAATACAACCACAAGAGCAGGTCATTTGTAACTCTGATGAGAGCAGTCTCAGTACTATGATACAGTCTAAATCCTGACTGTAAATCCTCACAGATACCATTTCTCTCCAAGAAGGAACATAGTTGTGAGAGGATACTGCCTTTACAATGATCTGTAATTAACTAATTCTCTAGGATCAAGTTGTGTTTTTTTTATGAAAGGCTTAATATCAACCAATTATAAGGTTATATAGCCCCTTTAATGTGTTAATGGGATGTGGCTATCATTCAAGTCTGTCTGGCTGTGGGTCAAGGGGGAGTTCAGCTCTTCATTAGAAATCACTGTGAATTGTATGTTTCTCTGCTTTTCTGTAATTGCTCAGTGAAGGGTGTGCACTCTGAGTGAGAGCCCGTCTGTCCTGTTCACGCTGATCCTCGCTGTGAGCATCAGCTTTAGTTGTCCAAATATTAAACTTTAAAATCCTTTCTGAGAGTGATTCTTCTTAAAAGCACCTGCACAGTCAGTTGTGTTGAGTATTTTCATTTTGGGGAACTTATAAACAAATCATTCTTTAAGGAATCCACTAAATCGGTCTTTCGGCTTTGTCTGACTTAGGAACGATCAAAGAACATTTGAATTTGTACAGAAAACATGTTCATAATTTGTTGGAATGACATTTTGCTATCAACACACATGAAAAAAATTTGTTTTTTATAAAAAATCTATTACAAAAATCTTAATTTTCTACTAAAAATTAAGTATAAAAATAAAGTATTTTATTTCTAGTTTTACTACATCTATTTAAACATATATACTGCAGAGGTTTTTTTGGTGACAATGATCATAAAGTACCTATACATAAATGCACCTATAATATGTACGCCAGAGCGCGTACACACCTCACGCACCGGATGCCGTGCGCGCGCCCAAAGACAGTTGGACATAGTGGTGTATTAGAGGTAAAATATGATATAAATACTGTTCGGTTTCTCACACAAACCGATCGTTTCGTGTCTTAGGACATCAATGTGTCGCAGGGTTTAATTTGGATTTGTCTGTGCATGTTTTTTTTACTCTCATAGATTTTGTTACCATTGACATATGACTGATAGACTGCAACGGCTGGAGTTAAAAATAATAATTTGTGTTCTACTGAAGAAACAAAGTCACCTACATCTTGGATGCCCTGGGGGTAAGCAGATAAGCACAACATTTTCATTTTTGGGTGAACTATCCCTTTAACTCTGTAGGAAATGACTTTGCCGGCCAAGTTTCGAATCCCTCTGCCATTCCAGGTTTTATTGCCCTATTCTTCTTCTCCTATCAGCCAAGGAAATTCTCCTTATTTTAAACACTTCAGTTAACATTATGCTCCTCAGATTGGATCCGCCTGCACAACCACTGTTTTAGACAACTGTTACAGGCACAAAATTATGCCTCACTGGTTTGTGGAGTCCTTTGGACACAGAGTAGCAGTGATTATTGACTGTTTTGAGATTTTCACAGAGAAATTATTCAATGTAAAAGTGTGTGCCCAAATGTCTTCTATCTGCACCATTGCACTATTAAGGATTTGACAGATCATCACATCTAAGAATCCATGTAGAAAGGGTCCTCAGAAATGTTTGGCAGAAGCATAAAAACTTAATTTTTAAATTTTAACCTACTCAACTTTCTTTGTGTCCACTTAAGAAAACAGTATGTTGATGGTTAATCATGCTTGTCACATCTTCTGTTAGGCATTTTAAAACTGATTTTTACCCAGTGTTGCATTAGTAATAAAGTATGTACAGTGGCATTTTCATAAATGTGTTTTTGATTGTCTCCTTGTTATCAGTATTATGACAGTCAAATGAAGTACAGAAACCAAATGTTGAACAAACAGCAAATCATCAGGTTGTATGGATCAGTGTTGTTAATCAATGGCCATTTATATAAATCACTGTTCCTGAAATCTTTGCTGAGATGATCTTGGTATCGTATCTATTTGGTTTGCTTCTGTTTCTCCAGTTTGACGATTTAATCTGTGTTTACTGTCCCGCTCTGTTTACTTTCAGTTCACCGCTCAAGGTCCCTTCATCGCCTAAAAAACACTTAAAACTACATTCCGTGACACAAAAACATTATTTTTAAATTTTAGTGTCCGCCATGACACTCACTGTGAGAAATACAGGAAGTGGAGTGATACAAACGGTGAAACGGTTGGAGTGCTGTTATCACTAGAATATCACACTCCTGGCTCTCAGCCAATCAGATTCGAGGACCAGAAAGAACTGTTGTATACATATAAATAAAGATGAGTCATTAAAAAGTTGGGCGTTGTTCTTAATGCAAATTCCTGTTATGCACATAATAAGGTGAAACAATCAAGGCTGCTTATGTAACTTTTAGTGAAAATGCTTTTGTTTTCATATGAGTTGATGCATTCAACTAACAATACACACTTGAAGACTCAGACCAGCCCATGTTTTCTGTGTGTGTGTGTGTGTGTGTGTGTGTGTGTAATGAATAGCCAGAAGTGTAATCAGGAAGCTGCTGGGTGCAGCAAGGAAGTTCATTCTAATATTGTGCTGGAGATTCCCTGCCCTTTTAGATTTATGATTAAGAGTGTTTTATATACCTCTGTATATATTTCATAACGAATTCCGATGGCCTCTAAATAATCAACACGATCAAAACCTTTCTAAAATAACCTGTTGTACACAATCTACTGCATGCCTTCTGTCTGTCGTCTGATAGTTTGTACATTTTTATCAAGTAAGAGGTCTTTACAAACTTCGGAGCTTCTCGTGTGTTTCTGCTGTCAAATCTTGACTGATTTTGATCAAGTAAACGTCAGAATAACTGCAGTGATATCTCCAGATGAACACTTACTGGACTGAAGCCGCTCAGCTTTACTTGATTCTCCATCATCATGTTTTAGAGTCTCAAATCTGATCCTCAGGATCTTTTGAGGAGCGTTTGTTTCCAGAAGCTTTACTTTCACTGTTCCTCAGCAGAGGAATGATCTTCTCAAGCCTCCAGAACATCTCACATCTTCTGAGGAGCCTTTATTTGTTTATTTTTGCTCATTTTGGGCCTCTGAATAAAAGTATGTGCTCCATATTCTCCTACTGTATGCACAATAAAAGCCTGTTGTATCAAATATGATACCAAATAAAAACACAGACGTAAACTTTTTTGTCTAAAGGTTCAATAAAAACTTTTTAAAAAGTAAAAAAAAATAAAATTACAATAATAAAAAAAAGATTATTCTGACTATTGTTTCATATGTTAGGCTTTACAGGGTTAATAAATAAAAGTCTCCAGTAAGACGGATAATATGAATGTTACATGGATTCATTGTAATTTAGGCTTCAGGTCCTTTAAATGAAGACCAGACTGGCCTCAGTTCAGACGCCTGGCAATGCATGTGATACAGTTCACAAAGTTACAGTCATTTTTGACCTGTGTTTGCAAATATTCTGCATGCATAGAATACACAGATGACCTACCACACGTGTCAGAAAGTGACCTATATTTTCAAAAAGGTACATTTTTAGGAACAAAGTTGTAGCTGTTGAAAATATACCACCCTAGTGACCTTTTTTTTTCTTCAGAGAGAGGACACTGCATGAGATTTCCCACAATGCTGTGCATTTCTTGTAAAAACTTATAAAAATGTTTTCTCTAAAATGATTGCAAGAGAACCTGGTAAGGTCATGTGAGAAAACTGCTTGGAGTTTATTGTTGCATAATTGTTGTGCTGCCTGCTTTCACATTCTATTAAAGCAGGCGTAAGCACTAGAATGCATTAAATACTGTGCAGTATTCAGTAACTGGTACACTAGGAATTTATTATGAACAAAATCTTTTTTTTCCCTTCAGCACATAAACTGAAAACACAGTTTGTGTGCTGCCTCCATCTACTGGACAGTCATGCGAGTTCAGTAGGCAGTGCTATATTTCCATATATGGTCCGTGGCGTTACTGCAGTGGGCGGGGCTTCGCGTTCGATTGGCTCAACTGGTGTCCATCACTTCGGGTCGATAGCAAACGAGCTAACTAGCGCCACACAACCAGTACACCAGCATAGCGACGAGAGACCCGCGGCTTATTTATTTAAATCTATTTATTTATTCTTTTTTAAATATTGAAACATTAAATCTGTTGTTTGCAGAGACTGGGACGAAAGGGGAGGTATGTTGATTATTGTGCGAGTACTAAGTTAACTGGAAACAGTTCAGCTTAACCTTACACGCTACCGGAGAGATAGAAACATATTAGCTTAATGTGGATGCAAATAACTACACCAGCCCTTCTGTGTTATTTAACACCTATTGGTTAAAGATTTTAGTATTGTTTACGGTTTACAGTGTAATTAACTTGATGAAAAGTTTATTTTCTATAAGTATATCCTTGCTAGTTTCTATAAGCAATCCTCATTTGTTTGCTGCTTTATTTGTTCTGCTAACTTGTGTGCCATTGCTAGCAGATATTAACCTAATATAACCTAGTATATCAGTTTTTGCTCTCTATTTATCACTATTAACCTTCTAGTTTAGGTGTAACAGATCTACATTTGAACCTTTCTTGAGCATCTCTGTAGTAACTTGAGTTAATAAAATAATAGTAATATTTGCTATTATAGAATTGTGTGTAATTTTATTTATGATAACAGCAGTAATGATTAAAACAAGTTGAATACTGTTTAAACCAAAATAAAGCCTTTTTTAAAATCAGTTTTTGTATTTAATAATTGTGTGTAGGGGTGGAAAATTTCCAAAAATCCCTGGAATATAAAAAAAAAATCCTGGAAAGTTTCTGAAATGTACTAGTCATTTATTAACTAGTTTGTATTTCTGTTGTAGATTACTAATTAATACAAATTGCTGGAGGCATATGTATGTAAATGTATTTGTGTACATAAATAAAATGAACTGTAAAAAGGAAGTTAGGTATAGTGCTTTGAGAAATGCACATAGAAATTTTTTTTCCTGTTTATTTTAGTCTGATTCCTTCGCCTGACACACACATTGTTGTTGTAGGAGAATGGTCGTCCCTGACGGTGGAAGTGCCCTTCAGCCAGCGGATAGCAGTGATGCAGACGAGGTGATGTCCAGCTCGGAGCCGGAGTTCGGTCCCAATCTGACCGCGGTGGAGCTGGAGGAGGTGCGTAAGCTGCAGGAGCTGGTGCGACGTCTGGAGGTCCAGAATCAAGCCCTGCGCAACAGGGGCAGCAAACTAGTGCTGGGGGCCAACAGCAACCTCACCACCGGAGCTAACAGGAATAACCTGCACGGGGGCATGGACACTTCTCCCGGAGCAGAGGATGCTGGGAACCTGGCGCTGTCGCCTCCAGCGGGCAGCAGCAGCAGTGAGGACATGTCTCCACTGCCTGAGGCCTCCAGGACGGAGGATGAGGAGGAGCGGGCCGGATTCCTGAGCTCGCCGTGTGCGTCAGGCTCCAAACAAACACTGGGCCGCTTCGAGCCGAGTCTGTCTCCAGATCTCTGTGATTCAGAGACGCTGGGAGCGAGTGATGCGGGTATGGACCAGTCCGCCCTGGACGAGGTGGATGAACTTGATTTAGAGATGTGCGCTCAGACCGAGGATGAAGACAGCTGGTGGGTTTATTCATCTTTTTATTATAATGTCACATAGCACTAAAAGTAGAACAAATGCAAAAAAATTTATAAAACCGCACACACCACAATGAGTTTTGTGCTTGTCGTGAGTTGGTGCCTAGGTGTTGTTGTTATGGGCTTGTGCTATGATATTTAAGGCTGGTATGCACTACATGACTTTTAAAATTGGAATGAATTAAAATCACTAGGAGTCATGCACTTAAAACTGGGCGTCATGTACTAAATGACTGAGGATCACACACTACCAGTATTTCAGGTTGTTTCAAACACAACAAAGAAATATGTGCTTCATTGCTAGGAGATACATGGCAAATAAAAATGATGTTTTAACGTCGGCCCAAATATCAAACAATCAGAGTATGTTGCTGTTAAAAGTCACCTAATACACTACGTGATTTTCTGTGAAATCTGTCAACTCAAATCTGCAGATTGGCGTCAACCCATCTGGACTGCAAATCAGGGCACATATCTGTAATGTATTCCAGCCTAAATGGTTAGTTCACCCAAAAATAAAAATTAAGTAGTTATTTACTCACTCTGGTGCTGCCGTACACCGTTTCTTACTTTTTTGGAGAGTTTTTTACAAATGTGCTGCTTGCATTCGTCCATAAAGCAATGAAAGCCGACCATCATCAAGCTTTAAAAAAAAAAAAAGATGCAGAAGTATCTATGAATGCGACCATCTCCATGCAACATGTGTTGTATATTCCAAGTGTTCTGGTCGCTAGAGATTCGTGAAAAGACAAACCGAAATGTAGTTTATTTAACACAAATCCTGAGCTCAGCAGCTGGTCTTCTGTGTATGACTGCACATTCATGAGAATCTATTACTCCGGCTCGCCCAGGAAAAGCACACACATTTGTGAGAAATCAAGGTTAATATAAACACGACGTCCCTTTAGGGATATGCCGGTATCAAATTTTCATGTTGCGATTAATTGCTCATGCTTTTAATATCATGGTATACTACTCCTTAAAAAAGTTATACAGTATAACAGGTTTAATAACTTTTTTCTTATAACAAAAATAACTGCACATTTACACAACCACAACCCACAATACAGTGACAAGAGTTAAGCTGGTAAAACAACAAAAAGAACTCATAAAGTACCAATAGATAACACTTTACAGCCCTCCCTACATGATTAGAGCCTTATTCTCGGAACAGTCCATGAGCAATAGCTACATTTGCTACTGAAGTTATTAATCTTTGTTTAAAAAATTACAAGTCTTGGTTCATGTTCGCTCATTAAATAACACCGTTGCAACTTTCGATTTTAACAACATGTTATTAAATATTGGAATACCTAAGATTAATGAATGTTCAGAAGAAGTTTTCATTGGCAGTTTATGTTAACTAATGAAGCCCTAATGTAAAGTGTGACGAACAATAAATAATCAAAACACTTTCAAACAATATCTAGGGCATGTTGTAGTCCAGATTAAAATGTGAAAATAAATAGCCTATTAAGTCTAAATATTTAAGTATTTGGCGCTGTGATGAACATCATAGCAAATACACAAATCTGAATGGCTGTTTAAATCATTTAAACACTATTCAGAAACAGAAAGTAGTGCAGCTGCTTTGTTTACAGGGTTTTCGGGGTAACGGCTGCATTTAAATGAATTATTATTATTATTATTATTATTTCTGCAGTTTAGCGCCTTCTGTTGTCAGAGAGTGAAAGTGCGCTTTCATCCAGAGCGTCTCTCATGTGTTCCGCCATGTGCTTCTCGTCCGCGGTTGTTTACATCAGAGTGCGCATGCTCTTTCATGCAGCATACAGTGGTGTTGTGCATTTTGACCAGTTTATGGTAAAAGTATTCTTAAAAAAGAAAACTGCATATACACCAACTCATTTCATACTCCTCAACATAGCCAGTCTACTCTGCCTTCCCTGTGATTCCTCATATATAATTCCAAGTTCAGACAAGGAGTACAACCACCCAACCCCATTTTAAAGTGCCCAACCCCACATCCACCTAACACCTCTGCTTGCCTTGATTGTTCCTCTTCCGGCATCCATTCATTACCGTGATATATGCATAAATACTTTCGCTTCACCTCACCTCTACCCCTCCACCTCTCTCAACCCGACACAACCCAGTCTACGTCCCTTGCTTCTGGCCCAAGTCAAAAGAGCCCATTCTCTATGATATTCTGGTCTCTAGGTCAGATTGTTTACCCACTGCAAATCGTGAGTCAGATCTCAAGAAAACCTCCTCAGCCGATATGCATGATTGGTTCAGTTCATTCATGTGTTTTAGGAACTTAAGTAGTACGTCTGCTGTAATGTTGTGCGATTTTGCGACTGTGTTGTCGTTTACTCGCAGTTTACTCGTCCAGTAGCGCTGATTCAGAACTACAACTAATAATAGCTCATAACTAAAAACAGGCTGCATGTCTGGATTACAGCAAGAGATGGTTTTGCATGCAAATGTGCGGAAATGCAGGGTTTCAGGGTGATCTTACTATTAATAAACTTTAATGTAATTATTAGGCTACAGGCTTTTATTTTTAGTCCATTCTGCATTGATTTGTTTAATTAATAGAGAAAGGAATCAATAATAAGAAGCAGCTAATCTCTCTAATGCAGCTTTAATTTCCAGCAGAATAATCCAGCCACTAATCCGGCAGCGGTTTGGCGTCGGCCAGCAATTAGCCGCTCCGTATGTCCATATCTGTAGCGTGAGGTTAATAGAGCCACATTTGCTAGCAGTGCTGGGGCTGTATCTTTGGCGAGGTGGTAAGCAGCTTTATGCTTCATGTGATCGCGCTCATTCTGAATGCTGAAAACAGAGGATTGTTATGAACCGGATGGTGAGCAGAGCAGTTTTTTTAATAGGATGCGTTATATAAAGCCTCAGTGTTTTGTTTGGGATGTTTACATTGTCCCTCATTTCTCAGTTAAATGTGAAGTAAGTAAAGTAAATATAAATACTTACAGGAGTCTTCCTGAAGACTAGAGGTCGACCAATGCATCGGTTTTGCCGATTAATCGGCACCGATAGTTGATTGCTGGAACTATCGGTTATCAGCAGATATCCATGCCGATAGTTTTCCGGGTTGCGTCCATTGCTGGAGCGGCTGAGAAGGGTCTGCTGTCATTATACAGTGCGAGAGCGGCCTCTATTCAGTTGAAATCACTGACAGCACGTGCTATTTGTTTAGACACGTGATGCTGCACGCTGAACAGAGCGGGAAACTTCAGACGTGGATTTAAATGCAGCCGACAGAAAATCCTGCCGCGCCATTCACATAGTTTTCCTTTAAATTACATTATATTGGTCCTGAATCATTGTTAATGTACATAATGAATTGTGTATTGTGCATTTTCAGCAAAACGTTTGTCTTTCTGTGGCTCTAATAAAGTCTGTGTGCTTCATTTATAGAGCTATAATATAGGTCGTGTTTCTCTTTCCGTTTGCTCTGTTTTATAAACACTGAACTTCAAACTCATCTATGCCAAATTGTTCATTCTTGAAGTAAACTTGTGTCTGTTTGGCGATTAAATAAACTGTTTTAGACCGCTGCTCGAGTTGAACGCGACGTGTCCGGAGTGTGTGTGATACCGGTGAGTTCTCCTAGACTCAGCGCTGCGCTTTTATTTTGATTAGATAATCATCAAGTGTTCAAGAATAGAAGCAGTTAAAGTGTGAGAGTATACATACAATATCCATATGTATATAATTTTAATGCTATAGCCTTTGTGTATATATTTAAAGATGTGCATCTTTAAGCATGACAGTTGAAATGAAATGGTAACACTTTAAAATAAGAGTCCATTTGTAGCATTAAGATTAACGAAAGCTGTGTAAGTATTGTTCTTTGTTAGAGTGTGTTCATTTCAACTATTACTATTATTATTTTTTTTTACTACTAGTATGGTTCAGTACTGTTTTTGTTAAGAAAGCACTATTTTAGTTTTTGTTCAGTATCAATTTAAAAACTATCGGTTAATTAATCATTATCGGCCAGTGTGGTCCAACCTAGCTATCGGTATCTGCAAAATCCACTATCGGTCGACCTCTACTGAAGACTGTTAAACACTTAAGATGCCCATCTGTAGGTTTAAGGTTTGGGTTTCGTCAGTCTCTCACCTTCTGTTAAGGCGGCTGTTATTATTATTATCATTACTGTATGTGTTTGGGAAACCTGTTGAAACAGTCATTATTTCTGTACTTCTATTTTCGGGTTTGCGAGTGGTCCAGAAGTGACACATCGCAGCTTTAAATATGCAGAAGCACCGTCTTGTGTTCTCAGGCTTTCTGTCTTGATAACAGTAAAAGAGATGTGTAGTTTTTTGAATCTTTCAATCAATCTTTCAAATGCGTGAGCGGCCCAGTCTCTGCTTCCAAACAGGATCAGGAATCTTATTGCCAGTTATTTTGTTTCTCTCTAAAGCAAATGCATGCTCGTTGTCTCTGTCTTCCAGAGAATGGGCTCCATCAGAGCAACATTTATTGACACAGCTGCTCATGATGGATGGATGCTTCACAAATAAACATCAGGCATCTGTTCCAGTCAACACTGGCTGCCCCACATAAAAGACCGTTTGATTTCACTTCTATTTACATTTGAACAGCAATCATGTAGAGCAGGGCTCCTCAAATCTTGCCCTGGAGGGCCAATGCACTGCAGAGTTTAGCTCCAACCCTGATCAAACTCACCTACCTGTGATTTTCTAATGATCCTGAAGACATTGATTAGCATGCTCAGGTGTGTTTGATTAGGGTTAGAGCTAAACTCTGCAGGAAAGTGGATCTCGTGGGCCAGATTTGAGGATCCCTGATGTAGAGGATGTGCCGCCTGGTTTTCTTCAGGTGCTCAGACTAAGGTCTATAACACCCTACTGAGAGACGCAAGAATGTGCATGTCTGGATTTGTCAAATTGGAATTTAATTACACAATAATCACATTTATCGCAAACAATATAATAACTTAATAGTGATAGGTCTAACATTGATATAGACTAATTTCTCCTCCAGAACTAATGTGGCTGTTATTGATTTCAATTACAGGTGCTGTGTCTGTCGTTCTGTAAATGTGTCCTGGTTTTCTCTCTTTAGGTTGTACGTTTCACCAAAGAAGCAGGCTGTGGCTGAACAGGGGCCTGAATCACCTCTGAAATGGTGTCGGAAATTCCTCGATCATCCCAGTCCAGAGACTGAAGTCGCCTGTCGGACGCTCATCCACCGGCTAGACCAAAGTATGGAGACTTCACAAGATAACATGTGAATAAATTCATGTGTAATAGAAACAATATTTCATGGTGATGTTTATTGTATACACATGAATACAGAACGAACAAATTATTCAGGTTCAAGCGCTTTAACGCGTCACTAAACTACAGAAAGATTACCGTTCGCAGCCACTCTTGTGAGAGGCTGATGTGCACTTTTCCAGGGAAATATTGTCCCGTGACATGTTCCTGCTTTGCACACTGGAGATTCACTGTAGTTTCTGCTACACAGAAGTGTCTGTCACACTGTGAATCAGGAATAGTAATAGATATTTTCTTCTGTATGGTGACATAATCCCAGTGAAACGGATTATTGAAAAAAAACAAAAAAACAATGAGACTTGATTCTCTGCGTGCTGAGATGTGGGCGTGGCTCTGGAGAGAGATGAACATGAGCTTTAATCAGACTAAATGATTGGAAATGCCTGCATACGTTGCCAGAGAAGTCGGTTATGACATTCTGATTAAACATTACCAGATCCAAAAAAAAAAAAATGTGCACAGATGATTTGTTCACAAATCTATAGCATGCATTAATGACACCATGTGAAAGTCAGTGAAGATCATTAAAATCATTATAGTTGCTGGCATGTGCTGGCTCTAATACCTGTCTAAAATGTTTATTGTCATTATAGCTGATCAAATGAGAAATTAGTAACCTTTGGGTAGGACGGCAATCAACAGTTTCTTATGTGTATAGCTGAATCAGCTCAACTACCAACGGTTCTTGCTGAAATCTCACTCCTCTTCTGGTGGAATGAAAGAGGATTTGCTCGGCTTCAGAGAGGAAAAAATGGACCTTAAGTGTAAAACCTTTTAGCCTGTCATTCAGTTTAGAAAAACTAAGTCCGATTTTGTATTTAATATATATCTAGATAGATGTTTTTTTACCCAAACCAGTTTCTTTCTAAAAACAAATATTATCTACATCAGTACAGTAGCCAACATTAGCATTTTTAAGTGTTGACAGGTAAAAGGCTGAATAGACTGCAGGAAAACACAGTAAGTCGTTACTGTGCTATATTTTTTTCCTGAAATTTAAGTTAAAAAAAAACAAAAAAACATTACTGTTGTAAGAATAATTTCTTACTGAAAGTATCAAAATGCTTATTTAGCCAACATTATTACGTTTCGTTTCTATGTTGTGTCATTTGCAAGTTTTTGAAGTTTAATGCTCACTTTTAAGAATGTGTGCTGTTAACTGTTTTGTCAAATGGAAATGTGTGCATCCTTACATGTCAAATGAACTATTTGAAGGGATAGTTCACATAAAATGACAATTCACTCGTCATTTACTCACCCTCATGCTAAAACACCTCTAAAACATTCTTTCTTCTGGGGGACATAAAAGAAAATATTTTGAAGAAATGTTTCATCTGTTTTTGCTCACATAATGAAAGTCGGTGGAGTCCAAAACAACGCTGGATGCAACTGACTTTCATTGTGTGGATGAAAAACAAAACCGAATACTGAGACATTTTTCAAAGCATCTTGTTTTGTGTCCCACTTGAGCAAGAAAGTCATGGAGGATTCAAACAGCATGAGGCTGAGTACATTGATTTTTTTTATTATTTTTTAATCCGGTTGTTAGACTTGCGCTAATGCTGTATTTGATTTTTGTGTTTTGTAGCGTCTAGATGGAAGAACATGTACAATAGCCCATCTCAGTCCAGTGAGGCTGGCGTCTCAGCGTCTTCCTCTGCTGGGTACCTCAAATCAACTAACAAAACACTACTAACCTCTGGCAGCTCAGGTATGGCATTAACCCCATTCACTGCGCTTCACACAAACTGATGCATGCACACTCACGCGCACACACTCACGCGCACGCGCACACTCACACGCGCACACACTCACACTCCCACACACACACTCACGGCGAACACAGGACACAACTCCACACACTCAACGCGCACAACCAGGGGACACACTCACACACACACTCACGCGTACACTCACGTGCACACAGACACTCATGACGCTCACACAGACACTCACACGCATGCACACTCACACTCACGCGCTCGCACACTCACGCGCACGCACACTCACACGCTCACACACACTCACACACAATAACGGGCACACAGGACACACCTCACGAGTAACACACACGTCACCGACCACGGCGATTGCACACTCACACGTACGGCCCCACTCCCACAAACACACTCACGCGCATGCGCACACTCTCACACGCATGCACACGCACTCACGCGCATGCACACTCTCACACACACACGCTCACGCACACACTCACGCGCACACATACTCACACGCCCACCTCAGTACTCACGGCCACACCACTCACAGCACACCAACACTCCACTCGCAACTACGTACCACACCGCGGCCGCGCGCCCACACCAACACAGGCCAAACACACCCAACACATACAATGCACCCACACACACACTCACACACATACACACACTAACGTGCACACACTCTCACACACACAGGCGTTCACTGCTGTGGACGGAGCTGATGTGTTCAGTGCACATAAAGCAGGTGACAGGATCTGATTTCATGCATGAGGTGGCTAGCAAACATTTCTGGCTGGCACACTCCTCTCACGCAGTCTTCATCTGTGTGTTTATAAACCTGTTTGGTCTGCAGTGTGAGCTGAAGTCACGAGTAACCGCCTCTGCATGAGTTTCTGCCATTTAATGAACCTCGTTAGTAGCTAGAAATTATTTTTACTTGCTTTGCTGCATCAGTGTGACTCACTTGACGTACTAGGGCTGCGTGATATGGAGCAAAAATCATATTTCTGCATTTGTAGACCGAATGGCAGGAAAGATGTGAAGCACATCCACTTTTGGATGCGAACTGTTTATAATAATCTCTACAGATGAAATGGTTTTGCTGTTCATCTGACCTTTTAAATTGGAATAATCTTCAAATAATTGAACTAGGGCTGTGACTAATGATTATTTTGATAACCGATTAATCAATATGTTTGATTAATCGATTAATTTAATTTAAAAAGCCATATATTTCTGTATTTATAAAAAAAAAAATCTCATAGCCTGCCCGGTGTTGCTCTTTTAACAATATACAAATCTGAAATAAATATACTTAATGTATCTTTGTGTGGGAAAAAAAGGTTAACATAAGTTTGGTATTTTTCAGATGAATTATTCACAGTTTGAAAGTGAAGCGACAGGTGGACATTTTCTGTGCACTGCATGCAGATGCAATTAATTGATAATCAAATTGGTTGACGATTCATCAGTTCATCATCAGTTTTGCTGTTATTGAGTGTGTTTTGGGTTGTTCACAGGTTGCATGAGCGTTCCCCCTGCTCTCAGCTCACAGTCGTCTATTGACAGTGAGTTAAGCACCTCCGATGACTCCATCTCCATGGGCTACAAGCTTCAGGACCTGACTGATGTTCAGATAATGGCTCGTCTGCAGGAGGAGAGTGAGTATCCTTCAGCAGACTCTGAGTGGTTTTTACCACCGCATGTGAAATGCAAATAAACGTGGGATATGGAAATGCTTTTCTGTTCTTGCATGTCCTTTGTTTGTTTCGAACTCTGCTTCAACAGCAAGCTCTGACAAAGGTTCGGGCAAACTGTAGACCGCTGTTGTTTGTGCTCTTTTGGAGATTAACTTGAGTCTGTTGTGTAACTATTACACAGCAGTTGAGGGTGAAAGCACAAAGGTTTTATTATTTGACAAACCATATGAGTTTGAAAGGCCTATGTGGTTTGACCCTCTTTACTTTCTTAATACCAGTTCCTGAACTTAGTTTAGTTTTTGGTAAGGAAACTTAGTTAGAAACTTAGGAACTTGTTTTTTTCAGCATTTCCTTATGGAAAAAATAAAACCCTGCCCAACATTTGTCCTGTTGAATATCAATTTTTGCTCAGAAAGAATATTAATACTGACTTTAAGGATGGACTGTAGACAGCCTCAAGGAGGCTCTCATTATAAACCGTTATTCTCAGAAACTACACATCTCTGAGTTAGGGCTGTCACGATTATGAAATTTGGCTGACGATGAATTGTCTAAAACAATAAGTTCAACGGTTATTTGCGATTAATGGGTCGGTTTTTTAGGGCTTTGGCGATTATGACGATGATCACGATTAATTGTCTGTTTTTTTTTTTTATAGCTTTCATTATATAATTGTGATTAATTTAAGGGTTCAGTAAATATTTATGATGTTATCTTTTAATCTTTTTTGAGTTATTATTTTGCAGTGTAAGACTGCATAGAGTATTCCAAATTCTAAGAATCGGCCAATCACCGGATCCAACACCAGCGCTATTGTTTTTTTACACCACTACAGAATATCAATACTGCATTTGTGGAACAAATGGTCACTCTTTTAAACCCTTTGTTAAACACAATCCACTAAATACTCACTTCCTCATTACAGAGAAAAACTACATTTGAATAAAAATATATAAGCTATGAAATTAAACTAGCTGACTGTATAATTTAGCAGCAAAAACAATATCTTGGAAAAATCTTTGGGGCACATTATACAATTTAAACATGTTTACTCTGTTAACTATTTGTATTCTTACAAAACACATTCATGAAAATAAGATAGAAATCATGAGAAAAACTAAGGCTTCTAATAATCTTTCATTAGAACATTATAATTTCACATCCAGGGTGCAGAATGATGCGCTTCTTGAAAAGAAAAAAAAACAAGTCCTCCACAATCCCCAACGGTACAAAAACACAGAGAAGAGAAAGGGTATGAGAGGAAGCCAAATGAACTCCAGCAAGATGGTCATTTTTATGCGAATCCCAGGGGACCTTTATCTACACATCAAGTATTCATAATGGGAATAATCATCTTTGGAGGAGAGGAGTTTTATCGTGCTGAACTGTCAGAACTGAATGTGACGGTTTGCCTGTTTGAATGCGAGCGGGAGAATGGGACTGGAAAGCTGCAGCAAAAGGACAAACAAAGGAAAGATTTCAAATGTAGTTTTTTTGTGTTTTTTGTAGTTTGAACTGGAAATCATCCTCCTAAAGCACCTGGGGCCCCCCCCCATACTAGATTGAGATTTGCATAATTTTCTAATTTTGAATCTCTTAGGATGGAATAGCATGCCAATTGAGGGACAAAGAATTTGCTTCTATCACTGATTGGACTTAATAGGACTTTCAAAGAAAATGTATTTTCAGCCTTTAGAGCCTTCAAAGCTGTGTCTATCAAAAACGATTGCACTAGGGGTTTCAATAACTACAATGAAAAAAAAAAAAAAAACCAATATCCAGTGGCACTACTAGGGATGTCGGTACTGAAATGTAAAAAATGTGACGATATCAGATATCGTCAACAGATATGTCTCGCCTGATGGGACAATTCATCCATCATGCTCTTCCCACGAGAGCTTACCACAGGAGACACACAGGAGCATTTAAAAAACAGCCGGTTCTGTCAGGCGGGATCGTATATGAGGCGGATGAGTATAGGGATTCGCTGAATAGGACGAGGCCTTTCAAAACGCTCCTGGTATGTCACATTTTTCAAAATGTACAGTAACGGACTGGTAACACAAAAGTCTGTACTTTGGGACAACACTAGCCAAATACAGTATCAGAAGTGGCTGAGTACTAGACTCTGTTTGGCACCTGGATAGACGGACAGCAGCATTCTGTTGTGTGCAGGAGTTCGGTGAAGAGCACTTTTTGCTAAAGTTTACACCTGAAAGATTAAATTAATCTTCAATTATCACTATCTTACCAAAAATTCAAGGCTTTATGTTTGACAGTCAAGCTTGTTTAACCTTACATTGCAACTTGATGGCACACCATCTCGGTTTCAAAATGAAGCTTTGTTTCCGCACCTTCTTGGTGTTTTTAGTCTCGACAGGGACACGGCCTCTAACTCGGGGCTCGCGGCCGCAGATTCCTCAGGCCTCCCTGCAGTCTCTGTCGTCGAGGTGGTACCTACAGCGACAGGGAGGTTCGATTTCCGACATCAGGGAGGGGACGAGGAGGACGAGTGCTGATCTCTTCCGCAGCGGTGCTCCAAGCGGGCTACTCGCCCACAGCGCGCCCCGCGGCCTCTCTCCCAAACACTTTGGCCGAGTTTACAGCGTCGGATCCCCGCAGCACCCGCATGGTCCGCCACTCCGTGCAGGCCGGGGCCCAAGAAGCGAGGGGTAGGGAACACACTGGGCTCATTCATTTTAGTTGGTCCAAATCAGATATGAAACAGTGATGTGCCTAGGACATGGAAAATGGCGTGTTTAGCAGAATGACGTGATGCTGAATTGATGAACTAAAAATAATGGATGCCCTGGCATCCGAGGAAATTAAATGCTCTGAGTAAATGAACAAAGGAATTTAAGGGGTCACGGGAAAATGCAAAAACTTTAAGTGTTTCGGGAAGCTAGCTTAACAGACATTTTTGCTCCAAAATTTCCAGTATTAGTAAAAACCAATGCATTGCATACTTATTGGCCTCGTAATGACCCTGTAATGATGCGCATTATAGCATATATTAATGATCTCATGAATATTGTTCGCCCACAGTTATAATACATTCTAATAATAATTCTATTCATTGTGCCCTTAGAAAAATTAATAATGCAATTAAATTCTCATGACAAAAACAAAACCTTCAAAAAATGAAAAACGCATTTAAACTGTGGTTACAGTTATTATGGAAGATGTAAGGCATTTCAACTACATCATGTATACCTTCAGAAATGGAATTTTACATAAAGGCTTGAGAGAAGTTTTTAAACAAAACTATTTTTAAATGAAAAACTAAGAGGATTTTCTTACCCCATGGGAAGTTCAAGGAATTTTACATTGATCCAGTAAATTATTATTATTTTCTCACAACTAAACAAATGATCGAGACCACCCCACACCAACCCATTGCTCTCTCTCTCTCTCTCTCTCTCTCTTATCTCTCTCTTCTCTCTCTCTCTCTCTCCTCTCTCGCTCTCTCTCTCTCTTCTCTCTCTCTCTCTCAGGGGCTGCGACTATGGATTATTTTTGGATAAATGATTAATCATATCTTTGATTAATCGATATTTAATTAATTTTTTAAAAAAAGCCATCTATTCTGTATTTATAAAAAAAAAAAAATCCAGGTAATTTCATTTTTATCCAGGTATAAATTATAATTTTTCTAACACACTAAACAATGAATCGAGGCACAACCCAAACACACATCCTCTTCCTCTCTCTCTCTTCTCTCTCTCTCTCCTCTCTCTATCTCTCTCTCTATCTCTCTCTCTCTCTCTCTCTCTCTCTCTCCCATCCTGCGTGCTCAAATTTCCAAATAAAATGAGCTTTATTTGGCATTGAAACTGCACCAATATTGCCAACGCGTTGTCCTTACAGCAAACAATACAAATACATAAACAAAACAAAAATAACATAATGTAAAAAATAATTAGTAAATAAAGGACATGCACTTTTTGTTTTCACAAACGAAAAATATTAAAACCGGGACAGTTTTAAAAAAATAAATAAAAATAATAACATAAAATTGCAACAACAGTCTCTCTCTCTCTCTCTCTCGCTTTTACTAATGTCACCTATGAAGAGATGTTCAGACGTCATAAAGAGTCTGCAACAAAAAAGGAGACATATTATGCCCCTTTTTACAATATGTAATATAAGTCTCTGGTGTCCAAGGAATGTGTCTGTGAAGTTTCAGCTCAAAATACTTACAGATCATTTATTATAACATTTTGAAAAATGCCTATTTTGAATGGAAGCAGAAACAAGCTGTTTTTCGTCCCGGTCTCTTAAAATGCAAATGAGCTGCTGCTCCCCACCCCATTTTCCAGAATAGAGCTGCGCCATTACAGCTCGTACATGCTAAAAACAATCGGTTTTTGGTTATGATTATACTGTTTATCGCGTGTGAAAAAATCATGCGTTTTATAACCCATATAGTTTTAAAACCTTTTTGATAGACGGTTTTCTGAGCCGCACACATCCGAAGCACACGCACAGAAAGCAGCTGTCACAGCATGTGAGTAACATTACTAATCTAAGTTCTCATTCACATACAAGTTTACTTTTAAAACACACATGAGTTACAAAAACAGGTGGTTATGTCTGTGAAGGTAAACAGCTGGGAAATAATTCACATGTTTATTTTAGATCTGTGTGGCAGCAGCGTAATATACAGTAAATAAAATCAATAAATCCACTGCTCTCTTGTCTGGTCTGAGGTTGGGACTGTAAATAGTGTTCTGTGCTGGTCTGTGCAGACAAAGACAGAACAGTTTGCATGTTTTGCTCAAGCTTTCGCCATGGAAATAATAATTAGTCCACCGTGTCGCTTGCCGGAAAGCAAAATGGACGGCGCCTGGGGTGGAAAAAACGTTACAGATGAGGGGTGGGGGGATATAATGAGATCACCTTGGGCCACGTCACCAAGGGAGTGAAATCAGACGCGCTTGTTTTCTCAGACTCTTGCAGAAAAAGGCTTATCAAAACAAATTTACTGGGTTAATCTTTTTCACGTTTCCCTGGTTGGTAGATGCACCGGGGACATGATTATAGCACTTAAAACCTGGAAAATATTTTCATGATATGTCACCTTTAATATTGATTGCGTTCTTCTAGAGAGGAGAGGACTCTGCATGCATTCCTTCTATATTGTTGTGAGTGTGTTAAGCAGGCCGTGTGTGTGGTTTCAGAGGAGCTCAGGCACAGCATGCCTAACCTGACCCCGCGCAGTGGCCTGCAGTCTCTGGAGGCAGTCAGAAACAGCCGCAGCATGGAGGCTAACCTACAGAGCTCAGGCAACCGCTCGTCCCGTCTGCCCCAGTCCCCCACAGGTTGGTACCCCGCTCCTTCACCTTCACCGCATCACCATCCGTCTCAGGGAACACTCTCTTGCAAGAGGCACCAGCAGTGTTCACAAACCCCATGTGTTCTGGTTTTTTGGGTGTGATCACACCTCAGTTTCTAAACAAAACCATGTTGAATGAACCAAATACTGCTGGGGCAGTTTCTCCCTCCCTTCCCATCCATGTTTTATCACACGTTAGGTCGTTCCTAAAAAAACTGTGTACCGGGATAGGTGGGGGAGTTGAGCTACTGTTAGAAATATCTTCTAGAGCATTGCAGTGACAAGAATCAGAGTGGCTTCTGTAGGCTAGATCAGTCAAGGCGTGTGAATGTCGCAGTGAAACTTTCACATGCTATGAAAATCCAGCGTTTAGTTGAAACTAGGGCTGGGACGATTGATGGCCAACACTTTATATCCACGATATATTATTATTTCGGTCGTACGATATATTCCGATTCGCTATGAACACTATTTTTAACAAAGACCTGTAAAAACTGCCAAGAACGCCCCCACAACAGACAAGAATGTCTTTATTGGAACAAATGGAATTTTGCCAAAGTCGACCCACTCATTAAAAAAACCATATAAAACACTTTAGACAAAACAAAAAAGCACAAATAATTTATGGTCACCGTTATTCTATATTTGCCTTTCATACAAAAAGAAATTGAAAATCCCGTTTCAAATAAAACAACATATCAGACTCACCTTATTAATTTTAAGATCTTCGAACCATCTAAGATTTTTTTTTTAAAGAAGTCTCTTCTGTTCACCAGCCTGCATTTATTTGATCCAAAAATACAGCAAAAACGGTAACATTTTGAAAATCTTTTTCTATAAACAATAAAACAGGTTTTTTCTATTTGGAAAATTTTAAAAGCAATTTAGTCCTGTGATTGTAAAAGCTATATTTTTTAGCATCATTACATCCAGGTACATGATCCTTCAAAATCCTTCTTAATATTCTGAGTTTGCTGCTCCAAAAAAACATTTTTATGTTGAAAAAAAACTGTAGAGAAAACTGTTTTTTTCAGGTATTTGTGGACAGAAAGGTCAGAAGACAGCGTTTATTTGAAATAGAAATGTTTTGTAACATTTTAAATGTCTTTATCATCAATTTACTTTTGTTCAATTTAAAGCATCCTTGCTAATAAAAGTATTAATTTCTATCATTTATTTTCCAAAAATATATAAATCATACTGACTCCAAGCTTTTGAATGGTCTAGTGTATAATGATACAAAAGCTTTTTATTTCAGATAAATGCTGATCTTGTGGATCTTTTCTGTCATCAAGAATCCTGAAAAAAAAAAAAAATCCTCAAATGAATATGTATCGGCATATTAGAGTGATTTCGGAAGGATCATGTGACACGGAAGCGGAGGAATATTGCCGAAAATTCAGCTTGATCACAGGAATAAATTACATTTTAAAAATAGATTCAAATCGAAAATATTTCAAAATTTTACTGTTTTTGCTGTACTTTGGATCAAAGAAATGCAAGACTTGGTGAGCAGAGAGGAATTCTTAAAAAAAAAAAAAAAAAACAAAAATCTTACTGTTCAAACACTTTGACTGTAATTGTAGGGTGGCTGATTATTGTTATAGATTGAAAAAAATGTGCTTCAGCCAGAAAAAAAAGTATGAAAAGTGCACCGAGTCGCTGCAGAAAACAAAAAAATTGAGCAACAACAAAAACATGTTGCTGGAGACGGGCTTATTGAAAATTGAAAAACTGCTTGTCTGCCAGCAGGAGGTCCATTGAGAGCGGTAGAACTTACGTTTCTCCAGTAACAGCTGTAAACGAAGCAGCTCCGCTCATGAACGCTACTTTATCAGATCAAATTAAAATGCCATCTAAACTATTCTGAAGACAGTCGGTTCCCTTCAGAGATACATTCATATAAAACACCCGCGCCACGTTTTGATTTTGAAACGTACAGTGCTCATGTTTATTCAACAAGTCAAACGCCACAAATAAATCAATGTATGGGCAACACTGGTAATGTATATCGAAATATCGGAAAAGGTGTTTAAAAATCATATCACCGTTATAGAAAATCATTATATGCAATAATATTGATATTGAATTATTGTCCAGCCCTAGTTGAACCTGATCAGCTCTCATTGTCAGAGTCGTAAACATGATGGCTTTCTTCTTCAGTGAAGGGGTTTGGCTTTGTTTCAAGTCGGACTGTTAAAGAAAGCGTATCCCAGAAATCCTGTAGAATTCAACCAACCAGATGATGACTTCGAAATCATTTCCCATTTTGTGTTCCTTATGCATCAGATGTTCAGCCAACAGTCCATGGGCGTGATGTCTGAGGCTGAGACTAGCATCATCCTGGTTCACTTCGACTCAAAAAAAAACCCCGAAAGGATTTTTCCATTGGCTTTTGGATTATTGGATTATTGCAGAAAATAAGCACTGTGAGAGAGTTTCTAATTCACACACGTTCATCATAATCTTCACAAATGTGCACAACTTTTATGAATTTAGTAGCCTAAGTACAACTGCCGGAAGTAAAAATGCTAAATGTAGGCTATAAACGAACACCACGGTCACAAGACTTTAGCGTCACCAGCATTAAGCATACTTAATTTTTTTTGTGTGTACACTAGCATACATTTGTGTAAAAAAAAGGGTGTTACTGATGTACCTTCATGCCATAAAATAAAGTGCAAAAACATCTTGAGCTTGTGTTCACCACAGACCTCTAACATTCAAAAACCCACAGAATTCAGGACGATGGGACCGCAAGTGCTAAAATACTGAACTCATTTCCAGGTTTTTGCAAAAATGCGTCATCTCTGGAGCACTCAACAACAGCTTGGCCGCTGCCCAGTGAGTTGTAGTTTGATTTCATCTAATTACTAATGGTTATGTGGGTTAGTTTCGGCCTACAACCAAATTGTGTCCTTTGGGAATTTAGAACCAAAACACTGAATGCCATGCAGTGTATGTACAACAAGTATTAGGCTCTGATCTCCTCACTGCACACTAAAAGAGTCCATCTAGTGTTGAGTCTTTCATCCTGGATATCCTGGGGTCGCTGCGTCTTGTGTTTCCCAGCCTGATTGAGTGCCCTGTTGTGAGACGGTGACGAATAAGATCTTTTACACACACCAGTCTTTCCTGGAGGTTTTTCTCAGGGAGTGTGTTCTTCTCAGTCACTCGCTTTGAGACGGTTTTCCTTGGTACCAGAAGCTTGTTCATCAGATGGCATCCAGCTTTTCCTGAGCGTTTCGCCTCAACCAAGACATTCTCCAGCTTGGTGTTTCTCTGTGAGATCCAGGGGCCCTCGTTTCTACAATCCCATCGATCGGATTTGATAATAAATTCCATCCTATGTCAAAAGTGAGGAACAAATCAGGATTTATTCAGGGAAAAACTGATGTGAAAATGTTCTGTGAATGCCAACTGAAGAGCATGCACACAAACTTTTTGCACTCATACCAGTAAATTAAAATAATGCAACATTATTGAAATGTCAATATAGAGAATTATGTTCAATATGCATTTATTAAAGGAACACTCCACAATTTTTGAAAAAAAATGTCCAACTCCCCTAGAGTTAAACAGCTTTACCGTTTTTGAATGCTTTCAGCCGATCTCCGGGTCTGGCGGGGTTAGTTACTTTTAGCGTGTTAGCATTAGATTATGGAATGAGTAGACCGGTTAGGTCTTGCTCAAAATGACAAAGATTCTATATTTCTATTAAAGCTGGACCGATGATATGACGCAGCACATGAAAATATCCAGCCGTCCCTGTGCAAGCAGTGGTCCGTTGGTTCGTTGACAGGTTAGGCTCCTAATTTTTTCAGGCGCGCGTAAATTCATTGCTGCTGACCCAGGGTACGGGCAGCAAAGTTCCTGGATTATCTACCGCGGGAATGAGAGTTATAGTTTCTCGACATATCGGCAAGAACATCATAACTTCATTTTCCGTCTGTCTTAGTACTCGATGTAACTACAGAAGAGTCAAGTTGTAAATATGAAAAATATAGAAACTCTTTGGTCATTTTTGAGCGAGATGCTAACGGTATAATCAGATTCAATGATCTATGCTAAAAGTGCTACCGCCAGACGAGATCAGAGGTGAATGGATGCAAAAACGGTACAAAATCAACTGTTAACTTAGGGGGTAGTTGAAAATGCGATATTTTCAAAAATAGTGGAGTGTTCCTTTAAAGGCACAAATGAGCATCATATTAACTGCTTTGTCATGATTACGCACTGAAAATTAGGATATATTGATGGATTCCTGGAATATCTCTCACACACACGTGACCCTCTCTGTGAAATCCAGGCTAAAGTCTCAAAATCTAATTAGGAGATAACAAGCATCAAAGTTTGATTTCAACCATTAATTTCACTATGATTTCAATTTTTTGACATGGCCTTACTCAGTCAATATTAAAGATATAAAGGTTAGATTTCCTCAGAATGTTCTACATCTTTATGATTTTATGTAGAAAACAGTAAATAAATAAAACATGACTTTAGCTTGGTTTTCACAGGTAGGGTCACGCATGTTGACCATGCCTAGCGTCCAGTGCGGTTCTTCTGAACCGTAAGGGATTTTGTGGGCGTTCTGTAGATGTATGCGCTCAAATTTAAGATAAATTGCAAAAAAAAGCAACTGCAAAACAGGGATGCATTCAGGAATATTTTTTTATGCATAAGGACATTTTATAAATCATTTTGGAAACTGTCGTCGTTCTCTTTATAAATGAGGCCCTAGGTCTGAGCAGAATAATGGCTTGTGATTCTTTGTCACTACCGGTACTTGGTGTTTCCGGCAAGTTTCTAGGATTTCTGTCAGTGTGAAAGCCTTTCTTACACTTTTTGTAAAATTTAGACTGTTGGATAAATGCATCCTCCTGTATATTTTCAATATTGATGGGGGTTTACAGGAGTGTTTGTGATTGGCTGCTCTTGTAGGTGTATCATCTGCGAGGATGAGGGGTGACAGCCAGTCCCCTCTCTATCTGCGGGCTCCCATGAAAGCCCTGAGTCCCGTCAGCTCTATGTCTGCTGTGCGACAGCACGCCAAAGGTCCAGCGAGTGCCCAGGGAGGGATGAGGAGGGTGCAGTCGCCCGGTCCCAACAATGGGGCTTCATACTCTGCTGCTGTCGCCCGTCAGACTCCAGGAAGAGGCATGACACCCTCTTCACCTTCCTCCAGAGGCAGACTTCCACAGACACCCAGGAGGTGAGTCAAGATCAGCCAAATACACTGCTGTCGTTGCCATTGTGAAAGCTCTTTGGAATTGAGGTTGTTTTCCTCCATAGCAGATCTCTGGGAATGACCAAACCGTGCGCTCCTATCACTGATGAATCCTGGAAAGATGGTTGTTACTGAAGCCCTGAGAGCTGCGGCGGTTTTCCAGCCGCTAATGACATGGCAGAGAAAAATCAGCACAGATTCCCTAAAACAAGAGTTTGATCGAATCCACAATGGATCAGACACTGTTTGCATTCAGAGACTACAACAAATTGTTACCTTTGCTTGATTTTCAAATATCAATATACTTTTATTTTCTTGAGAATGGGGGATGTATGGAAAAAATATGAGAGCTTGGATAATGAAAAAGGTTTGATGTCCTGTAAATTAGTTTTTGTGAAACGTGTGGAATTTAATTCCTAAATGCTGTGGTGTAACCCGCTGTTGATTTTGCATGTTTATCTATTTTTAGAAATGAAGGATATATGATTTTTATTTGTGAAAAAATGTGAGATTTTTTTTAATCTGATGAAGGAATCGTATTCTGTAAAGCAAGACGTTTGTCTGTTTTGTATCGTTAGGACAAAACACAGCAATATTGAAAATAGTTTTCATGAAAAATGACCGCGGAGGAGAAGAAAATACTTTTAATTTTTATATTTGAATTGAGATCACAGCAATGTGCCAAGGTGCATTACTACTGCAACACTGTTCCTCCTTAATTCAGAGTGCTTGAAGGTGAAGCTACTACACTTTCACTCCATCTGGAAGTTTGAATATGCATTTTGATGCCTGTGTAGTCTAGGGTTAAATATTCACTAAGCCGGTAAAAGTTGAAATCTCTGAGTATGCAATGATAATGGAGTGCCTCAGAAAATCAATAAATCAATTTCAGCAATAAACCAGTCGTTTTATTCATTGCAGGGTTCCTCCTTTGCTTGGCAAGTTACAGCAACACATTAGAAACTGCTTTATTATGTATCAAAACTAGCCAAAATACATTTGCAGTATACAGTATGTGTTTTGTTTGAACGTGCAACTTTCATTCATAACATGTTATCTTATGAGGTGACGTAAAGCGTGCCGCGCGTTCGCTCTGCCCCTCCCTCCGCTGTTGTCAACGGACATTCTGATTGGCTGAGTCTTTGGAACGAGTAGTCTGATTGGCTGAGGCAGCGAATCGAGGGCCGTGATTGGCTCAGGCCTGGAAAAGAGCGTTCGGGGATCCTCAATGTACAGGCCGCAGTAGCGCTACCGTTGGAAAATTAACAATAATAAATTACGACAGATTCGAGGGGATCCGAAACTCTTCAACGCTCCGAAGGCTGTCCCGGAGTAGGTAAAGCCTTTTGGTTTTGTGCGGCGTGTCTGTGAAATGCTCGCCGTCGGCCCAGTCGGCCTGCGTGGGCCTGGCTGAGCCTTGTGTTGCGCTCAAGCGCGAGGAAGCGCCCAGTGTGCGCCGCAGCTAGCGGGAGCACGCGTAAAGCGAGTCTCTACAGCGAGCATGAGGCGCCTTTGGCGCAAAAATCAGTCATGTCCGAAGTAAATGCAGACCATGCGTCTGGGCTTCGCGCTGTTGTTGTGTTGTACTCATTTACGTGCTGATATATTCGTTAGCTAATGCTATTAGCCGTTTAGCATGTCGTGTAATGGCGGAGGGCAAGATGGTGCATTTGCGCAAGCCTATAACTGCGTATGAGCCGATTTCTTCGGCTATATTAAAGTGGATTTTTCAACGTGATATTGTATTTTGTATATGTTTTAAATTGTATTGAGTCGATTCAACGATAGTAAATTTGTTTCGATGAACTCAGTCACGCACGGACCGGTTATAAGCTCAGTTACGAAGCCCACTATGGCGAAGGCTGATCTCTTGAATATTAATAAGGTCGTGCTAACGTTGCGTGGTTCGTAGGGGCACGTAACGTAGTTAATATTCATGAGTCGAGCCTTTGTCGTAGTAGGGTTTATAAGGTCGCCACCGGTGTGCTTTGACTAGTTTACATAATCACAATCACTCTGACAGCGACTCCACCACTTTCTCAGACTGTACACATTTTTTTGAAAAATATTACGTTACAGTTCGCCTTTTCAGGGACTCTAAACTTATTTAAATCCCCTTTATAGTATTGTTATATTTCTCAAGTTGTTATTGCTCAAGTATTAACCATATATCATTATGACCAACCGCCTTACTCTTATTAATGTAGTTGTTATCTTACTGCATTTATACATAACGTTTATTAAAAGTGCATTATTGTAATGGTAAGATTTCATTGTGACATGAACGTTATAAATGACCATCTGTATCACACTTGTATGTATGCATTCATAAACTACAGTTCACTTTTGCTGCTTGCTTGTGTGCATTGATCTGTGTTTTAGAATTTTATTTTTTATATTTGGAAACAAGCGAGAATCTCACTAAGGTAGTCTCTACATAAACATAATGTCTCCGTTTCTTTCAGACGCTTTCCTCCCAGATGCCAGATTCACAGATTTGCTTAATGTTTGCGACGCTTCTACATGAAGGGAACTACTGTCAAATGTGAAGGTTTGTTAAATAGCAATACAAGCGTTGGCTCTCGTAGCCACGTGCCTGTAATTTGAATGGAAGAGAAATAAATATGATTGATTATTAACGGATTGTTTAATGAGTGTTCATATTAAATCAGTGTGATGGATTTTATTTATATCAAATACTTTCACCACATTCCTCACACAGCAGTCCTTCATTTATTTTAATTCTTTGTCTTTTTTTACAGTGTTGTGGAACAGTCACAGATAATGGATCAAGGTGGAGGGATCCTGGAGCTTCACAAGGATTTAAAAATGCCCCATACAATGATAATGCCAGATTTTGGTAAGGAACGTCACTGAAATAGTGAGTCAATAAATTAGTCGATATTTGCTCAGTTTTAGGTTATCACATTAAATATGATTTTGTTTTTTTATAATGAAAGTTTTTCAACTTCAAATGGCTGCCAATGGACAATGCAGTTTGTATTTTGATGTATGTGAATAAATAGTTCATTTGATTTCAGCAATTTTATGTACATCTGATTTTGCTCTCATTGGGCCTCATTTACGAAACGAACGTACGACAGAAAATCGGTCGTTTCAACGCAAAACGTGGAATTTATCAATATGGACGTGAGCGGTGGCTACGATCAAATCTCACGTCTGGTCTCAGCTCGTGTACGCAAGTTTTTGAGTTACCTGAAGTTGCGCACAGCATAGTAAATATGGTGGAGAATTGTAGAATGACAGCATTTTGCTCATTTTTATTTTCCTGACCGTTAAAAACGAAGCTCATTAGTCGATCGTTAATCAGTAAGATTAAAATGTCTTTTTTTGTTGTTGTTTTGTACAGGGCTTTAGCTTTATATGCGCGAATAGCAGCATAAACAAGACCGTGAGGATTCAATCGTCGCATCATGCACCTGCAGCGCTTCTGTGGAAGGAGAAAAACAGAAATTAAGTTTATAAAAGGAATAAAATCAATAGGATCACACAAAATATATAATAGGCTATAATATAATTAAAAGATTAACAAAAGGGGGGAAAAAAACACTGTGCAACAAGTATAGACTACGCTAATTTTTGTGACACTCTTAATGCATTATATTTCTTTATATCTTTGTTTGATTTAATCCATCTGATCGCACATGCGCCTCACGCACACACAAACAACATTAGTTATACCGTTGCCTGAAATTTCAGCCATTCATCATCAAACTAAATTGCAGTCAACCAAACATAAAAGTTACACTGTTTATTTTAAAAGATCCTCTGTAAAATCAGCGTGCAGCGCCCAAACAACATTTTTGCTCATGTGAAGGATTTTACACGGATATTAGAACATGACTGAAGTATAAAGCCATGTTTAGGCTGCATAATGAATAATATCTATGCAAACAAATGTTACAAATAAGGCAAAAATGGAAACATTTGGATTCTTGTAGTATGAGACAGGCTCGTGAGCCCAATGCGTTTCAGTTTTGCTTGACATTTTGTATGCTGTTTATAATGAATGCCACTATAGCCTAATTTGTGTTTCATTTTATAGTTTAATATATAATTTTAAAACTACATATATATATATTATTACTATACTATTTAATGAAAATTCATGTTCGTGCATGAATAACGTTAAATTTAAAATATTTGTTGTAGAGTGAGGGGAAAATAGGCTGTTTATATTTACCAGTATTTTAATATATATATAAATTACATATATTAATGTAGCCTAATTGTTTGCAATTACAAGGTTAACGGGTGTTTTTGGAGTAAGATCAATTTCTCTTTAGCGAGATTACTTCCTCTTTTTGGCCGGGTTTTGTTTCTGCGTGTCGTAAACTCTTGGGGCGAGGCTTCAAAACCAGGGTGTTTTAGGGGCGTGATATTCAAATAACGATTGTTTTCTGCCCCCACTTTTATCAATGTGCGATCATTCGTACAATGAAATTGGCAGCATACGAATGTTTCATAAATCACACATGAACTCTGTCATAAGTTGATTTGTGCGCACAGATCTGCGCTCGTTTCTACGTTAGATTGATAAATGAGGCCCATTGTGTGTACATAGGCACACATATTGGTCGTCACTTTAAGGATTAGCTCAGCCAAAAATGTCGTTCCAAACTAATAAGTCTTTCATAACACAATGTATTTTTAATGAAACCTGACAGGAATGCAAACTTGTCACCTTTCGGCTAAATTCACCGTTTTGAATCCAAGATTTATGTGATTTGTGTAGATCTGATGAGTTTTAACAATGGGAGGGGGATTACGGTACCAGTAGTGCCAACTCAATTCTGTACACACTCAGAGGCGACTGTGTGTGTGTGTTCTGGTTGACAATGATCTTAATAACAAACACATTTTATATCCGCTAAATTGCTCTGTGAGTCACTTTTGAAATTGATATGATCGATGAAGATTTGCTATGATTGACTAGAATGCATTACAATAGTCATTTTATAATAGATCCAAAATCAAAACATGTGAAAAGAACTAAATTAGCGAGTGGAAATGGCAAATGAGAGAATGAGTGATCCTCTGCTGCCATCTACTGATTATAGTGGTAATTTCAGGTCAAAGTGTTTGTTTTCCACCAGGTAACAGAAATCTTCCACTTAAGCGTGACATGTTTTGAAAATGAGAAATGATCTTCATTAAAGTGATTTTAATGTAGAGTTATAATAATAGTGTTTATCACCGCTGATGAGTTTGCATCTCAGCCCGAGATGTTTCTGTCTCCATTCAAATCCAGGGGCCTGTACCGTGATGGTAGTTCAAATTCAGATTTACAGGACTAGTTTCAGGTTTGACGAAACCAAACCACTCCAATCTGGCTTTGTTGGTACCATGATGCTGATCATCAGCGTTCTCTGTCAACTCTGGCTTTGATCCTGAGTTTATGGAGCATGTGCTCACGAATGTGTGACATCAGCGGTTAACAGCCAATCACACGCCTTGCGACACAGAGCAAGTGTGATTCACTTCTTGCGAGAGAGCCAGCGAGATTCAAAACTCTCTTTCTGAAGGTTAAGACATTGAAGAATGAGGAATTTAGACGCTTTTGCACTGAAGAAAGCACTTGTTCATGAAAGAGCACAAAAAAAAAAGAAATGATCTTGCTGTATCAGTGCAGTCACAAGTGAAACTTTATAGAGTTGATAATATATAGTGATAGAGACTCGAACATGTTAGGTCACATGTAGTCATTTATAAAGTGTTATCTATTGATTCTACAGCTTATGTATATTACATATGACCTGCATATATTAATATTCGTTTAAAATAAATGCTTAATAATAATCATTAAACTAAAATTGCATGTGTGTAATAGATTAATAACAATATAAGTCATATAAAACAATTCTAAGTGATTCTCATTAAAGCCAGACAGTTTTATTGGAAATTTGTATTTATTATTATTTTTTGGTCCCACTTTATATTAAGTGACATTATGTAATTACATGAAAAAAATAAGTACAGTGTACTTACTGTGTTCATATTGTATTGCAAAAACACTTTTGCTGGTATTGAGGTGGGATACGGGTAAGGTTAGGGACAGGTTTAGTGGTATGGTTAGGTTTAAGGGTGGGTTAAGGTATAAGGGATGGGTCAACAGTGTAATTATAAATGTAATTACAGACGTAATTACATGCAGGTATTTTTAAAATAAAAGTATAATGTAAAAACATGCATGTACACAAGTGCATTTTACCGAATTATTAATTTAAATGTAAGTACATAGTAGTTAAGGCCACTTAATATAAAGTGGGACCTTTTTTTGTGTGTTACGTTTATAGGACCTTAATTGGACGACGAGAAACTGGGGGAGTGACTTGTGTCAGAGATGTGTCACTTTGGTCACATCTGATTGGTTCAATTTCAGTTTGAGATGTCTACCCGAATTGACTGCCCTGGAGCAGGGTTAGCTGTGGAGGTAAGTAATAGGCAATATGAACGCCGCTAAAAGCCGAGCTACTTTCATGGTACCTAAAACCCAGAGTTAACTAAACTAAACTGAAACTTACCTGGCTAGCAGCTATTCCGGCTTCATGGTACCCACCCCAGGTAACCAAATCTGTTCATCCTATAAAGCTAACGTGTTTCTTCACAAGTCTTGGATAAATCGGCTCAGTTCGTATGGACTCATTTTATGACAGCTGTATGATTTTTTGGGGTCATTAAAGGTGCTGTATGTAATTTTTTGACTGCACTAAGGCATAAAAATACCATAATATGTTTGCAGATATTTAGGAAACATGCTAAACGCATATACTTGTTTCTCTAAAACACAACACTACAGCCATTTATTCTGCTTTGAAATGTGTGTCCGTTTGTCTGTTTTTGTTTTGGTCTGTGTGACTCCGCCCACTGCCAGTTCACCCAATAGTGATTCAATGCACTGGGTTGCCAGTGGAAAACACAGTGTACTGCAGCCATGGAGGCCCGCAAACAAACTGGTTTAGAGATCGCAGATTCTACCCGTCCTAAAACGCCTCGGTGTCCATCTAAAAATCCCTATGAACAAAGGCATATTAAAATGTGGAAAAATCAACTCATAAACTTACAAGGTAAAGCTCGTTCATGTTGTGTGTTTTCAATCTGGCAACCCGAGGAAGCGTCGAGTCTGAGGAGGAGGGGTGGGAGCAGTGGCGGATTTAGGCATGTGCAACCGCTCGGCGGCACGTGGCGCCTGCACCAGAAAAATAAATAAATAAACAGATCGATCAGGTTTTTACCGCTCATTTGCATGGCACGGCAATATCATGTCACCCTGTGTGTCAATAACTGCTCGGGATTTGGAGTGTGCGACCAACAATACTTTTTCTCTCCAAATAGATTACATAATCAGACAGTAAAATGTGATATTGTAACATAATGTTGTTTTTTTTTCTTTTAAACAAATGTAACATCACTCACTTTATTTTTTATTATTTTTTACTGTACAGTTGTGCCGTTTTAGAGGGATTTCAACCACTAGCTGTCAATATTACATACTGCAGCTTTAAAGATTTGGTTACCTTTACTTTCAGAAATCTCTCGGCTTTCATTAAAAATATCTTCATTTAAGATCTTATGGGTTTGGAACGACACAAGTGTGAGTCAATTATGACATAACTTTCCTTTTTAAGGTGAACTAAAGCTCTAATGGAAAAAATACCCCAATAAAGACTTTGCAAGTCTCATGTACATGCAGACATTTATTTTGATGCAGCCCTTTGTGCAGTTGCAGGGATGGGAGGCATGGCCCACATTGACGGCGAGCACATTGTGGTGTCGGTGCCAGAGGCCGTGATGGTGTCCGATGTGGTGACAGACGAGGGTATCATGTTGGAGACTGGCCTGGAGGCTGAGGTGGTGGAAGGGCCTGACATCTGTCACGAGGACGTCATCACCACAGAGGGCGTGATCATGGCCGAGTCCATCCTGGGGGCCGAGGTGGCCATCCAAGAGGTTCTGGGAGGCACGGCTGACCTGATCGTAGAGACTGTGCCCGATCAGGTGTTTGTGGCTGAGCTCATGTCGCCTCACGATCAGAGCCCACTGGACCATGAGCTGGTGTCCGCAGAGGTCATGGTGATGGACACGGAGACGCACGACACCATGCCATCCGACGCCAGCATTAAAGCGGACGATGAGGAGGAGGATGTGAAGAGCACTTCGGAGGACTACCTCATGATTTCCCGTGAGTTTGCAGTTACTCGGATTGATGGATGGATTGATCGGATCCGCAGCAGTGTTTGATGTGTGGCTTCTTTGCAGTGGATGAGGTCGGGGAAAAGCTAGACATTGGAGGCACGCCTTTAAAGATCAGTGCAGATATGGTCCAAGACGACGACGGCTCCAAAGAGGATGAGTTCAGCTCTGAGGTCATTAAAGTTTACATCTTTAAGGCAGATGGAGATGAAGATGTGGAAATAGGTAAGAAACACATTTCACATCTTTGCCTCAAGCTGATTGCATACTGCTACTCGTGCAATCACTATTATTGATGCTTGTAAGGTTTTTTGAAAGACACATCAACAGGAAAAAGTTCTTGGTGTGAATGCTAAAATGGGCAAAAAAATCCCTTATATCTACACCGAGGGCAGACCTGAGCCATATCAGAAACCAGTCCAAGTAGAGCTGTTGAGGTTTCTCGGGGTGAGAAATACATACAAGGGCCACAAGAAGTATTTAGATGCTTGAGTCAAATAAAGTTCAAGTAATGTTGATGTCAAAATTAAGACAAAAAGTCCTTGGATATTTCCTGGGTGTCAAACGTTGTGAAACACATTCATATGTTGTGCTACACCGGTGGGTATTCTGCTAGGATGCCTGTGGAACCTTATGCTAAATTGAGATCTGTTGAGGATCTAATTGATTCGAAATGGCAAGATTCTGCACTTGAGCTTCTCATCAGAATTTCTGTCCAATTAAATGCTCTCTAGAATCTGAAGCATCATAATTAGGGCCCAATGGGTCCGGGCAAAATACCCTCTCCCCGGACAGCACGCCATATACGCACACCATTTATCCCGCTTTATTATCAGCAGAACGAACTCGTGAACTGCTCTGAGACACTTCATGAGCCTTTTACTCTTTTATTTGGGAAAAACTATCATATCATATCATATACAAACAGAAACTTAAAGGTCTTCACAGCAACCTGTCAAAATAAATGTTTGGTTTGACTTGAAGAAACTGTGACAGAAATATATTACTTAATGTAATGAAAGTACTATTACTACTAATAATTATACAATTATTATTAAAACTTTAGTCTTTAAGGAATATTTACCAGAAAAATTATTTACCAAAATTTAATTAGCAGAAAAAAGTAAATATACACTACAGTTTATTCTAAAAAAAGAGAAATTTTTAAATCAAAAAAAATAAAAAATCATCAGTTAATTAGAGAGGCTTGATTATGAAATTTACTGAAAAAAACCATTCAAATGGAATCCCATAAAATTAATGGAAAAAAAATTGGTAAAATAAAACGAAAATTTGAGAAAAAAAGGTATTTTCATAAATTTATAAATTGATGTTAAACTGAAGTTTCATGATTTTAATTTATTAGACATGCTTTTTGATTAATATTTTTAATTTAACCATAAAAACAGAGTCTAGAAAAATTTAAACGAATTTGAAAAAAAAAATAAAACCACCATGAATACTAGTAGACACTAGGCTTGCTGCGAAAGTCGGTATTCGGTTTGTTAACAGAAGTTCATGTTTGATATAAGTGAGTTTATTGTTGTGCTGTTTTGTTGTTGTCCATTCAAGCAATTGATCCCAAACTGCCGCTAATTCGAAAGTAAAATGCGCACATGTATTTACAAGCTATTTAAAAGCGAGGAAAAGAGGGGAAAAAAAGAGGAAAACCAACGAACCCACCCCCCGGTAATACAAGTATACTGGTGTTGTGACACATCGTTTTAACCGGGGGAAAAGTTCCTCCACCGTCACAACCTGTAGACACACACACACACACACACACACACACACAATAGTAATTTGACAACCATCTCTATTGCAGGTACTCTCATGTGATGTTGCAGTGTAGCGTTGTCTCGAAATGATGGTTTAAAAAAGCATTCGTCATCATGAAGATGATTAAAAAGCAGATTTAAAACAGTGGAATTTGTTTCTGTGCAGATCCAGATTTGATTTTTGAGGTTTGAGAGTGGCTATTGACTGTAATTTCATTTTAAAATCAACGTTGTTAATGTGAAATGCTGTCAGGGGTTTTCTTTGGCTCGTCTGATCGCTTGCTTAATAAGAACACAGTATGCTGGTTTACAGATTTCCAATGCTTTCCCTGTTCTTATAAAATAACTGTATAAAGTCTTTATGTACAAAAGAAAACGCTGTTCTCTTTCAAATAAGATTTCGCTCTGTATCTCACTATGTGAAATGCCCCTAGGCGTGATAGACTATGGAAGCACCAATTACACCACGTCTGTCCGAAGGACGGACCAATTACAGCTATGACAAGGAGCCCACCCCCTCCCTATATACAGGTGTATCTTAATAAATTAGAATGTTGTGGAAAACCTCATTTATTTCAGCAATTCAACTCAAATTAGGAAACTCGTGTATTAAATAAATTCAAACTGCACACAGACTGAAGTAGTTTAAATATTTGGTTCTTTTAATTGTGATGATATCGGCTCACATTTAACAAAAACCCACCAAAAACCCACCTATCTCAACAAATTAGAATATGGTGACAAGCCAATCAACTCAAAACACCTGCAAAGGTTTCCTGAGCCTTCAAAATGGTTCTCAGTTTGGTTCACGAGGCTACACAATCATGGGGAAGACTGCTGATTGACAGATGTCCAGAAGACAGTCATGACACCATTCACAAGGAGGGTAAGCCCCAAACATTCATTGCCAAAGAAGCTGGCTGTTCCAGTGCTGTATCCAAGCATGTTAACAGAAAGTGAGTGGAAGGAAAAAGTGTGGAAGAAAAAAAAAAAGCACAACCAACCGAGAGAACCGCAGCCTTATGAGGATTGTCAGCAAAATCAATTCAAGAATTTGAGTAAACTTCACAAGGAATGGACTGAGGTTGGGGTCAAAGCATCAAGAGCCACCACACACAGACATGTCAAGGAATTTGGCTACAGTTGTCATATTCTTCTTGTTAAGCCACTCCTGAACCACAGACAACGTCAGAGGCGTCTTAACCTGGGCTAAGGAGAAGAAGAACTGAACTGTTGACCAGTGGTCCAAAGTCCTCTTTTTTTTTTTTTCCAAAGATGAGAGCAAGTTTGTATTTAATTTGGAAACCAAGGTCCTCGAGTCTGGAGGAAGGGTGGAGAAGCTCATAGCCCACGTTGCTTGAAGTCCAGTGTTAAGTTTCCCACAGTCTGTGATGATTTGGCGCGTTTTTGGTGCATTCAATTTGCTGCAAGTCAATGTCATCTGCTGGTGTTGGTCCATTGTGTGTTTTGAAAACCAACATCACTGCACTCGTTTACCAAGAATTTTTGGAGCATTTCATGCTTCATGCTTTGACCAGCTTTTTGAAGATGCTGATTCATTTTCCAGCAGGATTGGCACCTGCCCACACTGCCAAAAGAAACAAAAATTAGTTAAATGACCATGGTGTTGGTGTGCATTACTGGCCAGCAAACTCACCAGACCTGAAACCCATAAAGAATCTATGGGGTATTGTCAAGAGGAAATGAGAAACAAGAGAGACCACAAAATGCAGATGAGCTGAAGGCCACGGTCAAAGAAACCTAGGCTTCCATACCACATCAGCAGTGCCACAAACTAATCACCTCCATTGCACGCCGAATTGAGGCAGTAATTAAAGCAAAAGGAGCCCCTACCAAGTATTGAGTACATGTATAGTAAATGAACATCCTTTCCAGAAGGCCAATGATTCACTAAAAATGTTTTTTTTTTATTGTCTTATGAAGTATTCTAATTTGTTGAATAGTGAATTGGTGAGTTTTTGTTAAATGGTAGCCAAAATCAAATCATCAATTAAAAGAACCAAAGTCTTAAACTACTTCAGTCTGTGTGCATTGAATTTATTTAATACACGAGTTTCACAATTTGAGTTGAATTACTGAAATAAATGAACTTTTCCATGACATTCTAATTTATTGAGATGCACCTGCATATGGCTGTGAACCCCGAAAACGGCATTCTTGTTCTCTTCCCCGTGAAGACTTTCCTTCAGCACCTGTTCTGCGCTGCTTCAGTTCACAAACATACCGTCAAGGTAGACGTTGCCGAACGCAGTGCAGTTAAAGTCTGTTGTGGATTCTCTACTCGTTACTGAGTTTTTTCTAGCTAACGCGTTAAGGCGAGCTAAGATTATTCTACTCACCATGTCGGGGTCCAAGGTCGCAGCGGAGAAAGGGAAGGATGCCCCTTCGCGCTCTTGTCCGGCAGCTTGTGGATTTATGATCTCGGGCAGGAATTTGCATCTGATGTGTATTGCGTGCATGGGTGTTATGCACGCTCAGGCCGCGCTGGCGGATGCGGAGAGTTGCGTACACTGTTGTGAAATGCCGGCCAGGATCTTGAAAAGAAGGCTGCATCTTCTAAAAACGATCCGGTTCTATCTTCTGTCCCTCCTTCGACAAAGGTGGTCCAACCCTCTCCCCCACGGGATCTTCCTTCGTGGGGGGATATTATGGATTCAGAGTCTCCTGAGCTTACGCCGCTTTTCGACCAGCAGCTGCTTGCGTAAGGCAATGTGGAGGGAGACGAGGAGGAGGATGAGGAGATGTTAGCTCGCCTCCTCCGAGATGAGCCGGATGATGAAGAGGATGACGTTAACAACTGTTTCCCACTTTGCTGGCGTGTATAGCAGAGATGAAGCGATCGTGGGACAAACCCTTTTCTCATCGTGTGCCCGTCAAGGGATACTCGTTGCTCGATGTGAGTGAAATGGAAGGGCTTGGGCACTATAACCCTCCCACGGTCAAACAGTCAGGGGCTCACCACTAGGTTGTTGAACGACTTCTGATTGTTTGAAGTCGACTTTTATGTGATGAAAGTCGAGTCAAAGTCGACTAGTCGCTGATGATGTCATTAATGAACAAATAAGTCTGGAACACCTTGTGCACAGCTATGGCATATAACACAGCGCTGCCCACACGGCTGTTGCTCATATAACAGCTTTTTTATCAGTTCTTTTGTCTTTGGGTAGTTATATTCTAACAGATTTATGATCCTTTAAATCAGTACAGATATAAAGTAGCAAGTAAGAGTACATAATATGAATGCATTAGTGAGAGCGGGATGGCGGTGTGTCAAGTCAAGTAAAGCCAAGTCATCTTTATTTATATAGCGCCTTTAACAATACAGATTGTGACAAAGCAAATGAACAGCATTAATTAGGAAAATAGTGTCAATAAATGCAAAATGACAATAGTAAACAATCATTTTTCAGTTAAAGACAGTTCATCCTTGAATTCAGTGATGTCAACATCCAGCTCAAAATTTTAAATAATATCTTTGCAATCATGTCAACGATAACGCTGGAAATGAAGTGTCCCCAACTAAGAAAGCCAGAGGCGACAGCGGCAAGGAACCAAAAACTCCATCAGTGACAGAATGGAGAAAAAAAAACCTTTGGAGAAACCAGGCTCATTCGGGGGGCCAGTTCTCCTCTGACCAAACAAACCAGCAGTACGGAAAAATCAATATAAGACGTAATAAAACAGACGATGCACAATATTAACAGCAATTATTATATGATGCAATCAAACTTATAGCAAAAATGTGGTAGTTCTGTATGTTGTTAGGGTTTTCGGATCATCGAGTCTATGAGGGGTTGAATATTTTCTTCAGGTGTTATGGATCCCAGACTGAAGCTTGTGAAACTCCGGAGTAACACCGGGATGTAAGACCCGTGGCCAAACGACAAAGAGAAACAACTACAAAAACGTTAACTTAGCGTAAGTGCTGTTCCAACCCAAGCAAAAATTATGTGTTTAACCCAACAACTAAAGAATAATACTGTGAATTGATTAGATATAACTGCGTAAAAGATATAACTGCATTACAAGATTATGATATGCATTATTTGATTGCTTGGCCAAAGAGATGTGTCTTTAATCTAGAGTTAAACAGAGAGAGTGTGTCTGAACCACGAACGGTATCAGGAAGGCTATTCCAGAGTTGGGAGCCAAATGCGAAAAAGCTCTACCTCCTTAGTGGACTTTGATATCCTAGGTACAACCAAAAGTCCAGAATTTTGCGACCTAAGGGAGCGTGATGGATTGTAGCGTGACAGAAGGCTAGTTAGGTACGCAGGAGCTAAACCAATGAGGGCCTTGTATGCAAGTAATAATATTTTGTAACTGATAAAGAACTTAACAGGTAGCCAGTGCAGAGAATGTAAAAATGGGGTAATAAGATCATATTTTCTTGACCTGGTAAGGACTATAGCCGCTTCATTTTGGACTACCTGTAGCTTGTTTAATGAAGATGCAGGACAACCACCTAGCATTACAATAGCCCAGTCTAGAGGTCATGAATGCATGAACTAGCTTTTTTGCATCAGAAACAGGTAACATGTTTCCTAATTTGGCAGTGTTTCTAAGATGGAAGAATGTTGTTTTTGTTACATGGGAAATATGATTTTCAAAAGTCAAGTTGCTATATAATATAACACCCAGATTTTTGACCGTAGAGGAAGTAACAGTACACCCGTCTAGTTGCAAATTGTAATCCACGAGATTCGCCGTACTGTCTTTTGGTCCAATAAGTAAAATCTCTGTCTTATCCGAATTTAATAGGAGAAAATATTGGTCATCCAATCTTTTACATTTTAACACAATCCGTTTAGCTTAATAGGATAATTTAGAAGTTTCATCTGGTCTTGTGGAGATATAGTTGAGTATAATCGGCATAACAGTGGAAACTAATCCAGTATTTCCTAATAATATTACCAAGTGGAAACATGTATATCGAAAATAGCAGAGGACCTGGGACAGATCATTGTGGCACTCCATATTTTACTGATGAAAATTGAGATGACTACCCATTTAAATGAACAAAGTGGTAGCGATCGGACAGGTAGGATCTAAACCATCTTAAAGCTTGCCCTTGGATACCTGTATAGTTTTGTAATCGATCTATGAGGATGTCATGATCTATAGTATCGAACGCAGAACTAAGATCAAGTAAAACTAGCAATGAAACACAGCCTTGGTCTGACGCAAGAAGCAATCATTTGTATTTTAACAAGTGCAGTTTCTGTGCTATGTTGGGGCCTGAAACCTGACTGAAATTCCTCATAGAGATCATTTTTTTGCAGAAGGAGCACAATTGAGCAGACACAACTTTTTCTAAAATTTTGGACATAAAAGGAAGATTTGAGATGGGTTTGTAATTTGCCAGTTCACTAGGATCTAAATGTGGTTTCTTAATAAGAGGCTTAACAACCACCAGCTTGAATGGTTTTGGGACATGACCTAAAGACAAAGACGAGTTAATAATATTGAGATTGGGCGGTGGTTGTTGAGTGCTACAGGTAACAACTTTTTTAGTAATTTAGTGGGTACAGGATTTAATAGGCATGTTGTTGGTTTAGATGCAGTTATAAGTTTATTTAGCTCTTCCTGTCCGATAGCTGTAAAGCACTGCAGTTTTTCTTTTGGTGCGATGAATGAAGCTAAAATATTATACGCTGTAGAATCTACATTTACTATTGTAATTCTGATGTTATCTATTTTATCATTGAAGAAATTCATAAAGTCATTACTAATAAACTGTGATGAAATATTTAGATTGGGTGGCATCTGATTATTTGTTAATCTAGCCACTATGCTAAATAAAAACATTGGATTATTTTGGTTATTTTCTATGAGTTTATGTATATGCTCGGCCCTGGCAGCTTTTAGAGCCTGCCTATAGTCGGACATACTGTTTTTCCACGCAATTCTAAAACTTCCAAGTTAGTTTTTCTCCATTTGCGCTCAAGACTACGAGTTTTTTTCTTGAGAGAATGGGTATTACTGTTGTACCATGGCGCAGTACGTTTTTCTCTAACCTTTTTCAATTTGATGGGGGCAACAGCTTCAATGTATTAGAGAAGATAGTGGACATGTTGCTAGTCATTTCGTCTAGTTCATGTGTACTTATTGTACACAGAGCAGTTGAGATAAATCAGGCAGGTTATTTGTGAATCTGTCTTTGGTGGCTGGAACAATAATTCTGCCCGGACGATAACGCTGAGCCATATAGTTAATATCAGTAATAAGCAGCATGCACGATACAAGGAAATGGTCAGTAACATCATCACTTTGAGGTACGATATCTATATCAGTAAGATCAATTCCATGCGATATAATTAAATCTAGCGTATGATTAAAAAGATGAGTGGGCCCNTTATCTCCACCTATCAGCTGCTAGCCCGCCTAACAAGCGTCGCTATTGGTTGGGAATTGTGTGTTCTATCTTCGCTGAGTGTGTGATTTGTACAGGCTGCTCGTAGCCTCTCTCACTGCGGGATTGAATATCGTTCCCATAACGGAAAAATGTCTCCGTGATGTCTCGTGAAAGCTCGAGAGAGAACGCTCCGGTTACTATCGTAACCTCAGTTCCCTGAGAGCGGGAACGAGACATCACGGTGGTCGCCGGGTTCGCTACTCGATCAGCTAGGAGCTGCGTTCAGTACTTCCGATTTCTGTACGTCATTGTCGCGTGCACCGCATTTTATATTGCCTCTTGAGCTCGTCAGTATTTGCATGCGGTTTGCATACTTCGCGTCAATTGGCCAGTCATTTGACTGGCGGGAGCCAGTAGGACTTCAGGAAAGGTTGGAAGGGATGGAGTTCCCATAACGGAGAAATATCTCCTTGATGTCTCGTTCCCGCTCTCAGGGAACCGGGGTTACGATAGTAACCGGAGCGTTATCAGGAGGGATAACTAGGACGCAATCTCTGCATGGGAGGGATGGGTAGCACCTAGGGTTTTCTGTGATGTCCTCTCCCTTGCCCACCATATCTGTTTCCCCACCCGCGAAGAAGCGGAAGATGTGGAGTTTGGGCAGAAAAATGGTTCTAATTTGTGTTCAGGTCAGTTCAGCTTTCCCTCAACACACAATGTTCCATCAAGTTCAAGTGCAGAATACTCAGCCACCAAAATAATGTGGTCTGATGGGTACAAACACAAGTTTTCAAGTGTATTGTCACTAAGCACTTCAGCCCCTGGGTTTAAAGCAAATAAAAAATTCTCTGTCGCATCCAGGCTCAATGCCGAGGGCACAGGGAGACAAAAACAAAATAATAACAATGAACCAAGAGATAAATCAGTCTCTGAGTCACACAGATTCTGGCCGTTTTTCTCTCTGTCCACTAGATGGCGCCAGCACTCCATCTATGGAATCGGTTCAGCTGAACCCTCTGGCTCTTTATCAGAAGGCTTAGAGAGAGTGTTCCACGCATCCGTGGGTCCTCGCGACTGTAACCAACCCCTCTCCTTTCATCGGGGTCATAGCATCTGTAGCAAATGGGGATTCAGCTCAAGTGTTAGAAGCAGAAATATCCTCTCTCTTAGAGAAAAGAGCTATAAGACGAGTTCCAGTGGGGGAAACTCAGAAAGGCTATTACTCCCGTTATTACTAATTTCAAAGAAAGACAGGGGTTTGCGCCCAATAATGGACCTGCGTGCAATAAACAATCACTTAAGGAAGTACAAATTCAAGATGCTCACATTTGCAGCTCTCACGCGCACAATCCGTCAGGACGATTGGCTCACCACGGTCGATCTCAAGGATGCTTACTTTCATATAAGCATCTATCCTGCGCAAAGGAACTATCTCAGGTTTTCCTTTCAGGTTTTACTCTTTCATTTGGGGTCAGCCTCGCTCCTCGGGTGTTCAGCAGGTGCATAGAGACAGCGTTATCACCGCTAAGACACAAGGGGCTCAGAATATCTGCTCATCTGGACGATTATCTGATATGCGCTCACTCGCGGGAGCACGCGGAACAAGACACAGAGATGCTCACGTCTCATCTAACAAGTCTGGGGTTCAGAATTAACTATACCAAATGCCAGCTGATTCCATCTCAGGAGATAGAGTATCTGGACTTACTAATAGACTCTGTGGCATACCGTGCTATGCTCTCGGAAAGGAGAATAATGGCGTTTTATCGGCCCAGTTTCGCAAGGGAAATTTGGTATCGTTCAGGACCTGTCTCTACCTTTTGGGCATGATGGCTTCGTCGCTGTCCGTGGTCTCGCTAGGTTTGCTGAAAATGAGAGACTTCCAGTGATGGGTAGCAGCGAGACGTCTGTGTCCTCGTCGGCACCTAGCACGCAGAGTGAGAATACACACGGAGTGCGTGATGGCTCTTCATCAGTGGAGAGATCCCTGTTTATTCCAGACAAGGGTTCCCTTTGGGGGCGTGTCTTTGAGAAATATAGTAACAACAGACGCATCTCTGTCGGGCTTTGGTACTGTTTTTCAGGGCAGATCAGTAAACGGTCGCTGGACGCCCCAGCTTCGCAAACTTCACATAAATATGTTGGAGTTGATGGCAGTCTTTCTGGCCCTGAAACATTTTCTCTCGTTCTTGGAAGGGTTTCATGTTCTGGTCAGGACAGACAGCACGACGGTGGTGGCATATGTCAATCGCCAAGGGTTCCACCCTGATATTTCACCCACAACCGGAACAAGTCGATCTTTGGGTCTGGCCCGTGAAGGGTTAAATTTATACGCACTCGGGTTTCCGCAGGTTATAAACACTATCCAGAGCGCTAGAGCTCCATCAACGCGCTCACTGTATGGCCTTAAATGGCATGTGTTTGAGGACTGGTGTACTCGTAAAGGAGTTATTCCCTTTCAGTGCTAGGTGAGCAATGTACTTAGCTTTTTACAAAGCTTAATGAACAATGGGAGAGCTTTTTCTAGTATTAAAGTTTACCTGGCTGCTATTTCGACTTGTCATGTAGGCTTCGAGGGAGTTTTAGTTGGACAGCTTATATGCCGTTTTATGAAGGGGGTGAAGCGTTTGAGGACCAGTATCTAAGCATCTGGTCCCGTCATGGGACTTGTCCATGGTTCTGAATGCTTTAACTTGGGCCCCATTTGAACCTCTGGAGAGTGTTGATATTAAGCTCCTATCTTTGAAAACGGTCTTCCTACTTGGTTTAGTCTCAGCTAAGCGAGTGTGCTTTTTACCCCCCTCTTTTTTCTTTTTCTGAGGTGTGTAAAATTGCACACTTTATGTCCAGTAGGAGCGTTACGCTATTATGTAAACAGGACACGATCGTTCAGGAAGAATAATCAGTTATTCGTTTCATGAGCCACTCAATGTAAGGGTAAGCCGATCTACTCACAGTGCCTTTCCCATTGGATGGTGGAGGTGATTGAATTGGCCTATACATCTATTGGTCTTCATTCCCCAGCGGGCTTAAGGGCTCATTCAACAAGGGGTATGGCTTCCTCGTGGGCATTGTTCAAGGGGATTTCGGTAGGAGATATATTTTTGCAGTGGCAAGCTGGGCTTCCCCTCATACATTTATCAGATTTTACCGTCTGGATGTCACTGTGTTGACCTATGGCTCATGTAGTTCTCAATGTTGGCTTTTTAGAGAATTTGAAATGTTCCTGTGGCTCAGTGGTAGAGCATTGTGTTAGCAGCGCAAAGGTCGTGGGTTCAATTCCCAGGGAACACATGTACTGATCTAAAATGTTTAGCCTGAATGCACTGTAAGTCACTTTGATAAAAGTGTCTGCTAAATGCAGACCTTTATTTAATATTTAAATTTATGAAAGTTTCTTCGTTCCTCGGCGGCTTCGGAAAGCATGCGTTTCGGGAGTTGGCTATATCATTCCCATAGTGAGATACCGAGCGATTGTTTGAAAGAGAACATTAGGTTACTTGCGTAACCCCGGTTCTCTGAAAACAGAGCGAGGTATCTCACCAAGCTTCCCTACTCGCATAACACGGGGGAAGAGCGTGCTTAGAATACCATTTTCGGGGATCACAGCCATATATACAGTGGGGAAAAAAATTATTTAGTCAGCCACCAATTTTGCAATTTCTCCCACTTAAAAAGATGATAGAGGCCTGTAATTTTCATCATAGGTTTACCTCAACTATGAGAGACAAAATGATAAAAAAAAAATCCAGAAAATCACATTATAGGATTTTTAAAGAATTAATTGGTAAATTCCTCGGAAAAATAAGTATTTGGTCACCTACAAACAAGCAAGATTTCTGGCTCTTTCAGACCTGTAACTTCTTCTTTAAGAGCTCCTCTGTCCTCCACTCGTTACCTATATTAATGGCATCTGTTTGAACTCGTAAGGAGTTATTCCCTTTCAGTGCTAGGTGAGCAATGTACTTAGCTTTTTACAAAGCTTAATGAACAATGGGAGAGCTTTTTCTAGTATTAAAGTTTACCTGGCTGCTATTTCGACTTGTCATGTAGGCTTCGAGGGAGTTTTAGTTGGACAGCTTATATGCCGTTTTATGAAGGGGGTGAAGCGTTTGAGGACCAGTATCTAAGCATCTGGTCCCGTCATGGAACTTGTCCCATGTTCTGAATGCTTGAACTGGGCCCCATTTGACCTCTGAAGTTTGATATTAAGCCTCCATCTGGAAACGGTCTTCCTACTTGGTTTAGTCTCAGCTAAGCGAGTGTGCTTTTTACCCCCCTCTTTTTTCTTTTTCTGAGGTGTGTAAAATTGCACACTTTATGTCCAGTAGGAGCGTTACGCTATTATGTAAACAGGACACGATCGTTCAGGAAGAATAATCAGTTATTCGTTTCATGAGCCACTCAATGTAAGGGTAAGCCGATCTACTCACAGTGCCTTTCCCATTGGATGGTGGAGGCGATTGAATTAGCCTATACATCTATGGGTCTTCATTCCCCAGAGGGCCTTAGGGCCCATTCTACACGAGGTATTGCTACCTCATGGGCGTTGTTCAAGGGGATTTTTCCTGTAGAAGATATTTTTGCAGTGCACTGGGCTTTTCCCCTCATACTTTATCAGATTTTACCTGTCTGGATGTCACTCTGTGTTGTACTATGGCTCAGGTAGTTCTCAGGTTGCTTTTTTGGAATTTGAAATGTTCCTGGGCTCAGTGGTAAGCATTGCCTAGCACGCAAATTCGTGGGTTCAATCCCCAGGGAACACCATACTGATCAAAAATTGTAAGCCTAGGCACTGTAGTTGCTTTGGATAAAGTGTCGCTAATGCATACCCATTTATTTAATTATTTAAATTTATAAAGGTATCTTTCGTTCTTTGCCGTCGCTTCGGAAGCATCTTTTCGGAGTTTGGCTATCATTCCTCCATAGTGAATACCGAGCGTATTGTTTTGAAAGAAACGTTGGGTACTTGCGTAACCTGGTCTCTGATAACGGCGAGGTCTCTCACCAAGCATCCGACTCGCATAAACATGGAGGACGCGTGCTAGAATGCCATTTTCGGGGATCACAGCCATATATACAGTGGGGCAAAAAAGTATTAGTCAGCCACCAATTGTGCAAGTTCTCCCACTTAAAAAGGATGAGAGAGGCCTGTAATTTTCATCATATGTATACCTCAACTATGAGAGACTAAATTAGAAAAAAAAATCCAGAAAATCACATGTAGGATTTTTAAAGAATTAATTGGCAAATTCCTCTGTAAAATAAGTATTTGGTCACCTGCAAACAAGCAAGATTTCTGGCTCTCATAGACCTGTAACTTCTTCTTTAAGAGGTTCCTCTGTCCTCCACTGGTTACCTGTTTTAATGGCATCTGTTTGAACTTGTTATAAGTATAAAAGACACCTGTCCACAACAACCTGTTCAAACAGTCACACTCCAAACTCCACTATGGCTAAGACCAAAGAGCTGTCAAAGGACACAGAAACAAAATTGTAGACCTGCACCAGGCTGGAAGACTGAATCTGCAATAGGTAAGCAGCTTGGTGTTAAGAAATCAACTGTGGGAGCAATTATTAGAAAATGGAAGACATACAAGACCATTGATTATCTCCCTCGATCTGGGGCTCCACGCTAGATCTTACCCCGTGGGGTCAAAATGATCACAATAACTGTGAGCAAAAATCCCAGAACCACATGGGGGACCTAGTGAATGACCTGCAGATAGCTGGGACCAAAGTAACAAAGGCTACCATAAGTAACACACTCTGCCGCCAGGGACTCAAATCCTGCAGCGCCAGACATGTCCCCTTGCTTAAGCCAGTACATGTCCAGGCCCCTCTGAAGTTTGCTAGAGAGCATTTGGATGATCCAGAACAGGATTGGGAGAATGTCATATGGTCAGAAGAAACCAAAATTACGAACTTTTGTTACTCAACTTGTCGATGTTTGGCGGAAAAGAAAAAAAAAAAAAGAAAAAAAAAATGCGTTGGAGTTGCATCCACAGAACACCATACCTACTGTGAAGCATGGGGTTGGAAACATCATGCTTTGGGGCTGTTTTTCTGCAAAGGGGACCAGGACGACTGATCCGTGTAACGAAAGAATGAATGGGGCCATGTATCGTGTGATTTTGAGTGAAAACCTCCTTCCATCAGCAAGTGCATTGAAGATGAAACGTGGCTGGGTATTTCAGCATGACAATGATCCCAAAAACACCGCCCGGGCAACGAAGGAGTGGCTTCGTAAGAAGCATTTCAAGGTCTTGGAGTGGCCTAGCCAGTCTCCAGATTTTAACCCCATAGAAAATCTTTGGAGGGATTTGAAAATCTGTGTTGCCCAGCGACAGCCCCTAAACATTACTGCTCTAGAGGAGATCTTCATGGAGGAATGGGCCAAAATACCAGTAACAGTGTGTGAAAACCTTGTGAAGATTTACAGAAAACGTTTGACCTCTGTCAATGCCAACAAAGGGTATATAACAAAGTATTGAGAGTAAATTTTGTTATTGACCAAATACTTTTCCACCATAATTTGCAAATAAATTCTTTAAAAATCCTACAATGTGATTTTTTTCTGGATTTTTTTTCTCATTTTTGTCTCTCATAGTTGAGGTATACCTATAAAGAAAATTACAGGCCTCTCTCATCTTTAAGTGGGAGAACTTGCACAATTGGTGGGTGACTAAATACTTTTTTCCCCCACTGTATAGAGGAGGGGTTGGCTCCTTGTCAAGAGCTGTGATTGGTCCGTCCTTCGGACAGACGTGGTGTAATTGGTGCTTCCATAGTCTATCACACCTGAGGCGTTTCCCATAGTGAGATACCTTGCTCTGTTCTCAGAGAACCGGGGTTACGCAAGTAACCTAACGCTCTTCAATGAGTTCATGCAAGAAATGAACTGGAGAAGATTTCGGAGCCGCAGAGCCACACCCGCCTGTTACTAAATCACCACAGACCAAAGGTGTTTACCAGTCAGAGTGAACTTTTACAGAAAAGCTTTTTTGAACTCTAAATGAACTTCGTTTTGGCCTGATTTTGTGCGAATGACCTTCCACCAGTCCAGTTCAGTCTTCGATTTCACTTGAATTCTATCAGGGCCTTTAGCTTGTTCAGTGAGCAGCCACTGCTGTGACTGAAGTTAGCCGTCGCACTGTATCGATGACCTGCCATCCAACACGTGTTTTGATGCTTTAGATGTTCAGCTTGACTGTGCTTTCTTCACACACTATATTAACATTCAACTCAAGATAAAAATAACTGATCAGTGTATGTACAGATCTGATTAGCAGCTCTCTAAGGGCCCTATTTTAACGATTTAAGCGCATGGTCTGAAGCACATGGTCTGAAGCACATGGCACAGGTGCACTTAGGGCGTGTCTGAATCCACTTTTGCTAGTTTAACGATGGAAAAAACAGTCGGCGTGCCCGGTGCATGGTCTAAAAGGATTGTACCTATTCTATTAATGAGTAATGGGTGTGTTTTGGGCATAACATGCCATAAACCAATCAGAGTCTCATCTCCCATTCCCTTTACGAGCCAGTTGGTGGATTCGCTATTTACACGGTGGAATTTGCAAGCGGAAAAACTGAACGCTTCTCCAGAGAGGAAAGTTCCATCTACCATCTACGGGACACAATAATAATCTTTTACATTGTAATCCTTTCATTTGTAATATTTGGCATGCTTGTGCGCTGCTGCGTCCCTGTGTGTGTAATAAGCAGAGTGTACACGCGCTGTTCACCTGCCTATAGGTGCATATTACTAACATGCCCTGGTAAATAAATAAAAAAAATATTGCACCATTGACTTTAGACCAGGTTTAATTTGGTCAAAGGCGCAGTCTATTTCAGTTCCTCGAAATAGCAATGCGCCAACAATGCGCCTGAACACACCTCGTTTTCAGACCAACACGCCTATGAGCGAACAAAAGGGCGCAAATGCATTTGCTATTTAAACAATGTGGCGCAGGATGTGAAAATGACAAATGACAAAATGAGCCGAGTGTATGATAGAGCCCTAAAAGTGATATACTTGGACTCTTTATAGCGCAGTGTTTTGAGGTGCCGTTTGTCTGCATCCAGGGACAGAACAACGCCTAATTATCCCTAGTAACGTCTAATTAGATAAAAAAATCAGGCTGCACATGTCCAGTGTGTGCATACTGTCCTGATGATTAAATTTGCATCATGCTCACTGTATGCTTGCCCTAGGATGCGTGTATTTGTGTGTGGAGTTAGCTTTGATGTATGAAACTTGCAGTATGTTTTCATCGTAGAGTTAGCTCTTATATGTGTGCATATCAAGAACACTTTGACTTTGTATTTCATGGCCCCCTGAGCATGACTCTGTGTGGGTTGTGTTGTAGGCAGCACAGAGGTGGTGGCAGAGAGTGATTTTCCTACCGGGCACACGGCGTTGGAGCCGGCGGGTTCAGGCAGGCTGTCCAGAGAAAAGATGGTCTACATGGCTGTAAAGGACGTCAGCCAAGGAGACGAAGATATCAGTGAGTTCTCCGTCTCTCTTTAAGAAGAGTTACATGTGCTTGCAGCAAGTCAGAGATGTGTGTTATGTTTATGCTGTTCTCTGTCCTGAATGCAGACTGTTCGGAGATGACTGACCAGGTGTATATGGAGGTCATAGTTGGGGAGGAAGAGGCTCCTGCTATGACTGAAGCGCAGCTGGAAGACGCACCGGTCAACAAAACCTTTGTTCCTGCCACCTGGGCGACTGCTTATGGTCCTTCACTTTATTTACATTGCGGGCAGAGATAGAAATTGCTTTATATGAATACTTCTTCATCCAGAATTTAAAATTCTAGCATACTAGCATCATACTGTAATATGGGTCTGTAAGTATGATTATATGTAACCCTGGAGCACAAAACCAGTCTTGAGTCGCTGGGGTATATTTGTAGCAATAGCCAAAGATGGGTCAGAATTATAGATTTTTCTTTTATGTCAAAAATCATTAGGATATTAAGTAAAGATCATGTTCCATGAAGATATTTTGTAAATTTCCTACTGCAAATATATCAAAACTTGATTTTTTATTAGTAATATACATTGCTAAGGACTTCATTTGGACAACTTTAAAGGCGATTTTCTCCATATTTAGATTTTTTTTGCACCCTCAGATTCCAGATTTTCAAATAGTTGTATCTCGGCCAAATATTGTCCTATCATAACAAACCATACATCAATGGAAATCTCAATTTCCAGGGTCAAAATTGACCCTTATGACTAGTTTTGTGGTCCAGGGTCACATATTCAAGGTCTTGTGAAGCCATATGATAGCTCCGGGTTTGGTTTCTATCAGCCGAGTCCCTTTGACAAAATTCAGGGCAAACTTCAAGAAAATATTTAAGTTAAGATTTCTATAATTTAGCAACGCATTTGCATGTTCATGGTTCTCTGATGTCGGTTAACTGTCACATGACGTGACATTTTTAGTAAGTGTCTTATTTTGATTGTTTTTATTTTAAAACACATGTTCAATCTTTCCAAAAACCAGCTAAGGCCTCTTAGATAAAAACAAACAAACAGAAATAGTGCTAGCATTGTCTTTGTAGCTTTACTACAAACGCAGCACATCACACTGAATCACTGCCTTTTGCAGTTTTATGTATTTATTGCGGTCCTATGTATTTATTTTAATTTGACATTTTTACGACTGTATTATTAGGTTTGCAGACCCCCAACTAGGAAACCCTGTGATAACTGATGACAGCATTTTCATTTTGGGCTATCGGTCATTTTAAACTCTAGCTTAAAATGTATAAAAACATTGTCCTTCCATTTTAGTGCATTTATAGCGTGCATATAATCCAAGCACCTTACCTGTCATGGCTTTCCTACAGGAAGCAGTGTAGAAAGTAAGAATGCTGCGGCCACTCCGTACCTACAGATCACCGACAGCATCAGCACAAGCCGAGCACTTAAACAAAAGATCAAGAAGAAGAGGAGAGGGGAGACGCGCCAGTGCCAGACAGGTATGATCCGCCGCTAGTGCTAGAAACAGTTAACATGTTCACATGAACTCAGTTTAACCCTATACAGTGGGGGAAAAAAGAATTTAGTCAGCCACCAATTGTGCAAGTTCTCCCACTTAAAAAGATGAGAGAGGCCTGTAATTTTCATCATAGGTATACCTCAACTATGAGAGACAAAATGAGGAAAAAAAATCCAGAAAATCCCATTGTAGGATTTTTAAAGAATTTATTTGCAAATTATGGTGGAAAATAAGTATTTGGTCAATAACAAAATTTCATCTCAATACTTTGTTATATACCCTTTTTTGGCAATGACAGAGGTCAAACGTTTTCTGTAAGTCTTCACAAGGTTTTCACACACTGTTGCTGGTATTTTGGCCCATTCCTCCATGCAGATCTCCTCTAGAGCAGTAATGTTTTGGGGCTGTCGCTGGGCAACACGGATTTTCAACTCCCTCCAAAGATTTTCTATGGGGTTGAGATCTGGAGACTGGCTAGGCCACTCCAGGACCTTGAAATGCTTCTTATGAAGCCACTCCTTCGTTGCCCGGGTGGTGTGTTTGGGATCATTGTCATGCTGAAAGACCCAGCCACGTTTCGTCTTCAATGCTCTTGCTGATGGAAGGAGGTTTTCACTGAAAATCTCACGATACATGGCCTCATTCATTTTTTCGTTTACACGGATCAGTCGTCCTGTCCCTTTGCAGAAAAACAGCCCCAAAGCAGGATGTTTCCACCCCCATGCTTCACAGTAGGTAGGGTGTTCTTTGGATGCAACTCAGCATCTTTCTCCTCCAAACACGACAAGTTGAGTTTTTACCAAAAAGTTCTATTTTGTTTCATCTGACCATATGACATTCTCCCAATCCTCTTCTGGATCATCCAAATGCTCTCTAGCAAACTTCAGACGGGCCTGGACATGTACTGGCTTAAGCAGGGGGACACGTCTGGCACTGCAGGATTTGAGTCCCTGGCGGCGCAGTGTGTTACTGATGGTAGCCTTTGTTACTTTTTGTCCCAGCTCTCTGCAGGTCATTCACTAGGTCCCCCGTGTGGTTTTGGGATTTTTGCTCACAGTTTTTGTGATCATTTTGACCCCACGGGGTGTGATCTTGCGTGGAGCCCCAGATCGAGGGAGATTATCAGTGGTCTTGTATGTCTTCCATTTTCTAATAATTGCTCCCACAGTTGATTTCTTCACACCAAGCTGCTTACCTATTGCAGATTCAGTCTTCCCAGCCTGGTGCAGGTCTACAGTTTTGTTTCTGGTGTCCTTTGACAGCTCTTTGGTCTTGGCCATGGTGGAGTTTGGAGTGTGACTGTTTGAGGTTGTGGACAGGTGTCTTTTATACTGATAATGAGTTCAAACAGATGCCATTAATACAGGTAACGAGTGGGGGACAGAGGAGCCTCTTAAAGAAGTTTTTACAGGTCTGTGAGAGCCAGAAATCTGGCTTGTTTGTAGGTGACCAAATACTTATTTACAGAGGAATTTACCAATTAATTTTTTAAAAATCCTACAATGTGATTTTTTTCTGGATTTTTTTTCTCATTTTGTTTCTCAAAGTTGAGGTATACCTATGATGAAAATTACAGGCCTCTCTCATCTTTTTAAGTGGGAGAACTTGCACAATTGGTGGCTGACTAAATACTTTTTTGCCCCACTGTATGTTCCTGGGCTCATCAGTGTATGCAATTTCAAAAAGAGAAAAATATTTGTCTTCCTAATATTTCATCCTTCACCGTGTCAGCTGCACTACATGACTTTCTTTTTTCACCATGCAAAATAACTTTTTTGGGATTGTTTTTAGACTACAATTGTAGGTAATGCAACCTTTATAAAAAGCTAACAAAAGGTAATACTGTAATTTAACCCTTAGCGACCCAAGTACGATAAACCCAGTATGCTGTTAATCAGCTTTAGCACAGTTCTCCTTTTCATGCTTTTTTAAGCTTTGCCAGTTTAAAATGTAAAGCAATCTTAAACTGATCCAGCACAATAAGATGCATCAATATAGTCATAACAACCTTATTTTCATTTTGTTATCGGCTAGAAGACTGTAACTTTGTGTTGTTCATGCTGTGAGAAATTGTACTTTCAAACTTGGTGTTATGAAACATTTCAGAATTGTAGGTTCTGTTTAAATTTCAAACATGTTGCAACTTTGCTGCACTGCGTGTCTAAGCATGTAATAGAGCAATAATAGCAAATGATAATGAGAGATTTAAAAAAAGTGGTTCTTGATGGTGAAGTTGAGCCCCTGAGCCTAGTCAAAAAGCATCCTCAAAAGTGGATGTTTAAAAGGGAAGTTGGATATCCTGTCTCACTCTGAAAATACGCTACAGGAGTAAAATTATGTCTATTTTCAGCATGTTCTCTTTCTTTGTTTCAGCTGTGATCATCGGTCCCGACGGACAGCCTCTGACCGTCTACCCCTGCCACATCTGCGGCAAGAAGTTTAAATCACGCGGTTTCCTGAAGCGCCACATGAAGAATCACCCGGACCACATGTTCAAGAAAAAGTACCAGTGCACCGACTGCGACTTCACCACAAACAAGAAGGTGAGCTTCCACAACCACCTGGAGAGTCACAAGCTGATCATCAAGAGCGAGAAGATCCCGGAGTACACCGAGTACACGCGCCGCTATCACGAGGCCAGCCCACTCAGCTCCAACAAGCTCATCCTGAGCGACAAGGAGCCCAAGCTGCACAAGTGCAAGTACTGCGAGTACGAGACGGCCGAGCAGGGCCTCCTCAACCGCCACCTGCTGGCTGTGCACAGCAAAAACTTTGCACATGTCTGCGTTGAGTGCGCCAAGGGCTTCCGGCACCCGTCGGAGCTCAAGAAGCACATGCGGACGCACACGGGCGAGAAGCCCTACCATTGCCAGCACTGCGACTTCCACTGTGCCGATCAGTCCAACTTAAAGACTCACATAAAGAGCAAACACGGCACTGACTTGCCCTTCAAGTGCGGCCACTGCCCGCAAGCCTTCGCCGAGGACAAGGAGCTCCAGAGGCATACGGAGATCTTCCAGGGCCATAAGACTCACCAGTGTCCACACTGCGAACACAAAAGCACCAACTCCAGCGACTTGAAGCGTCACGTCATCTCGGTGCACACCAAAGACTTCCCACACAAGTGCGACGTCTGCGAGAAGGGCTTCCACAGACCCTCTGAACTGAAGAAGCATGCCGAAACGCACAAGGGGAATAAAGTACACCAGTGCAGACACTGCGATTTTAAGACGTCAGACCCCTTCACGCTGAGCCGCCACATTCTGTCCGTTCACACCAAGGACTTGCCGTTTAAGTGCAAGCGCTGCAAGCGCGGATTCAGGCATCAGAACGAACTTAAGAAGCACATGAAAACGCACAGCGGGCGCAAGGTTTATCAGTGCCAATACTGCGAGTACAACACTACGGACGCTTCGGGTTTCAAACGGCACGTCATATCCATCCACACGAAAGACTATCCGCACAGGTGTGACTATTGCAAGAAGGGTTTCCGTCGGCCATCGGAAAAGAACCAACACATAATGCGGCATCACAAAGAAACCCTGCTATAACGCTCTTTCTTTCATCCCCAAAACAAGCTACAGGTTGTTATTATTTAATGTTCTGCTTATGTGTAAAGAAACATAAATCACAGCTGAGGTGGGTAGAAGTGGCTAACAGTATGGTCTTGGTCACCTCTCACGGTCTTTGAAGCATTCATTCAGGGTCTCAAAAGCCTATATTTTTATACCCTCTTTACTTAAAAGCTGTAAGCAAACCGCATCCTCTATATGAAAGGAGTAGTTCACCCAGAAATCAAAATTGTCATTATTTACTTGCCCTCACGTTCCAAACATCTTCTCTGGAGGATAACAGAAGTTTCACAGAATGTCCTTGCTGCTCTCTTTTGTTAACCAATAGCATCTGCTGACCAGTCAGGCTTCAAAAAGGATGAAAAAGCACCATAAAGGTGTCAGAAAAGTTGACTTTGTGCACTTTACGGACCGTTGAGAGCACATATGTATGTTTGCATGGAAAAAGCAGCACAGTGATGATGTGCCCCATGGAGGAAAATTAGTAAATGATGACAGTTTTTCTTTTTTATGGGTGATGTATTCCCGGTCAGAGCATCATTACAGACATTAGTCAGGATAGACTGCATACTGAATTTCACAAAACAAGACTAAACATGGAGTCTTTATAATGGCATGAGATCGCATGTCATTTCAAAGCTGCTCAGTGAAGTTTTTGCTCTACTCATCAGCTGTACAGTCAGTATGTTGTTCAACAGCATCCTCGCTAATCCGGCGCTGTCCTGACTAAAGTCTATCAGGACAAACATGTTCCTGTTTCCCTCTGCAGTCATTAAATCATAGATGTATTTTACCAGCTAGTATGTCCAGGTTTTACTGTACCTTTTACCGTTTTGTACCCATCATGATGTTGATTTGAGCAGTTCTGTTGAGGCATCTGCGATTTAAACCCGTCTCTGCTCTCTTCTGCGATCCCGGTGTCTTCAGCGTTCCCTAGCTTTGTGAACACCACTACAAAATTCAATGTTTGTGTAAAATGAAACGTTAACAACACGGCGAACATGCACATACTGCCAATTACTTTTGATCTCTTGAGTCATGCCTTACATGTATTGTTTTTGCACTGAATTCAGTAAGTATGAATCGATTGTGAATATTTTTAACAAGTCTCAGTTATGCTATGATAGATGTATAAACAAATTCAAATCACGTTTAGAGCACCTTTTGCTTTTATAATGTCACTTTAGAGTTATTTATTTGTTAGCGGGTGGGCAAACATAGACACGACATCCTAAAGCAGAAGCCATGCTTCATCCCCTTCCCAGCAGTACTTGCGTGTAAACGACCTCAGCGATTCAGGCATGCCTTGATATCTGTCTCTATTGATCGGCGTAGCTATTGACTTCTGATGTGACTCTAGTACTCACAGCATCCCGATCAGGGTGAGTACTTCCTGTCAATCATGTTTTTGTCATGTAATGCTCACTCCAACGTTGTCATGTATAAAAACCTTCGTCATAAGCTCCACCTCAGGAGAAAACGTGTTTTAAGACATCGCAATGAAATAGAAAGAGTGGCTGATTTGCAGCAGCTTTAAAAGGTTTAGTTCACAATAATTCAGTTTCTTGAAATCACAAGACGCCGCTTCTAATGGTTCGTCATCTGGACAGACGGACATCTCACTGAAATTACAGCATAAGTGGATGTCGTCGTTTCTGCTTTATTCACCGTTTAATTGGTTGTATTAAGTTCAAACTGTTTAATTGAGTGCTTTCTGAGTATGGACTCAATGACGTGATGTGATCAGACGCTGGCTCTCATTCGTGAACCACAAGGAGAACTGTGTGTAAATAGTTTAACCATTCTTACGTAAATTGATGCACTGAACAGACGCAGCAATCGCTTAAAGGAACACTCCACAATTTTTGAAAATAGGCTCATTTTCCAACTCCCCTAGAGTTAAACAGTCGAGTTTTACCATTTTCGAATCCATTCAGCCGATCTCCGGGTCTGGCGGTAGCACTTTTAGCTGTAGCTTAGCATAGATCATTGAATCTGATTAGACCATTAGCATCTCGCTCAAAAATGACCAAAGTGTTTCTATATTTTTCCTATTTAAAACTTGACTCTTCTGTAGTTACATCGTGTACTAAGACCGACGAAAAATGAAAAGTTGTGATTTTCTTGGCTGATGTGGCTAGGAACTATACTCTCATTCCAGCGTAATAATCAAGGAACTTTGCTGCCGTACCATGGGTGCAGCAGGCCAATGATATTACGCAGCGCCTGAAAATAGGCTTATTGGAAGTTACCTAGCTGGGGACTATTTTCAGCGAGATGCTAACGGTCTAATCAGATTCATTGATCTATGCTAAGCTACAGCTAAAATTGCTACGCCAGACCAGGATATTGGCTGAATGGATTCGAAAACGGTAAACTCAAATGTTTAACTCTAGGGGAGTTGGAAAATGAGCCTATTTTCAAAGATAGTGGAGTGTTACTTTAAGAACAACTCCCAGATGGATTCTACTGGTGTTTTGTGAATGAGGTTTGTGGCTCTTGAAATCTTCCATTCGTTCGTCAGTGGTGAAACACATGCCAGCAGTCTAGATAGTGCTGTGTTTGTTACAGCTGTGGTTGGAGACTCTTAACATTCTTCATGGAAAATAAAATTAATGCATTTCAGTTATTTCTGACAGATGGACTACTGGTAAGAAGGAATCAAAATAAATATTTCTTTCAAAAAGCTTTTTTTGTTTTCTTTTTTTAAAAATGGTTTCACACTCAGGTATTTCCTTGACATTTAGCAGATAGCACTTTTCAGATGTAAGAAATTAACAGTCTAAATAAATAATTCAAGGAAAATCATTTTAATCTGCTTATAAATGTATTATGCCATTAAAGTGGATAGTTACATGTACTGTATGCTGTTACTGTTCTGACTGTGTGTGCGTCTCATTTAGCTCTTAGTTCAGTGTTAGGGCACTCATCAGGGAATCAGCCGTTTTGAAAGCGTTTTCAATCACAGAATGCTTCTAGCGCACTGAAATGTTCCCTACAAATCCCACAGTCCACCACAGAAGTCGAGCAGCATCGATGTTCACTATGTTCCCTTAGCAGACGTTTTGATAAACAAAACATAAACCGCATGAGCCAACTCAATGAAAGGCATGACATTCGGTAGATTTAAAAATGAACCTGTTTAATTATACAGAGTTTAAAAAGTCTTAATGTCTTCATTCACCCTTCCTCAAAATGAATTAAAACTGAGTTGAAACCCTTTATTTAAATGTTATTAAATGGCACACAAACTGCACGGCAATGAATATCTTCCTCTGTATTTTTATCTTGTTTTCCAATAAAAATTTCTAAACACTTAAATCAAGATAGACTTACTTGAGATGCCAAATGAACACGAGAAATCTAGTTTTCTGAAAAACTGAACAAGAACAAACATGTCAATGAGGTATGTAAACGATGTTTTCCCTTTGAATTAGTTCATATTTCTGAGCCCATTGCCAGATATTTGTTCTTGTTTTAATCATGAGCTCAATTTTGATCACTTTCTCATGAAACAAGACGTGTCCTCTGTCATTTTGCTTCTCAAGTAAATGTGTCTTTATACATTTGCACTGGAAAACCATGTGATCGGAAAAAGTAAAAGTTATTTCCATATTCTAGTGGTTTGGAGCAGAGCTATTCAAGCCTTAAAGGGGTCATAGGATGCTACATGCACTTTTACAAGTTGTTCGAACTGAAATGTGTTGGCAGTGTGTACACAACCACCCTAAAATTATAAAACAATTTAAATCTAAAATCTTTACCCCTTTCTCAAATCAAGCCGATCTCAGATGCCTGTCTGTGTGATGTCACACAGACAGGCCCCTCCCACGATAGTTTGATTGACTGTAGCGTTTCAGCACAGACTGGACTGGCGTCTTACGATGAATGCGGCTAAAGTAAAACAGTCCCTCTGAGAGCAGCTCGGAAGAGAGAGGCGGGGTCAGCAGAGCTCATTAAAATTTAAAGGGAAATGCTACAAAACTGCTCTGATAAGAGCTGTTTTTGACAGGGTACAAAAGGTGTTTTTTACACTACCATTGAGAAATTCTAACCAAACTATGTTACAGACTTTTCATTAAGACCCTAAAGAATCACATCAACTTGTGGAAAATGTGCATCCGATGACCCCTTTAAGCTTTTTTTCTATCTTTTTTAATCAGAATTATCTGTTGAAAATTGATTTTCAAACCATTGGCTGTCAAGACATTTTTAAACCTAACATACATTTAGAGAACATGTTGACATTCTGTGCTCCATTCAGATATTTATAATTTCAACTTGGCAAAAATGTTGCAGGAATATTTATCAGAACAAAGGGTTTTTCATAATGTACTTTAATCATGTCAGGAAGATGTCAGTCCTGCCGGTTGATGATAAATATGTGTCACCTCAGTGTGCAGTGAGCGCATTGTACTGATAAAAGAAGTCAAAAACTCTAAACCTCATATCAAATGAATCGGACAGCTCACATAAGATTTCATTTGCCCTCCAGAGATAGCTGAACAGCGTTTTCTGAATAGTAAGCACCTTCTTTCAAAATATAAAATAAGTGCCTTAAAGAAGTCTTCCCGGAGCTCGACAATGAACAAAGTGATGCATCAAAATAAACATCTACATTTAGGTGTGGCGCACCTGATGCTTTTGATTTTGATTTGAATAGCCATAAATATATTAAAAACACAAAATAAAACTGGGACTGCTATTGTATTATAGGTCTGTAGAGTAGAGTTACTGACTGACTTTCTGAATTGTACAGTGCAGATTGTGTTTTTCCTTTCACCATGTATTCACAATATACACATATATATATATATATATACACTGCACAAAATTATAAACGCAACACTTTTGTTTTTGCCCCCATTTTTCATGAGCTGAACTCAAAGATCTAAGACTTTTTCTATGTATACTAAAGGCCTATTTCTCTCAAATATTGTTCACAAATCTGTCTAAATCTGTGTTAGTGAGCACTTTACCGAGATCATCCATCCACCTCACAGGGGTCCGAAAACCATTCAGTATCTGGTGTGACCACCATTTGCCTCACGCAGTGCAACACATCAACAACCTGATCAACTCTATGCGAAGGAGATGCGTTGCACTGCGTGAGGCAAATGGTGGTCACACCAGATACTGACTGGTTTTCGGACCCCCCAATACAGTAAAACTGCACATTTTAGAGTGGCCTTTTATTGTGGCCAGCCTAAGGCACACCTGTGCAATAATCATGCTGTCTAATCAGCATCTTGATATGCCACACCTGTGAGGTGGATGAATTATCTCGGCAAAGGAGAAGTGCTCACTAACACAGAGTTAGACAGATTTGTGAACAATATTTGAAAAATATTAGAAATAGGCCTTTTGTGTAGAAAAAGTCTTAGATCTTTGAGTTCAGCTCATGAAAAATGGAGGCAAAAACAAAAGTGGTGCGTTTATAATTTTGTTCAGTGTATGAAGCGCAGATTGTGCAGACACTGGTCAGAAATCTAAAGCTGGACAAACATGACATGATTTAAAGCAAACAAAACAGGAAATAGCTAAAGGTTTTGCAGAGTTTTGTTGCAGACCTCGGCCAGCCCATTTATGTGATGTATTCTCAATGAAGCATTAAAAGAGAATAAATGTAGGATTGTGAGATGCGGATGTTGAGTTGCAGATCAGCTCCAGAATGGGCAGTCTTTAAGGCTCGGGTGATTGCTACAAAAACATTACTGTGTCCATCAGAAAAGAAAAAAAAACTACTTTGACATCACAATTCACAGTGTACTTTTGGGGGATTCTGTGCCAGTCACACAACGGCAACTGAGATCAAAGAAAGCAAACTAATAACATTCAGCATTTTCCAGTTAATTTACTAATTTAGTTAAAAATAATTCTATTATTATTCAATAACCCATTAAATAGACAATTTTTTCTTGAATCAGATAACTTGAATGTAAAGAGTTAGATAATGCTTTAATCCTTTGTCCACTAACCTAACTTATGTATTTTAACTGAATGTATTTCATGTAAAACGTGGTTCTACATTTTAGTACATATGAATGTTTGTAGACACATAAACACACTAATTACGTATTGACATCATCTAAATCATGAATCATTTACATACAGACATACAAATGTTTATAATTCCTTTGAATACTTAATATAATCAATCATAAATCCAATAGAATCAACTGATTAATTTCATTAAAACAAACGTGTACTAGTCAGTTTGAGATGCTGTCAGTACATCTATATTTCAGCATCTATAGAAAAAAATACACAGTAGTACCTTTTTGTACCTGTAAATGTTACATACAAATGTCTACATATAAACAATGAGATCAGTCTGATTTTAAACCAGTAAAGCAATTGCTAATGGTTCATGTAAACATTGAAAAGTTATTAATAGTACACTCTAAAAAATGCTGGGTTAAATACATACAGTGCTGGCGTAAAATTTTCGCGGACCAAACCCGACAATTTGCGGTTGTTTTTGTCCCAGCCGGCTTGCGTACTACCCAGAAGGTAGCGGAATTAAACTTTAAACATTAACCCAACTCCGCCTGGGTCAAAACAACCCAATTGCTGGGTTTGTCCATATTTTACCCAGCACTGGGTTGTATTTAACCCAGCATTTTTTAGAGTGTAAAGAAATGTTTGTGTATGAAGTGCATTGATACACATTTATGTTTAATGTGTTTGGAAACATTGAGGAGCACTTACTATTACTAGCTAATGTTTAATAAAGGTAGGTTTAAAGTACTAAATTAATGGCAGTTCAGAATGTTCAGGCCCCTAAAGTGAGAACCATTTACTCTTAACCAATTATTATTTTACTACTGGTTTAAAATACTGTACATTAGTTATGTATGGTTAACAAAGGATGAAAAACACAATCTAACTATTTACATATGAGCTAATTAAACAAAAACATTTGGTCAATTGCAGTGTTAATAAATGAAGAGCTCACTATTTGTATTTAGCCTGTTAATCCATTAACAATGTAGCATCTACAGTTTATAAATCTATGAATTAACGATAATAGTTTGCAAATGATTTAAACATGCTTTGTTACTGTGTACTTTTAATTAAGTGTCACTCATTATGAATTCGATCAGTTGATTTCATAGCCAAAACTATGCTGAAAATGTTACTTTTAATATTCTTTATTGCTTTAAAACATGACCTTACACACAAAAAGACCACAGTGAAGCAAAAACACTGACAAGAACTCAAAGAAATAAATATGAACATATACAACAAAAATGAAGCACAGTGGCAAATCTCATTTTGGCAATGCAACTAGTCTTTGACAGAAAGTATGTCTGGAAAGAAAAAAAATTATAAACATGAGGATATTGTTTATTGTAACGTATTTTATAAAAATAAACATGTTACATGCTATATTATACTCTAAAATATAGTTACTATTTGTCTCTGGTACATATTTCTATAAATCATAAGATACATGTGATTTCTCTTTAAAAAAAGTTATTTTGATAAATATTTGCAATGTTAATTATTCTCAAAATGATTTTAAGTTTTGTTGAGCATAGAATAATACTTTACTTTTATATGGAAATGTTGTAAAACACTAGATTGTATCTGTACTTTTACTGATCTTTTAATCAAAATCTAGCATTAAACAGTCTTTCAGTTGCTGGCTTGACAGAGCCCACTTCATCCAATTCTATTTTAAAGTAGGGATAACATGCAAGACACCAAAACAGTGAGATGTTAATTATTTAAATATCACAGTAGTAGAGCCTTACATGGATTATAAGACCATAATTTAACCGTTTATACCCTTGATTGGAAGAGGAGACAGAAAAGTTTTCAGACATTACAAGACAGCAGTTGGTTTTATTAAAATACATATAAAACTATTCTGTGTGTGTGGACGGGGATGGGGTTATGTGAGTGCACAACGGATGACATCACATGAAAATCCCAAAAAATAAAGTTTTCTACATTTAAGACGTTTCAAATTATGGAATAGAAGAAAAACAATGCAATATTCAAAAAATACTGTGAAACATTGGTTATTTGTGTACTTAAATAGGCTATACGTGGAAACAGAATGGTTTTGTTTTATGTACACAAGCATTAGCTTGATGATTGCACTAAATTATGCAGACATCATGAGCTCAGCCCACTCCTCGAATACAAAAAACGATGCCACTACATGTATGAGGTATGGATCTGGATGGATTTGTAGGGGTTTAGAGCAAGAAAGTTTTTTTTTGTGCATTAGCAACAGGAGCGCCTTTTTCCATCTTGGTCTCAGCTCAACCGTTGTATCCTTTCAATTAAAATTCCAGTGAATTTAAATCTGCTACATTGTCTGCCCTGGGCAGGTGTTTCCTTCCACTATCTTGTTAGAGGGCTTTTGTGTTCATAAATATTCATTAAAAAAAGTGTCAATTCAGATGCTTACAGAAATACAAATCCAGACACTGTGAATGCGATATTGTGAAAAAGGTATTTTTCAGTATTTCATGTCACAACAAACAAAATTGAAAAACAAGCACATTACCATATACCAAATTCTCTCTACCTAATTTACAAAATCTGTTACCATGTAATTCTCTGTTATATATATATATATATAGCCACCCTCAGGTCATGTGTTTTAGATCTATAATTTATAATCTATTTTTAGTTCTATAATGTCTCTACAGTAATTGCAATAATGATAATATAGTTTTTCCATAATATGTTATATAAACAATTTTTAGGACACAGCATAATCCCACCAGCCCTTCCCTTGACAGTCACTTTGTTGTTTAAATATAGGAACAACTAAATATACAAAAACTAAGAGTGAACAGCCCTGTTGATCATCTAGAATGCACAGGATCAGCTCTATTTGTTTTCTCACTTCTGTGCACATATGATGTAAAAGATCCTTTGTAGGTAGAAGTTGGCACAACCTTCATAAACAAATAACAGTAGATATTTATGTGTTTATGGAATTTAGCAGGCGGCGAACAGAAAGGCAAGTAAAAATGTAAACCGATGTATGATCTAAAGAGATTCCTGCAAGAGTGTTGAGCAGCTGTCTTTCTGGCCTGCCCCACGAACTCAAGCATGAATGAGTCATTACTTGCTTGGCAAGGTTTTAATAGAGCTATTAAGAGAGCCCATGTTGGTGAATGTGTGGAGTTGAGGACTTGCACTCTTATTGGGGAGGCTAGTAGAATGTCCCATTGCCTCTTCAGCAGCACGAAGAAGAAGGGTGTAGTTGACAGCTACCTCCTCTACCTTACGTAAAAGCTGTAATTTTTGAGTTTCAGATCGCACACCCCTGACCAGCCGAATGAATGTTTGAGTAAGGTTGCACAGCACCTGGAAGCTAGCTGTGACAGCACTTAACATTCGTGAGGGACTTTTCTCAACACTTGCCACTCGTCTACATGATGCCCTGAACTCTTTAAAATGGACTGCAAGTTCTTGCTTGTACTCTGCCAGTTTTGCAGGAGGGATACGAGGTTCACCCTCGAATTGGGGACTGTTGGCACACTGCCTTAAAATTGAGAGCAGCTCATTGGCATCAAGTTGTGCGTTTAGGAATCCATCAGGTAGCGAGAATGTTTTGCCCTGCAAGGACTGTACCCTTGCCAGGCTAGATTCCAGATTCCCACAGGCCCGCAGATCAATTCTCTGTGTTTGTGGCTCCTCTTCTTCCTCCTCCTCTTCCCCACTGCAATCCTCTGCATCGAGTACCTGAAGTGTTTTGCTGACTACTGGCATTGCCCTTGAGTCTAGGTGCATTCCGGGCAAAACCTGCAGGGGGATGGAATAAGACAGTTCATCTTTTTCACTGCTCTCATCAGCAGGTTCACATTTGCGATAACAGAAGCAGAAGGAGCAGCATTTTTCTCTGTCCTCAGTATTCTCATTTGGCAACCCTAAAACCTCAGCGGTACCCTCACGACTTTCCTGAAGCAGCTCCTCTCCCTGAATAAAAAATATCCCCTTCTTCTTTGCATCCCCATCTTTAGTATGTAGAGGCTCAACTGGAGTTGGAAGTCTAAGTCCAGTGGCCCTGACTCTTTCCATTTCTTTCTCAAGGCTCTTTGCTTTTGTAGTTTTAACCTCAGCGTACAGGGGGGTGCTGTCATTATTGTCAATCTCCCCTATGCTATATCTCCTTTGTAACTTTTTGTACTGTGGCGCACCCATGCATTCTGAACGGGTAGCGCAAGTAGGCAAACACGACGTGGGTGTATCTCTGGGTTCCCTTGACTCTAGGCTTGTGGAGCGGATTCGAGTGGTTTTGATTTCCAAAGTCTGAGGTTTACGTAATTCTCCTTGAGCATGTGGAGACTTCGGAATTGCTGGGAGTGTTTTGGAGACTGCTCTATCTCTTCCTCTCTGGTCTGCTGCAGAACCAACAGCTGTATCCGGGAGACGCATTCCGCGGCACATTCTCTTACAATCACAGCTGCGTCGCTGTTCTCGTGAGATCCCAGGAACTTTCTGTACAGGACTCATGCGCAGCTGGCAGGCACATGGGGTAAATGAGGGAACAGGAGAGGATCCCTGTGGTATGAACTCTCCTTGTGATGTTTTAGGTTTTAGAAGCTCCTCCAGGAACTCTAGCTCATACTGCCTGACCTTTTGAAGTTGAGCACGACGCTCATCTGTCTCTCTGCGCAAACGTGCTGGGAAAGTGGCTGAAATTAAGTTCCTAAAACTCAGGAAGGGAGTACTACGCTGGGATTTGACTTTGTTATTTGTCTGTTTCTTGTACTCGGCTCCTGGGATAGTTGCACCCTTTTCCGCACAACTTAGGACAAGTGTTGGGTCTACCAGAACTGGCAAACTTTTAGCAGGTCTCTGTGGTTCCACAGGGGCTATACTCTGGGAGTTTTCTGCCTTTGCCTCTGACATCTCTTTCCGTTCTACTTTAACAGGCATAACTGGTGAGTACTTGGTAGGAGGCAGGGTGCTAGGCTTAGCCAAGCTTGCATCAGATGTCTTCGCTGTGTTCTCTTTGTTGTTAGCTAACTGAAGTCCTTTGGCACAGAGACGCTCATCATCTGTGGGAGATAATGAGTGAAACACCACCACTTTTTGGGCCTGTGGATCTTTCAAACGCACCTGTGGGCCAGGCTCTGGTCGTACCGGACAGGTACAAAACAAGTCAGCAGCTGGCAGAAGGCCCTTGGAACTTGAAGGCTTAGTGGTCTCACTTGAGGCATTCTCGACATCTTGGCACATATTTGTCGGACAAATCTTAGCAGATGCAGTTCTATCCACAGGTAAGATAACAGGTAAGGCTATACTGGTAGTTTCTAGGGTGACTGTACCAAAATCTTTTTCCTGGACACATTCTGAGGTAATGGAGCTTGTTTCTTCTTCATTAGCTTGAGGAAAATGATCCGTGTTGACTTTAGGAACACTCTCTTGCTTTGATGCTTTAAGTTCCTCAGATGTCTGCTGTTCAGACTTTTCCAAGCACTCTTTGACAGGGCCTTTTTCCGTTTTTTCTATATCCTTCTCACTTTTTGTTTCATGGCTCTTCCCCTGCTCCACAGAGTTGTCAGAAGGGCTAATTCCTTGATTGAGGCATACTTTCAAGGGCACAGTCTTACTTAAGATCATAGGCTTTGGTGGACACCCACCACGGATCTGACTCATTGAAAAAGCCCCCCCACCAATTGTTTGTGTGGTACAGCCAGGGATTGTCAAAGGGAAGTCTCGCCGACTGAAAAGTCGCTCTTTGTTGATGTGGTGGGCAAGTAGATAGGCCTGGTTCTGATGCTGCTTCATGGCAGACACCATCTCAGACACATCAGTTAGCTCTGATGAATTTGTCTCATGTCCAGAGTCTAGGGATGATTCAGGGGTTATGGCAGCAAGCACAATCAACCCTGTGAGAGAACAGAAAGAAAACAACCATGCTCTTAATAAATCACATAAGATCACTTCAGATAAGCAAAATTATAAGGACAAAATGCATGTTCTAATTAATAATTAAAAGTAAAATATTACATTCTAAAAATTCCTAAAGTGTTAAGATCCTGTTTGTTATTTTGTTGGTATGAAGTAGGTAACACTGCATTGATACTTGTTTTGGGACCTTGATATGTTAGGCTTCTGTAATTTGAAGGTAATTAAGTGTACAAACAACCCATTTTTAATGACAATTTCTGATTTTACAGTTTGCTTGACTTTCTAAAGATTCATTTACTCATAGACATGTAAAGAACCAGCACTTTTAATAGTACATATGTCCACCTGCTGTCTGTGGTGTCTGCTGGTGATGGTGTGGGTAATCCTCCGATGCAGCTAGTGCTTCCAGCGCCTGGAGGGTGGACACTAATGCATCGTCTAACTCTTGAGCATGGTCTTGAACCGTCCTAGTGGTCACATTATCAATCAGTGTTACAGGAACGTCCTCTCGACCCTCTGCCACAGCAGCAGAGGCTTTGATTCCTTTCCGACCCTTTTTTGTGTCGTCTTCATCAGAACTGTTATCACGAAACCCTGGTGGTGGTGCTGCTATGGCAGGAGGTGGAGGCTGCAATTTTCCTCCTCCATCATCCATCTCCTCATCTTCCTCATTCCCAGGGAGTGGTAAGGCAATGAGATCAACAGCCCCTCCTTCACGGGAAGCGCATGCATTTGTGCACTGCTGCAAAATAAGCCTTCCTGCCTTTCCAGTGTCCGAGATCAAACCTTCAGCTTGGAGTTTTGCCTTGCAGGAGTCACAGAAAAACCTCTGTGAAGGCTCCATTGTTTTCGCTCTGTTCCTGAAGCTTGAGCTGTCATCGGCGGGACCGTCTTGTTCAGCCATTGACTCAGTGCTCTTTAGAGCGGGGTCAGACTTTGTGCGTGAACGACTCTGTACCTGCGAGATAAGGTTCTCATTAATGTCAAGCTCCTGTTCAGCTTGTATCTGAAGCTCTTGCAGCTGTTGTTGCTCTTTTAAATGGATGTGACACAGGCCAAGGTGCTGAGATATGGGTGATGCTGATGTCTTCTGTGTTGCCTCTCTGGACGACCCCTCTCTCTCTTCTTGCCGACTCCCACTTGACACAGTGGCTCCGGAGCGGAATTGGGCATGGGAGCTTCTGGAATCTAAATGACAGAACTGTCTGAGTGGTTGAACGAGTAGAAAACATGATGGATGGGAATGAGTCCAGATGACAAAGGTGAGTCTGTTGAATTGAGTTCTCAGAGATGGAAAAGAGCCTTGTGGGATGTGATGACATGCTGTGATCTTTCTCTTTGTCAGACCACAGGAGATGTGAACATCCAATACATGGTTTAGTTACATGATGCAAAATGTACTCAACTTCCAGAAATACGAATATATCTTGATTAGCATTTCAGTTACGCCTGCATAAACTTACTCAAAATGAGGATGGAGAGCTCAAGAAGATGGAGGGATCACTCTGGAAATATGAATGATTGCTACGATAAATCTTTATAACATAATCAGAGATTCCTTTTAAAAGCAACCTGATCAATTCATGTCATGAATGATTCAATTATTTATGTATTTTATAATGTAATATTATGTTTTTATTTTAGATGTCACCATGGACATTTTCTTACCATTATTACATATATTTTATTTTGAAATGTCCCAAATTGCATATGCAATGCAACATATTTTAGTTCAACTAGTCAGTGAAAGATGAAAAGCAAAGCAAATGCACTGTCAGAAAATTACATGCAATGACTTTGTTGTATTTTTAATGAAATTGCAACAATAACAATACGATTTCTAACATACCTGCCTTGATCATATAAGGCTGACCAGGTATCCTGCAGTAGATTGTCCTTTTAGGGTCCACAAATAGCTTGTAATAGCCAGAGATCAAACAGGCAAAGTTTGATGCATCTGGCCACTCCATTAATAAGACCAAGGGCTGCATTAATTAGTGTGGAAACAGATATTAGTATAGTTTTGCTTTTTAGAAAGTTATATATTGCAATGCTGTTTCAGAGCATTTTTCCACACCTTTGCCTCCAGAATAACAACCTCCACCCGGGCTACTCCATGGTGCTCTCTGAAGAGCTGGACCTTGGCCACGCGGCTGAACTCTGCTAAGACAGTTGTTAGGTTGTTCTTCAGGTCAATCACATGACTGATACCGTGTCTCGGCCCAACCAACAATGTAGTGGCTGACTGCTTCTCTTCCTTTCAATAGAAAACGAAAATTAGAACTTTAATAGCAGAAGGACAGACAATGTATTTATTTTTTCAAGTTTGAAAGGTAATGTGATATTAAGAACATTTTTGTAAAACCATGAAATCAACGCAAAAATGTCTTGATTATTGTTTGAGAAGCTATCTCAGATTCATGTTACCAAGCCAACTGTGTGAAACAAGAAGCCTCCAAATGGTGGAAGGTCATTCAAGACACGCATGTACTGTAGTTTCCCTTGGAGAGGAGAAACCTGCATAAAAACATGGGTAAAGAGAAAATAAAACTGGTGAGTTGTGCAAGTGCAAAGAGGGTGACATTCTGGCCAGCAGAGGGCAATGTTTTGCTGTTATAAGGTCTGCTATGTACAGTATATCTATGATCAGTATGAAGAAATTAATTGCATTCTGTTTTGCATATCACTATTTCACCATTACACATATCAACTATGCTCTTAGGGTAGAAAATTAACACACCAATACAAAAACCATTCTGCCTTAGACTGAAGAGATAAATAGTTTCTTTGTTGCATGTTTCTTGATTAATGTTTGAGAAGAAAGACCTCCATTTAAGATACACTGTTTAAAAAAAATGTACTGGTAATTTTCTGCCAGGACATTATCCATCAGTTTCATGGACATTTCAGTTAACTCTAAAACACAACACAATGCAGTGTGAAATTCAGGTAAAACATCCTGTTTTTGCTGATATTTTTAGTGTATATGTGACCCTGCCTGTGAAAACCCAGCTAAAGTCATTTTTTTGTGATTTACTGTTTTCTATATACAATCATCCTTCATAAAGATGTAGAACATTCTGTGAAAATATAACCTTTATATCTTTAATATTGACTGAGTAAGGTCATGTCAAAGATTGAAATCATAGTGAAATTAATGGTTGAAACAAACTTTAATGCTTGTTTTCTCATAATTAGATTTTGAGACTTTAGCCTGGATTTCACAGACAGGGTTACATATTTGCCACTAAATATTCTTTGTAACCAGATATACCTTGTTACCAGCTGGTGGAGGATGCTGATAGGTCTTCAACAGCTGTGAGAGAGTCTTGCAGACATTTTTCTCCTTGACGGTTGGCAAAAGCGTTAAAGGAAGGAAAGGTTCTAAACCCCATTCTTTCCTAAAGATAATGATACACGTTCAGTCTTCAAAGCATACATCCAGCTGCAAGACCTTATAGTGCTTGTATACCTTAAGTCTAATGCATGTTTCTTTGGAAAAGGTTATGCTAAAGGCATGTTCAGCACAAAAAATATTGTTATTGTTCAAAATGTTGCTAAAAAACACACAAGGGCAGCACTGGGCAACTTTCCATTTTTGAAACACACATCGTTGCATTACAAAGATTCATCTTGTGAACAGGCCTTAAGTTATAATGTGATGTTTAAATAAAGGTAGGGATCGAGGTTTAATAAATAAAATTTCCTCTTTTCAGGCAAAGACTTACTCAACGTGTTTTAGAGAAATCTTCTGATTGGGTCTCGCAATCGACACAGTGATGTAGATGTGAAGGGCTGCCAACCTAAGCGTGACGTCAGACTTCCAGTCCATCCCAAATCGCTCTTTAATGACGTCATTGCGGCTCTGTGGAAATTTGGAACAAATAACACATCAAGAGGCTGCATATTAATAACAGACCACTCCTGGGAGCATTTATTTCTTATTACGTGAATATTCCTGAATAAATCCACCTGTATGTAGAGGTACTCAAATGCAGCGGGGTCTCTCCTCAATAAGTCAGCAGGGTCTTTTGGGAAGAAGCAAATACGCAAAAGACACTTCATTCCCTGGAAGTAGGTCCTGTGGACTACCTGAAAATACAGAATAAAATACACCTTTGAAATAAAACTAACAAACATTTCAGTACTAAATTGGCACGTTGCATTCCTTACAGTAGAAAGGTGTTTGTGCTGCTTGCAGCCATTCCAAATTAATTTAATTATCCTGTAATTCAGGTTCTTATTGAAAGAACAATCACACACCATTCCATTACTGTATATTCATATACAATGGCGTCTATGAGTCTGAGACCACACTGAATAGAAAATCTATGATTCAAAATCCAATTTAAACCAGTGAACATTTTAAGATTTGGAAGAATTGAATTGAAAATGTAATTTATGTTGCTAATCAAATAACTGAATTAGTGACTGAGCATTTGAAATGCCTTGTACAGATGGTCAGATGTTCTTGCATCCATTCGAGCACAAGATGCTTTTTGGAATATTTTCAAATCATTTGTATCCAGTAACATTAACATCAGTCATAAATACTATTAAATATGATTAAATCAAATTAAAATGCTAATACTACTACAATAAAATGCTTATATATTTCTACAGTATACATTTGTCCAGTGACAGATGCTCTACAAACCACTACATATATATTTTTTTACTTAAAGGGATAGTTCACCCAAACAGGAACATTTTGTCATTAATTACTCACCCTCGTGCCCTTCCAAACCCGTAAAACCTTCATGACATTGTTAAAATAGTCCATGTGACATCAGTGGTTCAACCGTAATGTTATGAAGCCACGAGAATACCTTTTTGTGCACAAAGAAAAAAAAAGAAAAAAACTTTATTCAACAATTTCTTCTCTTCCATGTCAATCATCGCCGCGCATTCAGGAGAGTTCCACAACACATGTGTGTGCATTCCTCTGCTCGTAAACAAGGTGCAGCGCATACGTGATCTACATCAGAACTCCAGCTCCCGCATCAGCAGCATCACATGCATGCATTGCGGTACTCTCGTCAACGCGCATCGAAAACTGGCATGGAAGAGAAGAAATTGTTGAGTATAGTCATTATTTTTGTTTTCGTTGTGCACAAAAAGTATTTTTTTAGCTTCGTAACATTACGGTTGAACCACTGATGTCACATGGACTATTTGAACGATGTCCTTACTCCTTTCTGGGCCTTGAATGTGGTAGTTGCGTTGCTGTCTATGGAGGGTCAGAAAGCTCTCGGATTTCATTAAAAATATCTTAATTTGTGTTTGATTTGTGAACGAAGGTCTTACAGGTTTGAAACGACATGAGAGAGTAATTAATGACAGAATTAACATTTTTGGGTGAACTATCCCTTTAAGGTTGCTTGTTGCAACTCGCCATAGAAAGCTGGTGTGAAGTACATTGTGCTCCACATTGAAGGCTGCTTTTAAACCTTTGGAACTGTAGAGTGCAGGAAAAGCATCAGTTGGTGTTTTTTGGGTGGCGTTTACTCACATGAGACAGTGGCTGGCTTTCCTGGAGCAGATGCAGCCTCTGATTCTGGGCCAGTCCACCAGACTCCAGCACCAAAGCAAAATGCTCAATGTAGCGTAGAGAGAGGCGATCCTGCAGCGACGATATCACATCCTGTGGCGAATGGGAAAAGGAGAACAAGTTCTAGCATTCTGTAGTAACTCTAATGGTTGGTGTTTTTAGCTCCTATGAATTCTGCTGTATTACAAGATCTCAGATATCACAGTGGAAAGCAACAGCATTGGCAGAATATGGGAAGCCAAACAACCCAAAAGTGGGACGAAACAGCGCGGTATTAAAGTGTTCGCCGAGCTGTGCGAATGGACCGAGCTGCACGACCGACTCGACAGCGCAGAGAGGACGTGTTTACTAGCGCCACCGAACTGACAGCGCGGCGCTGATCAGTTACAACAGCGCAGTGCGAACATTACTCTCCGCAGAAGTTCGTGTTTTTTCCTGCACATAACATAATAAAGATCAGTATTAAGTTATTACATTTCTTTTGCTTACCTTTCTACTACATGTAAACAGTTGTACTTTGAAAAACTGCAAATATAATATATATAAGACTTTAATAAATTTACAATACCATAGTCCCCTTGAGGAGCACACCCAGCTTCTAGTATAAATATATATTTTTATTTTGTACTTAGTTATTATTGTTGCTGTCGTCAACTTCTACATTCAGCACAATATTGCCCATTATAAATTTGAACTATTATTAAATAGCCTAATATATATGGGATTTTTGTTGTCTCTAGTAAAGGGAAAGTTGTTATTTAACTTTAACATTGCAATTTTATATAATGGATACGGTTTGTAAGGCTTTTCTCTACACTCCAAATTAAATAAATAAATACCGTGTGCCAAGAATTAAAAAAAACTTTAAAAATAGGCACAGTGTATGTAAACTTCAACTGCTCTATTTTGAATTTTGCACTGCATTGTCTTCTAGGTTTATCAGTAAACACATTCAAATTAACCATGATTTTAGTACACTAACTTTTAACCATATATTGTAGGTTAAACTGTGGGTTAAATGGGTTTTGTATGTGGCAATCAACTCCATGGACTCCACTTTTACTATAGTAAAACATTGTTATTTCCGTATTTCAAAGGGAAAATGTATGTACTGGACGAAAGTATCAGTTACATTTTTACTCGTTTTTCAAGTATAATCATATGCCTACAGTTACACAACTATCCTTAAATGTAAAATGTACTTAAAATATGCCTTAATGAACGAAACCATATAGGGGTTAATGGAAGTTTCTGCTGTGAAAGAGACTACTAAATATAGGCTATACCTGCTTCAAAGTAGCTAACAGAAAGATAATAAGCAAAAGAAATGTAATAACTCTTCATTATGTTATGTGCAGGAAAAAAACACGAACTTCTGCGGAGAGTAATGTTCGCGCCGCGCTGTCAGTTCGGTGGAGCTAGTAAACACGTCCTCTCTGCGCTGTCGAGTCGGTCGCGCAGCTCAGTCCATCGCAAACACTTTAATGCCGCGCTGTTTCATCCCACTTTTGGTGTGTTTGGCTTCCCATAGCAGAGTGTAAACTACAGGAGGACAGTCTTTCATCAGTGATAAAGCACTGAAATCAACACTCTTAGTCACTGGACCCTGCTCTGGAGACAAATGGATGCATTTTACTAGTGGTTTGCTTCTGAAATGGATGACAAATATTTCATGAGGTTTCCATGTGACCAAAGCAAATACTGTGCTCAAACACTCTGCTGAAGCATCAATGCATGCTTGTGTGGAGCAGAGCGCACTGGCTGCTGTGCTGCGTTATTGTGTTTAATGACAGTAACTCCAGCTATGGGAGATAGACAGATTGCTGCGCTGTGTTCTGTCTCCAGGATTGAGATAATCTGTTTGATGATACTGACCAAAGGCTGAAGATATCAGCTCAGGAGCGACTGTGAGAAATGTTAACCATGCCGTGATACCACAAATGTAGGAGAGGTAAAAGCTCACTAGCTTTTTTGAAGGTCTGAAACCAACAAACCTCAATGACTCATCTACACCTTCAAAAAAGTATAGAGCCTTTGATAGCAAAATAATTGAATAAAAACTGTATTGCATTTCTTTCCGTTGATCATAGTTCCCGGAATTCATAGTTTTTGTAACGTGTACAAAAGAAAGTGCTCACCCTTTTTACCTATTTTGCTTTCAGAAAGAAAAAAAAATATAATGTTGGCTCATGACTTTTCTAAGCCATGTTACTGTGTTACATAACACTTTAGAATGATGGTCTATATGCAGGAAATAATACAGGACAAATGAATAGTACTACAATAACACTTGAGCTACTAATATTAATATTGAAACAGGATTATCTAATCAGGAAGTAGTGACAAATTTAGGACTATTATTAGGTAATCAATAATTATTAAATGAGAGGAGCATCATTAAGAACTACTAACTATGAACAATTATAAAGAATTGTCATTCACTTTAAAATAAGGGTCCAGATCACTAGTAGCTCTTGCACAGTGACTAGGTAACACTTGAGCCGTGAGGGTGTACAGTGAGAATAACCTCGTTTAAAAACAAGGGAGGATTTATTGTCCACAAATAGTTCTAAAATAATATTTTACTTAAGAAAGCTTACAAAACAACATTTTTTTCTCAGAAGCAGTTCTTTGGAAGAAATCACATCTTTGCAATAGAAAGTGATGTGTGTGCAACGGCACCAAATCTCCTCATTTTGACTGCCTTACAGGGGTCCCAAAGGATCTATTCTAGCTCCAGTCTTATTTAAACTTTATATTAATGACTTACCTAATGCATGTCCAAATGTCAATATTCAAATGTATGCAGATGATGCAGTATTTGTTACTCATGCAAATAACATTCAAGAAGCATCCTTCAGTCTCACATCTGCATTCATCCATGTTCAGGATGGCTTACTATTTACTGTTTATTATTGAATATAAAAAAAAAAAGTGTGTATGAGGTTTACAAAACAACCAATTGTGTAGACACATTATATTGTGTTTCTAAAAGGGGAGGAGCTTGATATTGTAAATGTAAAAAAGTATCTCGTCGTCACACTCTATATTAACCTTTAAAAGTCATGTAAAAAAAAAAAATTAATAAAAATTTAATTGACTAAATTCCAAGCAAATTAGACAATTTTTAATGCAGCTATGTATGGAGCTTGAAATATGACAAAATTATTTAAATTTGATTTGAAGTGTCATTTAACAAAACTGAATATTATGTGGCAATTAACATAGTTCTGAATTAGATTTTTTTAAAACTTGAATATTAAACATTTGAAATTTAAAACAATTGAATTTTTTATGGCAGAGTTTTATAAACATGTATTTTCAAACAGCGGATTTTTTGTTCTGAGTTCTTAGACTGCAAATATCCAGTTTTTAAAAATACAGCTTCAAGTTTTCAAGATGAAGAAGAAATTAAGAACATCAAATTCAATATTCTAAAATTCAAAACGCAGAAATGCAGGTCAGAGGTCATCCACAGGGAAGAGTAGATGATCTCCGAAAAGTTGAACGAAGCATTTTGGCCTATTACTACGGTGACCGGGAGGGAACATGTTCGGTTCACTTAGTTTTGTCATGGCCACTACATATTAACTTGTGGGAACATGGTAATATGTCGTGGCACGAGATCTGTGTTGAGGTAACCACAGTCGAATGAGGCATCTACCTTTACATAACATGGAGGTAACGACATCCTTCTGTTGGCAACGAGTGTAATGCGGGTAAAAAAAAACCTGAGTGACCATAGCAACCTGCGATTTGATGGATTTATTATATTTATTTTGAATTTAAGAAAGATATAGGAATAGTATTCATATTAAATTATTAAGTAACCATAGGGCGAGGCACCGGACGTATTGCAGTAGTCGACAGCCTTCGATTGAAATGTATAATAAATTAAAGTTGCACAAAGTACAGAAAATAAAATAGGCATACAAGAAATTTTTTTTATCCATCCCACAGTCTTGTAAGTACATTAACTGATCGTCTTTTTCCGTAATATTTGTATATTATTATTATTGGTTATATTTTTATATTCATTGTTATGTATTTGATTTATTTTCCCTTGATTTCGATCTCTTTACTTAATGTTCTGAGTAGTTTTGTAAATAATAGCCTACTGTAAATGCTCAACATGCCAATAAAGCTTTGATTATGCTGTATGACTGGAATTTTTAATGGAAGTGCAGTTTAAAGGTTGAATTTGAATTTAACATATATTTTTTTTATTTCAGCTAATTAATAGACTATTATAAATATAGTGTTTCGTTGAGGAATGAATCATTCACGTAGTTTAATTTGTAAATGAAAACACGCTCGTTATCGTCACCACACGGGCGTAAATACAAGCAAAGGTCACCACTTAGTGGCATAATGTCAGGCATTACGTATTTGCAAAATATGGAGCATATAATAATACTAGCATTGACAGAACGTTAATTAGGTTTAAAGAGCTACACGAATTGAAAGGGAAATTAAGCTAACAATTAATACCAAGTTCAATAATAAATTATTATAAAACGATTATATAAGCCTATTTTATATATATAATAATCTAATCATATCAAATATAAATAAAAAGAACGATCCACTTTAATGGATGGACACGGACTGTGATGGATACATCTTTTTTATCCATGTGTGATAATAGCAGGTGCTAGGTTTTACGCAGGTTGTTACGAAAAATCGTGGCCACGAGGAAAAATATTTATTAATAAATAAATAAGTAAGTTTCATTTTCAGAATTCACAGTGTATGTATAGCGCCACAATCAATTAATAAGCAATAATTCAATAAACGCTTTCCGTACAAATAAGCACAAGTCAAGCTGCGATACCAAACATGACCACAGGGAGACGCCAAAGACCACTAAAGCTCATGCCTTGACCTAACACGGGAACTATTGGCGCTTTTCCACTGCATGGTACGGAACGGTGCGGTTCGGTATGGTTCACTTTTGGGGGTTTTTCCACTGGGTAAAGTACCTGGTACCTGGTACTTTTTTTAATACCACCTCGGTTGGGGCTCCAAGTGAACCTTACCGTTACCAAAACATGACGTGTAAACACTGCTGATCACTGATTGGCCGGAGAGAATAGTCACTACCTACACTGAACTTGCGACACAAACACAAAAGAACCGCTAGATTTAAATCGGCACAGCCAGCGAGGATCAAACGCAACTTTTTTTGAACGAGCGCACCTTTTTTAACAATCAAAAAGTGTCTGTTTCGTTGTCTGTTGTACAGATGTTCCTCTCGTTGATAGCCTAGGAGCGGATCCAGCGAGAGCTTGATAGGGCGACGCGGAATGAAAAAGTTTGTTTTAGGAGTCGTGGTAGTAGAGGCGGCGCACCTATAACGACATGTGAATAATCCCGCCCACTAAAGCGGTACTGAACTGCAGTGGAAACGCAAACCATGCAGAGCCGAACAGTGCCGTGCTGTACTGAGCCGTGCCGAGCAGAGTCATACCACGCAGTGGAAAAGCACCATAAGATCTTCGAGAATAACTAAACCACTGACCAGCGCGTAATCTAAAACACCTTCAGCCGGCATTCATTATAATACACTCTTGCTTTTAAGCCAAATACACGCTGAAAATAATAATTCTGTCAGGACCACTATCGTCAAAGATGATTGACAATTAGCTTACAGTTTGGATTGGCAGTATGGTTCCGTTCTGGGCAAGAACTCCCTGTGCATCCATGCAGCTTAGCATGGATAAGAGAAGGGAGAGCTGCAGTAAACCCCCCATTGAGTAAACAGAACCAACATAAATGTATTGCATATATCGTTAAAGTTCAATAATTTAATGTACACATTTAGAATTAGTCTGATTCAAAGGAGAATCAGAAGGCGGAATCCTGACTGACAGAGGAGGAGCTGGGGATGGAGGAGGGTAATTAGCTATTGAGCAATGCGAAAACTGCTGATAATACTGAGGGACCTTATATATGAATGCTTAGATAGGTGTCGTATTCCTATAGGTAGATGGGGATCAGCTGAGAGTCTGGCCTGCCAGAACTAACGCTACGCTTGAGTACTGACATCTGGATGTAGAGTACTTATCTCTCCGGCACTCTCTGATGAAACAGGCCATGTTTCTCTGCCATTAGCACTGTTTGAACAACTGTTTGCATTCCGCTTCCTGGATCCTGGTCTTGCCAGAGTGTACGTGTTAAAATGCTGTGATCGCAAAAAAAACCTGCTCTTTTCATTTTTAGGGTATTGTTTTTGTTATAATTTAATGATTAAAAATTAGTAATCAACAATTAATTATGATTCTATCTCTCCTGGACAACCTCTCGCCCAACACATTGAAAATCCCTGCGGTAGACGACTCAATTGCATTCAGTCATGGTGAATATGTGAGAGGAGAGGTGACCATCTGGTAGTGGCTTTTTATAGAGTCATTCGAATCACAAGGACACTGATGCTTTGAAACATGTCAGAACAGTAGGGCGTACGCTAAGACGATAAAAGTATAGAAGTTGCGGTACGTGTACTGTACCAGCCCACTGCAAGCACTGGTCGTCTCCACCAGAAGCCAGGGATGTTCTATCCCCGCAACATATACATGAACGACGGCCACTACTTCACATGATGGCCTGACATGTTACCGAGTTAATATGTAGTGGCATGGCAAAACTAAGTGAACTTCCGACAACCTGTTCCCTCCCGGTCACGTTAGTAATTCGGTCCACATGCTTCGTTGGCGATTTCTACTTCAGTGCGTCTGAAGTTTGAATTTTAGAATATTAAATTCGATGGTTTGAATTTCTTCTTTCATCTTGAAAACTTGAAACGTATTTGCAGTCTAAGAAATTCAGATGAAAATATCCGCTTTTGAAAATGCAAGTTTATAAAACTCTTTATCAAGTATGTTAAAATTTCAAATGTCACATTACTATTGAGTTATGTTAAATGACACTTGCAATAATTTAATTACACAATTCAACTTCAATAGTTTTGGCATATTGTAAGCGCTCCAACTATGTGACTAAACTCAATGACTCAACCCAGCCCCCTTGAAATTAATTTAATGAAGTCGGCCTAACCGTGTCATTGACCAATCAGGTTCATCACTGATGGGACAGTGAGATGCAATAAAATGACACCAACTTTGGAAAACAGTTGACCTGTACAGTAAAGGACATAATATCTGGAATGTCATACACTTGCAATAGATTCTAATCAGATTCTCATAGAATCAAAGGTCCATAAAGCTGCGTGCACTGTCACGTTCGGGACTGGCAGTAGATTTGTTCCAGGTGTGAGTCGTTGAAATATTTTGTGATTCAGCAGGATAAATAGTATAGGAACGAAACAGCTCAAGTCCCCACCATATCACAATTGACAGCATGTTATATGGTCGAGACTATGAGTTCATTCCAGAACTGTCGCATCAGGTTACATAAGTGGCATAAATGATGTTGTTGACGTGTCATGTTTGACTCTATACGCAAAGAGAAAGGACTGGATTTACCATTTACACTTTTTAGAGCCCATTCTTAAACGGTGACCCAAAAGTACAAACCAGAATCGGTGATCACTTGTTTGTTGAGTATGGTGTATAGTAATGTTTCGTTGACATATGTATTGTATGTTTTGTATCTGTATATTGTCATTGTATTTGTGTTAACTGTGATAGTGACTAAAGGATGTAAATTAGCAATGTTTCATAATGCATGTTCATTTTACATGCATGTCCGTATTAACAAAATAAATCAAACAAAACTTCTGAGGGAATTCCCAAGGTGTGTTTTGTAACATGGGAAGAGGACCGTCAACACTTTTTTTTAAGCGTCCAATTCTCACTGTTAACTAATTAAAATAAGCCTTAGGCATCTAATTAAACTCCTAATTTGTTGCTTGTTAATAGTTAGTAATGTAGTTGTTAAGGTTAGGTATGGGTTCGGATTAAGGGATCTAAAATATGGTCATGCAGAATAAGGCTATAAGAATATGTGCTAATAAAAAGCCAATATGCTATTAATATGCATGCTAGTTAATAGTGAGAATTGGTCCTTAAAATAAAGTATTACTGGGAAGAATTTTCCCAACACCACTCACGAAACAGTGGTGGGCTGTCAAACGTAAGATTGATTGGTACATTTCAAAGAAACACGTTCAACACATTTGGTATCAGAAGCAGAGAATCGTCCTTAAGCATGGTCTGAAAGAAACATGGGAGAAAGAGGAGAGAAAATAGTAAGTGAACCTTGGATGAGATATTAGAAAAGACTCAACAGGTTAATACAGAGAATCAATAAGAAAATCTAATATATTCTAAGTGACAAAGAAAGAATGTAGAAACACATGAGAGGACTTTAACTGTATGGAAAACCTGAAAGGAAAAACATTAAGTCCAAAACAATGGTTAAAAGGAAGATCTTTCTATCTAACTTATGAGCAATAGTTGAAAGGAACTGGAAATATTACCAAAACTCTTCTTTAGACATAAAGAGGTTACACTTTATTTCGATAGTCCACTTTAGACATTCTACTAACTATAAGTAACTTTGTAACTACGTCAACTAATTCTCATTAATTTGCAACTACATACCTACTAACTTTCAGTAGGGTAGGTTTAGGGTTAGTAGAGTAAGTTGACATATTTGCAAAGTTTCTCATAGTCAGTATATTGTATGTTGTGGACCCATCAAAATAAAGTGTTAGAAGATATTAAGCAGTCAGTTTACTAATACTCTAATGACTTCTAGTTGACACATAGTTGCAAAGTTACTTACTTATTGTTAGTAGAATGTCTAAGGTGGACTATCGATTTAAAGTGTTACCCATAAAGAGTACAGAACTAAGCAGAAGTCATATCACATTCATTCCATATCCAATGTGGAACAATATTCTGTAAATGCAGATCAACTGGACACAAACATTAAATTAAATTGCAGCATATACAGAATTTGTAGCTAAAAGAGGAACTCTTCAAGGCATCTACTTTATTTCCAATAAGAAAAATTAAAGGCGCACTAAGTAATTTTTTGTGTATGTTGAACTAGCTCGTTAATTTTCCTGCTTTAAAGCCTATGGCGTCATTGTTAAAACCCTGTGGAACTAATCCTAAACCATCGATCCTCATTCAATTGAAACAGTCTGCTGTCTTTAAAACAGTGAGTCACCAGATTCTTCTGTCACTCATTCTCCCTGAACTGGGCATCACTAGAAAAACACTGTACTATTTTGAGCCTGACCTAGTAGCAGATCCTTCAAAGTATCCTGGAAAGGGTTTCTAAATCACATCAAGTAGCGGAGTGCCTCAAGTTTCAGTGCTTGGCCCCTTCCTCTTTAGAGCATTAGGAAAATCGGACCCTGCATGCACAGTTCTTGCGCAGGCTCTTTTCATCTCAAGACTGGACTATTGCAATGCTCTATTGGCTGATAATACAGCACACAGCAATTGGTCTGGTTTTCATCTAAAAAGGTCCATGCTACACCCCTCCTGGCCATCTCTAGAGGGCTTTTGACACTTGAAATAGTTAACCATGGGTCATTCTAAACCCCAGGTAAACGGAATCCTAGGTTATCTTGCTTCACGTTTCACACCACTTACTGTATACTTTACCCAGGGTTAAAAGTTAATCCTGGGTATTCCTAAACTGCAGTTTCACACTGCACATTCCTAAACCCCGGGTTAAAGTCCTTATTTGCATATCTGTGGTGTCAGTGTCACTGATTGGACGAACGCAGCACACATGCTGTTTATATGGCTCTTCTCACAGCAGTTATCCTGTCATTTAAAAAAATTTCGCCACGTAGGCCCTCCTTGGCTGTTTTAAGCCTCCTGAGACTTACAAAGGCAAGAAAGCAAAGACAAAAGGACAAAAGAAAGAAAACACAGAGCAAGTAATATGAACACTTCTTTGAATGTATTTTAAGTGTGGAGAGACTAGTGTTTGCTTTTACAGTAGCATCATTGTTTATAGCCCCATCCTCATCTTGGAAATTATGGGTCGTTCCCAAAAGTCATCACTTGTGGCGTTTCTTTGCTAACAGCACATTTTGGATGTGCCACTTTCGAATGACACAAACAACATTCACGTACTTCGTAAATGATTTGAGAGACCACATTATGAAAATCAACACTTCTTTGAAAGATGCTATTGATACGGAATGGAGAGTCACAATTACAGTACATTGTGGTGCCTTGCAACAAACGCAGAGAACAGGACCATCGCTCAACTCTTTAGTCAGGATTTGCACTGTAGTTCATCGGGTACACTACGTCTAACATATGTTAAACTTTTCGTTGTTTGACATTTCTTACTTTTTCCCTCAGACGTTGTACTGTTTACACAATGCGCAGTTCCTGTTATTGACTGCGCTGTTCAATTTCTGATAGGTTGTCTGTCGCTAAGCATCCAGCAGTAGCATTCTAACACAAAAGCAATGCTAGCCCCGCTTCTAAATCACATGTGTGAAACGTTCCTTAATGTTCTGGGGTTAAAAGTGGTGTTTAAAATGCCGATTACCCGGGGTTAAGCACAGTGTGAAAAGCCCTTAGCTGTCCATATAACACTCAAGGCTCTGATGCCTATATTCAGAACTGTCCTGGATCTAGATGTGTCACACTCACTGTTCTTTCTGTCGTAGAACAACCTTCCAGACCTTCCAGACAGAAGAATAAATGTAACTATAAATCTTTCTGAACACAACCAGTGATGATGACTTTGGATGTTCTCCTTGACACCTCTTGCCGAAGATACTGTACAGGTGCATCTCAATAAATTAGAATGTCATGGAAAAGTTCATTTATTTCAGTAACTCAACTCAAGTTGTGAAACTCGTGTATTAAATAAATTCAATGCACACAGACTTAAGTAGTTTAAGTCTTTGGTTCTTTTAATTGTGATGATTTTGGCTCACATTTAACAAAAACCCAAAAACATATTTCAAAATCATCCCAATTAAAAGAACCAAAGACTTAAACTACTTCAGTCTGTGTGCACTGTATTTATTTAATACACGAGTTTCACAATTTGAGTAGAATTACTGAAATAAATGAACTTTTCCACGACATTCTAATTTATTGAGATGCACCTGTACAGTAAAAGGTTAAAGCAAAGTTTTGGTATGGCATTTAGATACATAATTGTCTCATATGATTATTTTATTTTGTAATGGAAAGTTTCAGATAATAATGAAGTTACTAATGGTATTTGCCATCATTTTAATTATATTTGTTAAATATTCATTTGAGTACAACTTCTAAAAAGTGTTCAAAAATGACTTAGTGCACCTTGAAGTGGGTGAGAAACCTTGAAGGTGATTTTGTATCAAGAATGAGCAGTCATTACTTTTAAATAACATCCTGATTTCAGAATCATATTGATTTGTGGCAGTTTCCACATTATTTTTGGAAAGTGCCATAACTTTATATCAGCTGTCCATTGATCTTCCACTGAGTGTCATCAATAAGATTATTTCATGTAATAAAATGCTGACATTGAATGAGGTCTGATACACCCATGAAAGTTTCTCCAAGTATGACACCAAAAAAATGAGTGAAAAAAAAAACTTTTTGAGTACAAATTTGGCAGCATGTATAATAATAAAAACAACCTCACAATAATCCACTTAGGCTTGCTTCTGGAGACGTGTGCAAAGTGCTATTACACTTTATACACACATACAGAATGGAAACAAATAAGCAAGCGTCAATTTGGCATGTCAGTTGGGATCATGTTATGACAGGCAGTGAAGTGAGTAGGTTGGCTAACTGTATTTCGTACCTTCACCACAATCCCAATCAATTGCACTTTTGCTACAGCGTGAGATGATGTGATATGAATAATAAGTCCCACGTTGGCATTTGTCTTTAAGCCTAACCCCTTTAATAAAACGTAGCAGCTTATGTACTCTGTGCTGACAGGCGAGTTTAATGAAGAAAGCCCCGCTGGCCCCTGCTGATCACACAAGATGGATTGACATGATTAGAGGAGGCTCAGGTGAGGGTGATTTGATCTTTACCGATTTTGGCCCTCTAGGCCTGATCAGCAAGTTTCTTCTTCCAGGAGAGCTGCACACCCCTCCCATCGGTCCGCTTTATTAAATTGGTGCGACCAGCACCCAAGGGTGTAGTGTTGACTCTTCCTTGCTCACAAGGCAGATATCAAACTGTATGGGACATAATCCATGGACATTGACATTAACATGGGTGCTATCGACCCATGTTCACCAAGAGGAGATGGCAGCTGGAGAGCTAATGAAAAGCTACAAATGAATGAATGTCTAGTCACAACATTAAAGGTTATGGGGAGGCTGTGCCTTTCTCTAGATGTGATGCTACCTTATTCAATTACCGCTAAGTAGGCAGGAACTGTTCAAAGGACGCTGATGCTAAGTTCCGTGTCATACCACAGTCATCAACGCTACCTAAACACCCCTACAATCGACAAATGCGGTAGGCCATTACTAACACAAGCACCTGTCTTGTAATTCTGCCCATTTGGTCAATCAGCCACCAGGTAAGTCACAGTTTGCAGTATGTATCAGTATGTCTCACTCAATAATCCAACATCAAGAAAACTCCAATACAATCCCTACGCAACACCCTAACCTATGACTCTGCATAGTATATTAACGCCTATTTCAAAAAGCCCACAGTCTGTCAATGAAGCTTCCTGTGCCTTGAAACATACCAATCTATCCTCACTGAACCCGGCACCCACACACACCAACACAACGCGAACAGCACCTCGTTATAGCACCACTTCACATTTCCAACATACAAAACAGAAAAAAAATAAATCACCGACGACGGAGTCGGAAGTAGATTGCTTAACCAACGACCCACCTTCTTGTTTCTCTGCTGCTAGGGCTGTTAGTCCCACGCTACTGGTTCATAGAGGGTTCTGTACACCGGAGCAACAGAATTCACATCAGGCACGTTGAGACACTACAAGATACTAGGATTTTAGCAAATACCTCCAAGTTACTTAAGCTTCATCGATAAATCGTGCGGTCGCCTCCAACAGATCATACACTCATCATGAGAAGTAATTGCGCGTGCGTGCTAACTCCGAAACTCGTCTGCTCAATACAAACCAAACCTGCAGTCAACTAGGCTACGTGCGCGCGGTGCAGCCAGATACGCAGCGACAGTGAACGCTCTAGGGTGGACGATAGTAAGGTGCACTTATCACAACCATTCAACACACACGTCCTCTGTTAGACTAGACAGCCATCACGATAAATCTACTTCACCAGACTTAGTCGGCCACACACATGTGTACACGTGACCTGTTGGAACATACCCAACACAACTATCGCAACGACAAAATGATTACAGGCCAGATTGTTTTCCCCCCCCACCCCCCCCACAGCGCACACAAGAATACCAGTGTAGAGGGCATCGGTGCGCAAAAACAACATCCAAATCTCACAATCCTACAACCAAAATAAAAAAAAAGGGGGGGGGGGGGTCAGGCGAGTGAGGTCTAGGAGTTACATAATATCGAAATGAGGTGTTGTGCGGTCTCATACAGCACATAAGAAAGCTGAGCTGCGTTTGCACAGATATGACTGGGGTGTGATGTGAGCAAGAGACAGCAGCACATACTGAGTCTGGGTCGCTGATGGACACTTGCTCAGAAAAGCGCACTTTGGGGGGATTGGTTCGCAGACGAGCTTTCTTGGCTGCACTTATGAAGGCAGATTTAGGTGACTAAGGAAGCAAAAAGAAAGACAAAGGGAGGGTAGAAACAGAAAGAAAGAAAGAAAGAGAAATAGACAGGAAAACTTGGTTAAGGTTAAGACTTGTTTCCTTTAGAGTAAAACCTTTAAAACCATTCACCTGGTCCTAAACATATTCTAAATATTCTCTGCAAAATATCTTATGCAGTTTTGCTTCTCAAGTAAAGTATCTTCTTTTATACACACTTATACATTTTTACTTGAAAACAAGATGCAGCAGAAACATTTTGTGTTGCTTTGACCCCGTCAATTGTTGGAAATAGCATCCAAATGGTAATTTTACTATTGATTAATTTGCATAAAAATCTAATGTGTTTACTGTATATGCTAATTTTTCTCTGACAGAGCTGGGTAGCAACTGATTATATGTATTCTGGATTACGTAATGAGATTCCAAAAATTAAGTACTCGTAATTACGGTATATTACATTTTATAATGCTCATTCAGATTACAGTTACTTTTTTATGATTACAGGATTACATATTATTCACATGATGGCAGTAAATTATTCAAAATGTATTGTCTCCCTAATCTTTCTTTTTTTTCCCTACTGTGTATCATACCATTTGGCTTTGACTATATTCACAATATAGAATGGCTATGTAAATGTAAACCATGCTTCTGAAATTGGGTGAAAAATGCAGCTCTCAAGCAATTAGACTATGTATGAAACAAATAATTATTTGTTTAAAAAAAACAAAAGTTACTAAACACAGGTGATGTATAGCTGTGACTTCATCATGTCTTCATCATATCCAGTGACTTTTAGTAACTGTTGATTCTGGAAGTCTGGACAAAGTTTTTCAAACCTGGAATACCTTGGGTGTGTAATTTTCATGTTTGTTCATGTAATACAAATTTGTTTTCATGTTTTTGTTTGAGGAAGTAAAAGGCACAATATGTTGTAAGATTTTTTTTAATAAAATATCCAAAAACAAGGAAAGGGCTAGAACAGTGTTATATTTTGCTGACTTGTGTACTTACATTATCCCAAATGTTTCGAAGAATGTTTAAATCCAGAGAAATAAGCAATTTTAACTAGTGACACGGAGCGTGTCCATAGTGTCATTGTGTCGCCTGCCAATGACGTCATAACCCCTCGATTTCCAGTTTTGTTTTGTAGAAAACATGGAAACACCAAAGACGCTTTAATATGCTATGTATTTTATTAGAACGTTCAGAATGTTCAAACGTATCTAGTATGATAAAACAGCGCTGCTTTACCCCCCTTATGCACGACCGGAAGCAGCGAAAGCGGTTGACTGTGGCATAATAGAAGCTCCGCTGCTTTCCAGCCGTGTGTCACTCTCGTCTCTCTTTAGCAATTGCTTCAGCGGCCTTGTTTCGACGGCTTTCCATTTCACTCTGCTTCATACTACGATGTTAATAAATCTTTAATACATTAGCTCAGCCATGAACATGATTTCTGCATAGCATCGGCTGTGGGGATGAAGACGACAACTCCCATGATTCCACACTCAGTCACTGCGTCATCAAACTACGCCTTTGTTTTTTTGTTTGTTTTGAATATGCGCCCTCTAGCGGCGAAAACTTACATATTGTGCCTTTGATATTTCAATAATTTAACAACACATTCACATGTTTACAGATCAAGGCCAGTTAATGGTCACATGACATGCAGGTAAACAAATAAAATATTTCTATTTTTAGTGTTCAATTGTTTAAATACTTTATTTTATTTTACATTTTTATGATTCAAGAATTATTAGCTTTTTATCAACTCACAAACTCACTGGATTTCTTACATTAAGCCCAGTTTGGGAAACCCTGCTTAATGTAATGTTTAATGCATTTTATGATATTGATATCAAAGAATTAAATATATTTTCTTTGTATTTGCTTTTTTATATCAATATGGTACATTTAATGGCAAGTTTAAAACAAGTTAGATAAAAAAAAAACAATCTAAAAGTAATCTAAAATTGTAGTTTACTAACTACAATTTTCATCATATAATCTGTAATCAGTAATGGACTACAATTTGTAAGTAATCTACCCAGCACTGTTCTCTGAATATCATATGACTTAAAATGGAAGTACAACTGGAGTTGTATATACAGAGGATCACTCTTTCTTCTGTCAACAGCTATAGATTGTACTCTGCAAGCTCAGTAGCAACCAAGGTCAAAGTTGAAATTGTTTAAACGTTTGAGCGCTGCTGCAATATGGCAACAGGGTTAATGCTCAGTTGAGCTCAGTGCATTGGGGGACATTGACACGAATCATTCACGTGATATTTTCACTCCTGAGCTTTAGTCTCAATATACTAATTATGTAATTATGTATGTATAGTAATTATGTAACACTGGCACAAAGCAAATGCACACAAAGCTGAACCTGAATTTCAAATTCCAGTAAAAACGTACACTCTGTATTGAAAGTAGTCTGACTGCATCACTGAAAGGGACTGATTTAATGTAATTTTGATTGGAGAAAACATAATGTCCTTAACTACCTGTTGTGGTTGCAGCACAGTGAGAACAACTGAGTCCTTGCACCTCCTGCAGAAGAAAAAAACATTTTGGCAAGAGAGCTGCAGAATGTGAAAAGTGTGTCTTATCTGAAATGAATTCTCTTATCTGATGGAGACACATGGAATAGAAATACATAAAGCACAGTCATGCGTCCAGACAAGGCCCTTCCCTCTGGTGACAGTAAAGGGTGTTACCTTACAAGGTCTATGACTTTCTCCCGGGGCGCGTTGCTCACAAGTTCCTGGTTGATGGCAAGGATCTGATCTCCAGGGTAAAGCTTGCCGTTTGAGGGTCCTTCTGTAAGGGAGGAGTAAGTAAACTTGTGTTGTTCTTTATAGACTTGATTAGTTAAAGCCCCCTGACATTGTTTTCATTTTTTCCTGTCCTAAAATATATGCTAATATAGATCACAAAACCATTTTAGTCACTCTTGTTTCCTAAGGCAGTGATAAAAATCTACCCTACAGTGGATTTTCACACTTATCTTGTCAAAGCATCAAACAGAAAGTATCGGAATTCCCATTTGATTATAGTCATCTCAAATCTGAAGACTCAAAAGTCTTTAAAAAAAGATGAAGCTGACTGGCTGGCACACTGGAGCCAGGGGACAAGAGACATCTGCCCTATAGCTCCAGACAGAGACACACGTCTTACCTGCAGAGACAGAGCGTACAACGACAGGCCGTTCACTGCCGGCAATGAACCCGAAGCCGTGGCTTGGATGGCGTTGAATGCAGACCTGTCGAGCTGAGCCAGGAGTCAGGCTACCACTGTCCATACCATCCTGACTGTCCTCTAACATCACAGAGCTATGAAATAAGACAAAAATATTGATTATCTATAAAATTAAACCTAATTTCTATGGTGACACAAATGACAAATGTATATATTCCAAGTAAAGATGCTTTTTATTGTGCATGATTTGCACACCTATTCCTGCATTAGGTTTCCAATATCTAACAAGACCCGGCAATTACATTTACACAGACAGTCTTCTCTGTATCTCATATAACAGCTGGCCATTAAAAAAACATCAATGCTTTGTGCCATTTTTTGATTCAGTGTTGTATAGAGGAGGTGATTTCCTTTGTACATGTGGGAAGATAAGGTAATGCCTCTTTTATGTTTCCCATTGTTCTCATATGACATAAGAGGATTAATAATGACTGCACCTGTCATATTCCTCTGTGTCCCCATCCTGGACCCGGGCCATCCCCTGAAAGGACAGAACCGGACCTTGTGAACCACTTCAGAGGGCTGGCTCTGTTTTGTACACATTCACCTGGTTGGACAAAGATGATGAGAAGATGAGTTGTAATTTATAGGAGGTAATACCATGCATTTTTAATCGTTTCTTTCTTTCTTTCTTTCCTCTGTTACACTTATGGGTTTTTATGATTCACACTTTTTATTTTCCTTCAATAGGCAACACAGTACACTCCATTTTAAAATAGAGGGTATTGTCAAAGCCCCTCCCACTAGACTACCAATACTATACACGTCAGTCACAGTTATGCAGATTGCTAGAACAAATCTGAGAAAAAATAAGATCAAATACAAGAAGTTTGTATTAAAAAAAAGGAAAAGATGATCACAAAAATATACAATTCCCATTCTTATGTTGCATCTCACCACCAGGTTATTACCCTGTGTAATATTCACGTAAGCACTAATTTACGGTACTACGGCAAGAGATTGGCGGGTATCGGCAGTGATTGGTCACATGTGAATGCGGTTGCACGCAGTGGATTAAAAACTAAAAGTTTGTTTGGTACTCACTGTTCGTCTCCTTATTTAAAACTGTATGCACCATGCAATAAAAGCAACAAACAAAGAATAAGACACCCTGTATCCTCAATCTACCCTGTGTCCATGTTTACTAGTTAGCTATAAAACATTTTTTTTTGTATTCTGCCACATTCTACATTTCTATAACCCATTCTTGAAAAGACAGCATCCTGTTGACCACCAACCTCTCATGATAATATGTCTTCCTTCCCTACTAATCTCAACATTAGTGAGTGAAAAAGATGGATCGCCTAGGATATAAATACTTGGGCAAAATTAAAAGCAGCATACTGATACTTTTTGAATATAATCATGAACCACAAACCAAAATTCCTGTATTTTATAGCAGGATCACAGAGCATATATCAGATTTTTCCACTCACATTGCCAACATTCATCTGCTGGAAGTCCAATAAAAAGTGATTTAATATGTTTAATTGAACAAGTCGTACTACAAGATTTCCAATACTTTACCTTACGATTCTGACAAAATCTGGAATGTTACTAATTGTAACATTCAGGTATTATCTGTAGCTGATGCTATGGGAACACCCTCCAGGTGTGCTAGTTTTCTGTATCCCGATTAAAAACATGACAATCCATTGGCTGATGGTTCTAACGCTGTCCTCTGAGACACAACAAAAGGACTTGCCGCACCATCAATTTTCAGATCTTTTGACCATCATCAAGTAGATATTTTATTTCCTCAGGGGGGAACATGATGTCGTTCAGGAAGTGAGGACTCGCATGAGATTTGTGTCAAGTGTTTGCATGTGCAGCATGCATGAGCCACAGTTGATGGCACCTCCAACTGCATGCACTGTGATAATTTCAAGATGAAAGCTCTCGGCTTGCTTCTTTTCAAGGACGTAAATTGCTGTGGTCCTGCAGTAGTAGGTGCCACATTGAGTAGGTTCCTGGGGATCCGATGTTGAGCTGGAAGCTAAGAAGAGTGAGCAGACAGTTTTCCTTTTTTCTCTCTCTCTCTCACCCGACCGTGTGCACTCCATTTCTCTGGATGAATTCACAGGTGAGGCGAGTCCAGAGTGCGTCAGACTCTGAGGAGCGGACAGGAGGCGCAGCCTTCTGTGGCTTATACTGAACGGTTGAATGTTGTTTCACATGCTGTTGAGAAGCTGAAGCTGGACTGGCCCAGTGTGTCGCAGGCCATTGCTGTTCTTTCAATACCTCCATTAGGAGATCTCGAGGTCCTGGAAGCAGCCATTCTCAGCCTGACTACTTTTGCCATGCTACTTCTGACTTCACCACCATTACGGGTCTAATGGAGCAGGGTTATTCTGAGATGCTGGCACTCAAAGAGATTGGTGCCATTAGTGAATCTGAAACCGAGGCATACATTGATAAGTTCCATACTGCAAAGCAGCATTTAGCAGCTTTCTGGCAACTTATTCCTCACAGAAAGGTTGAGGTCTGCTGCCTTACTGATGGCACATGAGCAACCTTGAAGGGTCGGCGATAAATTCGGTGATTAAGTTTTAAATTTGTTTCTCCTCAGAAGGAATCTGGCATTTAGGCCGCGTGTCCACCAAAGCGATTTTTCCCAAGGTTAGCATCTTTTTTTCAATTGTTTTAAATGGGAACGCCGCATTTTCTGAAACACCAGGAGAGTGACGAGGCACTGAGAGCTGTGCGCTCTGTTTTTTTTCTCAGTGCCAAGATATGAAGAATGTTCAACTTTGGGTAAAACGCAGTTCTCATCACTGTCATTTTTTAATCAGCTAACCAATCACAGTGGAGGAGGGGCGGGACTAATATTAACACACCGACCAACCGTCACACCCTGCTTGTACTATGACTGAACAACAATGGAGAAGTTAATATTGCTTGTCTCTGCGTATTCATGTCTTCACCAGATGGCATTCCCAGACTACCCCAATATTGTTATGAAAAATAATGCTTGGAGGAACATTTAATTTGTGATGCATCTGCCCTATTACTTTATCGGATATTCTGTATCATAGCAACCAAAGCGTCTCAACTGAAAATGCTGTGCCGCAGAAGCGCTCTCAAGTACTCACAGCTAGTGCTCTCAAGTGCTCACAGCTAGGCGTTTTCAGCTCGCTAAAAATGATTTGGTGGACACGCGGCCTTTGCTGGTATTTCTAGTGCCAAAGAAGTATTGTGGAGATTGCTGCTGAGCATGAAGCAGTTGAGGTTGTTTCGTTAGGGAGGCATTTGCTTGTCTCCTTTTTCATGCAAGGGACAAGAGGGTTGAAATGCTTGTGATCCTTCTTATCTGTAGTCTTAGAAGGTTTGACAGGGCCTCAATTTGAACCACTGGAGTAAGCTTCTAGGATAATTCTGACTCTTAATTTGTGTTTATGGCCTTCACATCCTTGAAGTGGATTGTTGATTTGCAGGCCTTTTAGGGGGTTATCGGGATTTTGTTCACGGGTTATTTAAGGTCTTGCTGTGACCTAAGATAAGGTATTTTCCTGAGTTCGCGTCTACATCTTTCCGCTCTCAAATTTTCTCTTCCGCCTATTCAGTTGCAAGGGAATGAGATGCTGCAGTCTTTGTCCTGTAAGGGCGTTAAGGATTTACTTAAACCATACAAGCCAGTGGCATAAATATGATCAGCTGTTTGTTTGGTGGTTGTAACAAAACAAAGGTTGTTGCATTGGGTGAAGGATGCGATTTCTCTTGCCTAGGAGGCATGGGGACTGTCTTCACCTCTTGGCCCACTCTCGCCTTGTTGCAGGCGTCTATCTAAGGGTGCCCCCTTTGGAAGATATTTTTGTGGTGGCAGGCTGGGTCTCCTCGCACACTTTTATCAGGTTTTATCAGTTGAATGTGGACTTGACTTCTGTTTACCCATCTGTTTGAACAGCGGTCAGTTCATTTCTGTGTCAGTCAGTGCACAAGCGATAATCTTGCAGTTTCCCAGTAGCATGCAGCTGCGGCATTCCCATAGCATCAGCTACTGACACAGTGTTGAATGAACCTATAAAAGGGAATACTTTGGTTACGTATATAACCCTGTTTGAGTATGGAAAAGAGACGCTGCGTAACTCTGACATATTCTTTCATTACTGCTATGACTTCCTTCATCAAAATCTGATGATTGATGGCATTGTAATATTTTTATTAGCTCTAAAAAGGGAAATATTTATGACGAATTATAACTGGTTATGATTCATAATAAATATTTAGATTATATCTTCGAATTAACTGTAGCAGAATCAATATTACAATTATTTGATCTGTCCGTCCACCGAGCAGACAATATAATCATTTATCCATTCAAGGAATGTTTATTTTCCTGGCCACGGAACAATAAACTGTCCTTCTTTGTGCAGTGCTAGCAGTAATTTAGCAAAATGTAGCAAGGGTTCACACATTCATTGACTTCGAATTGTGAGCAGCAAACAGAGACAATCCGTTGTGAATATAAGGGATTTAATAAATGAAACTATATCTAACATATAACTAACTAAAACATATATACACAGAACGAAACAAAGTAAGGAAAAGAGAGAGAATAGAAAAGAATGGCAGTATTTCACATCACTTAACCACAACCTTGAAACAATACAAAATCATCAGAGAATCCAAAAATCACTTTAAAAAGGGACTGAAACTTAAACACACATCTAAATAATTTTAAGCGGTTACTTGCATTGTTTTCGATTGCTGAAGAAGAGTCCGGATGCGGTAGATAACGGAGGTCTTTTGATGAGTTTGTGAGGAGTCAGCTGGAAGTTTTTACTTCTGGTTCTTCTGAAGAAGGAAAAGTCCACAGCGACTAACGTTACTTGAAGATAGAAACTGCCGGAAAATAAAACTCAAGAGGAAGATCTTGATAGTCTTGGAAAGGTGTTGTCTCAAACAAAGAAGAAGTTTTCTGAGCAAAGTTATTTCAGGCTAATCGCTTTTGAGAATTCCTATTCTGTGTGGAATGGCCAATAAGAGGCATGAATTTTGAGTGGGAGAAGTTTCCTTTGTCTCGCTTTATGGCCCATTTGCTTGTTTTATGGCCGGTCTGGAATTGGTGCTGTTTTAACCCAAAAATATAGTACAAATCGTATGATGCATCTCACAATCACATACTGTACATCATTGTCCGAGGAATGAAAAACAGGCAACATTGATACCAAGAAACAACCATTTGGAATATAGATTAAACCAAAGATACATACATAAACCTGAATATCAGTGTTTATGGCTTTAACAAATACAAATAACGAGTGGTAACTCAGCTAATCTAATAGGGGAAACGTACAAACAACACAGCAATATACAGATATATTGTAGAGTAAATAGAGGAACGTCTTTATGTGTGTGTTGTTGTTGTGTGTGTGTGTGTGTTAGTTTACTTGGCCAACCAGGCCCATCGGGGTCATTTACAGCTCTTTGGACCGTGTTTGAAGTCAGATGGGGGAGATGATAGTGGGAGGGGACTGGTTAGAATCTCCTTGATGGCGAAGAACAATCTGGCAATTTAAACCCCCATTAAAAAGTAAAATCTCTGACCAGAACTGTAATTTATAAGCAAATGTCAAAAGGCTAAAAGGGTCTCTTAAGCCATAAAACACCCCAAAGATCAGGCATGATTTAGAGACGCTACACAGGCTTGCCTTTTGAGGTGCTGCAGATAATGTGGAGGAAGGTGAGTGAGTGAAAGTGAAGTGTGGCCAAGAATGGTGACCCATACTCGAATTGTGCTCTGCATTTAACCCATCCAAGTGCAGACACACACACAGCAGTGAACACACACACACACACACACAAACCCTTACACACACCGAGGCACTGATGGGCAGCCAATTGCGGCGGCGCCCGGGGAGCATTGGGGGGTCGGTGCCTTGTTCCGGCAGGACCTGAGACTCGGTCCCCCCCCCCCCACGACCTTCGGGTTAACAGTCAGACTCTCTGCGGGCAGTCATGCCTAATGGATAGAGAGTCGGAGGTCACGGGTTCGAGTCTCAGGTCCAGCAGGAATTGTCAGTGGGGGGAGTGAATATCCAGTGCTCTCTCCACCTTCAATACCACGACTGAGGTGAGACCCTTGAGCAAGGCACCGAACCCCCAAAGTTCCTTGGGATTGTTGCTGGGCTGTGAGCATTGGCTGCCCACTGCTCCGGGTGTGTGTGCATGGATTTGTTCACTACTCACTGCTGTGTGTGTGCACTTGGATGGGTGAAATGCAGAGCACAAATTCCAAGTATGGGACACCATACTTGGCCACACGTCACGTCCTCCTCCCGCAACCTTCGGGTTACAAGTCTGACTCTCTAACCATCAGGCCACGACTGCCATCAGCCACTGAATTGGTTTGTTTTATTTCAGCTACTGACGCACCATCTCGTTACCTACTCATGGAACCAGGGTTACATACATAACCACAATGTTTTATAGTACAATGAAATTTCTTTAATTTCAAAGGATCAAGGATTTCTTAAGACATGACTCCGGTAAGGAAAGAAGCTATTCTGGTATTTTACACTTTCTAAATGATAAAATTCAAATTGTTCTGGTGAGGTAAATTATCCAGTGAGGCTGCAGATATTATCAATCAACCAACCAACCAACCAACTATAAACCAGTTATTTCAGATAATATTTTATTCACTCTTTAGCATAGATTCCATATGTCCTTGATTTGTATGTAGATTTCTGGAGCTTACACCAATTCATATTGCAAATTTAATTAATTCTTTAATAACTAATTTAATAACTTCTTCGTTTAATCCTGCTTAGTCTTTAATCCACATATAGTTGTTGTTGTACATTACAAGTAATGCATATATTTCTCTGTTAAATTCATGCCTTATATAAAAGATTGAATGGTAAACAGAGCCCTTGTGGAATATTCTAAGATGCATTATGCAAAAAGCACTTAAAACTCTTAGAACCAGTGTGCACTTGTATCAGTGTGAATCACTCATGGCCACACTGATGGAGGGTGAAATAACAGATTTCAGCCAAGACTCTTTTTATTCTGTGCAGTGGATTTACCAAGAGTAAGAAAGAAATAGACAAAGCGAGACAAAGAAAAGAAAACATGGAGAGGTCTTCGTAGGAATGCTAATATTGTTGAGCAGAGACTGCTGACGTCTGGCTGTGAATGTGTCACAACAAAGTAACAATCTTCAGTCTTCAAGTTCCTCCCGGCAGTTTCTGAAGGTCATGGTTATATCAGCTTGTTTATTCACCCCAGACTCTTTCTAGCACTTTCTTTCTTCTGTATGTTTAAAACACTTTAGGCTGCTGTGGAAATCTGTATTTGAGGCAGCAGTAACCTTAACATCACCCAGCACAATGACTCATATGCTGGAGGGGAGCTACACTCGGGACGGGACTGGATGCATCACGAGGGTTTACTTTCCATCAGGTGAATGCCATGATGCATGTGAATGACTGTGAAAACCTCTGGCTAATATGGATGGAGGAGAGATGTGGACCTTCACCAAGAAGCATCCTATGGCATCCTGCGGCCATCATCACCACCACCACAGTCCCAGCAATGATTCACGAGTTTCACAAAGTTTACAAAGGTTTAGTACTTAACCACTAACACTAAAGTATGAACAGTAGTAACAATAATGCTTGCCTTAGTACTCAGTATGTTTGGTATGCTTATCAATTTGGTCTAGAAACTTGGCAAAGGCAGTTTTTGCTTAAAGGTTTTGCTTAAAAGTCTTTTGCTTAATAATGTTTTTTTCTTCTTCTCAGTTTCAGTTATGTTTGCCCCTGGTGTTTTTCATAAAATTAAAAAAAAAAAAAAATCACCATTTTAACACCTTTTTCATCGTCACATATTTTTAATAATCCAGACTTTCGATTGAAGATTTTGGTAAATCTGAGTACAGTTTCAGTTATTGTTCAGATCTCTGATTTACATAGCATAGGTTGCCAAATGTATTACAAATTACCAGAGGGTACAGACGCTTGTTTACTGACAGATTTAGGTTGACTGAACATCAGTTATAATTTAGGTGTACAACACTGTAATGATATTAGTGAGACGACCCAAAAGAGCTGCTGTCATTATCAGTTAGATTTAAATCAAATAAATCCGTATCAGAGGAGGATACACAAAACAAGACAAAAGGACCTAGAAGAGAGGACACATGCAAACAAAACAATGCTTCAGCACTGGGCCAACCTTTTCAGCAATGGAGACAGTGATACTGTCAAGAAATGCATCCCAAGGGCATGACTAGCTGAAGTGTTGCCATGGATACAGCAGAAGCGAGCTGATGAAAAGTGAGGTATATGACTGCAACAGATGATGGCTGCACTCAATCTGCCGTCACAGAGACTACACGCATCGTCTTCACCGCTCTCACACGCATAGTCTTCCTCCCAGAGTCTAGACTCCACTGCTGGGCCGAAAACTTTTTAGCATTCAGACGGCCAAAAAGTATGAAGGATTCTGTCATTTGAAAGCATTACATGTCTTCCTGTGTATGCATCTGACACGGAAAATTTTTTTTGCCATTAAAATGGTCAGCAAGGATAGAAACCTGGGGCCTCATTTATAAAATGTTGCGTATAAACCGTCCTAAATTTGTTCTAAGATCATTTCTCAAAAGTGCGTAAGTGCGATTCAGAGAAAACAAATGTGTGCACAAAAACACGTGCGTACGCCTCTTCTTCTTCTTCTTTGACGTTTTATGGTGGTTGGCAAACCAGCTTTAGGTGCATTTACCGCCACCTACTAGGATGGAGTGTGGAGCATTGACGTTAAAGAATCAAACCAAAAAAAAATCAAAAATTGTGCGTACGCCTCTCTTCCAGATGTGACATTTATAAATCGCAAATGATCTTGAAATTGTGCGCAGCTGATTGGTGTCAGATCTCCGCCTTGTAAACGCCCCCCTAATTAATATCATTACCATACAAAAGAGTGCACGCCAATATCCGAATTTCTATGCTTGAGAATGACGAGCACAAAGACAAAAAAGCTTTACTGAGTCTGAAGTTGAGGTCCTGGTGGTGGAGGTAGAGGTTTGTGCGGGGACACTTTTTTATTTAATAATGTGTAATTGTTCTGTGGACAAACAATGTGTGTTTGTGGTTATATTTTTTCTATTGACTATTATCAAAATCACTACTTCTAGAAACAACAGAAATAATAATAATAATAATAAAAAAAATATACAAGTAAATTATAAAAACAATTAGGTTTCCAAAAGTAAGAATAAACTACTAATTCAAGTAATATTTTCAGTCATCTTATAAAAAGTGAGCCATCTTACTTTTAAAATCACTTGCTATGACAATTAATAAAACGTTTAGTATCACGAAATTCTTGAAAAACTTTAAAAAACATTACTGAAAGAAAAATGGGACGTTTCATATCATATTAAAATGAATTATTACACGATTACGGTCTGAAAAAACCTGCATGTGATTTGGCATTTCTTTATATTTACACAGTTTAATGCTGCTCATATGTGCCATTAATGTACTGACACAAAATAGTGTATTTTATACAAATACAACTGATGTACATGACAAAAACAAAGTTTAAGGCTGATATCTCTATTCATTTTCACAGAAGCAAAGCAGCAGATGTTATTAATAAAAAGAGTTAACAACATTATTGAATAGAATAGGTCTATATTAAAACTGTTATTGCACGACATAGGCCTATTCGTATAGGCTACAAAACAGTCGGAGATGCGTTTATGCATTTGTTTTCTATTTTACGCATTAGTAGTAGCCTAAAGCAGGACTTTGCAAGTTCTCTTGTAAAATAAAATAATAAAAAACCCAACATGGAATAAACTGTGTACAGAAAGCGAGTAAAGAACTCTCAACATTACTTAAAAAGGTCAGTTTAATCTCGCAAAACCTCCCGTTAATAAAAAAAAATCTGACTACACTACACAATCTCTTACACTGCATCTTTGTTGTTCATGATGAATTTGGTGCTTGCACGTACACCGCTTTTATTATTATTGCAGCGCTGCAGTATTCCTACTCCGACTTTGCCACAAGGAAAAGTGCGTACGCCTGCTGTTGGTTTTATTTCTTTATTCACTGCATTATTAATCAGGATAATAAACCCTGGATGTGAAAGCAAATACATCAAGTTAGATTTCACAAAAGTTCTTGCATTGCATAACATCTTTTAATTATTATTGTTATGTATATAACCATAATAATAATAATAATTATTATTATTATTTGTTCCTAAGAACAAGCTTATTGACTGTATGTAATGTGATCTGGTATGATAATAGCAATTATTACAGCATTCGGTCCCATGCATATTGAATGTAACATGCTTAGCGCAAAACTTTTTTCCAGAGAATGTCATGGGTTCTTAATGAATTCTTGAATAATGTACCACTTTAAGGTTAAGTGTCCTGTGTGTACATCTCCGTTTACTGGGCATTTGCAGTAATTTCTCTTTAATGTGCTATATAATTTACCCATGCTCATGCAATTTTAACCCAATAGAGAGCTGTCTACTCACTAGGAACAGCGGAAGAGGCCATACTTACCACAAAAGGTCGTGATTCAACTGTCTAAAAGTAACATTTGAAGCCCATCTGCTGCTTGGAAATGAATAGTCCCACTTCAAGTTGTATAACTGAATTAATTCCACTATCTACTATTTATCCTTTCTGAATAGATTTTCAACTGGAGCTCAAGCAGAGCCCTACTGGCATGTGCCCATTTCTCTTTCAGTTTGTGAGTTTCGAAATATGGTTGCAATGGCCGACAAAATGGCTTTAAAACAATGTGAAGTAATACCTTGGGTCAATATTTACAGTTCATGGAGCCATGCCAAGATGTGCCTCTGTAAGCGATCCATAAATTCTACATTGCATTGTGAGTGTGTTATTGACATATAATAACGTTTTTTAAGCTTCTGGTCCCTCATCAAGCACACCCGGTTTGAAAAAAAACCAGATAGGTGGTTAGGTAGTTTGACGCTGGGATGCTGGTTTATGCTGGTCATTTGCGGGTTATGCTGCGTACATTGCTGGTTAAATGGTCCTTTGCTGGTTTATGCTGGTCCTTTGCTGGTTTATGCTGGTCCTTTTGCTGGTTTATGCTGGTCCTTTTGCTGGTTTATGCTGGTCATGTGTGGCAAGGAAAAGCATTACAGCAAAAGGACCAGCATAACCCAGCAAAGGGCCAGCATTAACCAGCAAAATGACAGCATAAAACACTTAAACCAGGCGTCCCAGCGTAAAACATATTTCTCTTTCTTTTTCCCTAACCAGCATAATGCTGTTTTTTTCAACAGGGCATGTGGCCGTAAGGCTCGGTTTCTGAAAAACAAAAACATTTTCTGCGGGGTTTGATATGCTATGCCATCCTTCTCGTTGTACACATTCAAAATAAGCTAAGAACTGGTTTCTGAGTCACATTATCTGTTTTATAACATCAGTAAATCAAGACAGGAATAAACAAAGTGATCTCCCATGGTCTTAGAAACATGGCAAAACAAAAAATGTTACTATAAATTTAATAGATAGCAAAACACAGTGTAAAGAAATGCTCTTTGTGAGAAGCAGTCAATCAGCTGAAGTTAAAAGCAGCTTGTAAGTGTATTTGTTTCTTGTCTCAGTGTTTAGCACAGTTGTTGTTGCTAGGAAACGCTTGTTTTGTTTACTGTGTTGAGGCGTGCTGAAGTTGCGTTTGGTCTCGTACTGTATTGCATACCTTGTCAGTGTTGTGCTCTTGCTTAGCCCTTTGTTGTGATAAACAGTAAAGTGTGTTCAGCTGAATTCAATTTCTGTTTTGTCAAATGGGTATAAAAAGGATAGTACACCGCGGCAGCAGCCCTCGTGTGAAGACCGAAGAGTGTAAAAACCATCGACTCTACCATGCGACTCCACCGTGCAGGGACACAGACAAGGGACATAAGTATCGCTTTTGACTCAACCTCTTTTTCTTCACTTCTGTTTTAGTTTTTATGACTAACTCTTACTATGTGTTTCCATATCCATACTATTACTACCATTCGCAAACCATGCATCACACACTATAGGCAGCACAATCCTAACAACCTACACACTTTGCCTATGTCTGCTAATACACTACTTTCTTTTTCTATTGGTCTCTGGAATTGTCAGTATGCAGTAAACAAAGCAGATTTCATTATATCTATTACTAGTCATTCAAAACTAAACCTCATGGCCCTGACAGAGACGTGGATCAATCCAGAGGACACTGCTATTCCTGCAGCACTCTACAATAATTTCTAATTTTCCCACTCCCCCCGTCTGACTGGAAGAGGTGGAGGTACTGGTCTGGTTATCTCTAAGGATTGGAAAAGTATTCCTTTACCTTCTCTGGGTATTAAACAGCTCCTTTGAATCACATTCAACCACTATCACCCACCCTCTTAAAATCCATTTTATATTTGTTTATCGACCCCCAGAACCACTAGGTAACTTCGTGGAAGAATTAAATGTGCTGCTCTCAAACTTTCCTGAGAATGGTACTCCCCTAGTTATGCTTGGAGACTTCAACATCCACCTAGATAAACCTCAGGCTGCAGACTTCCACACTCTGCTTGCCTCTTTTGATCTCAAGAGAGTGTTAACTACGGCTACTCACAAATCAGGCAACCAACTGGACCTTATTTACACAAGACACTTCTCCACTGATCATGTGCTGGTTACTCCACTGCACACCTTGGATCACTTCCTCCTCACTCTTAACCTCAACATGTTTCCTGACACAACACATACCCCTCCAAATGTCATCTTTCGTCGTAACCTACGCTCACTCTCACCCTCCCGGCTGTCTGCTATGGTTTCATCTTCGCTTCTCTTGATGCTAACTGTGCTACTGATACTTTCTGCTCCACTCTTACATCTTGTTTAGACACTGTCTGCCCCTTGTCTTCCAGGCGAGGCCATACCACCCCTTCTGCCCCTTGGCTGTCTGATGTTCTCTGCGAGCATCGTTCTAAGCTCATGCCTGCTGAAAGGGTGTGGCGCAAATCAAAAAATACTACTGACCTTAAATGTGTATCAGTCGCTCCTCTCTTCCTTCTCTGCTAATGCCTCCACTGCTAAAAAGACATACTATCATAACAAAATTAACAATTCGCCTAACTCTCGCATGCTTTTAAAACATTTTCCTCCCTCCTTTGTACTCCTCCTTCCCCTCTTTCATCAACTCTAACAGCTGATGACTTTTCCAGGTTCTTCATTAATAAAATTAAAACCATCAGTGCACAATTTTCCACACCACAATCTGTCAAGCACATCTTACCAGCAAACATACACTCGTTCACATCCTTCTCATCACTCTCTTGAGGCAGAAGTCTCCAAACTCATCCTTTCTAATCATCCTACAACTTGTCCGCTTGATCCAATTCCATCTCATCTCCTTCAAGCCATTAATCACTGCAGTTGTACCTGCACTCACTCACACATCATTAACACATACCTTCACACTGGTGTTTTTCCCTCAAGATTTAAAACAGGCTCGTATAACCCCACTACTTAAGAAACCCACCCTTAACCCATCTCTTTTAGAGAACTACAGACCGGTTTCCCTTCTTCCTTTAATTGAAAAAACACTTGAACGAGCTGTGTTCAACCAAGTCTCTGCCTTTCTCACAAAGAACAACCTCCTCGACAGCAACCAGTCTTGGTTTCAGAAGGGGACATTCAACCGAGACAGGTTGAAGCCCTAAGACTGGCATGAGCGGATTCCAAATCTTCAATACTTATATTGCTGGATCTGTCCACTGCTTTTGACAAGGTTAACCACCAGATCCTCCTGTCAACCCTATTGGCAAAGGGCATCTCAGGAAAGGCAATACTGTACGAATCTTACCTCTCAGATAGGTCCTTCAAGATATCTTATAGAGGTGAGGTGTCCGAGTCACTACATCTAACTACTGGGGTGCCTCAGGGCTCAGTTCTTGGACCACTTCTCTTCTCTGTCTACATGGCATCACTAGGTTCTGTCATTCAGAAACATGGCTTTTCATTATCACTGCTATGCTGATGACACTCAATTCTACTTCTCATTCCAACCAGATGATCCGACGGTAGCTGCTGAATCTCAGCAGGTCTAACAGACATTTCTTGCTGGATGAAGGACCATCAACTTCAACTCAACCTTGCCAAGACAGAACTGCTGGTGGTTCCATCAAACCCATCATTTCATCACAATTTCACCATCCAGTAAGGCACATCAACCATAACTCCTTCAAAAACAGCCAGAAACCTTGGAGTTATGATTGATGATCAGCTGACTTTCTCAGACTACATTGCTAAAACTGCCTGCAGATTTGCTTTATTCAACATCAAGAAGATCAGGCCCTTTCTTTCAGAACATGCTTCACAACTCCTTGTTCAAGCTCTTGTTCTGTCCAGGCTGGACTATTGCAATGCTCTCTTGGCAGGTCTTCCAGCCAGTTAGAGGTGGTGGGAGAGGCAGGCTGACCAGGGTTTGTAGGACTGAAGATGATTCACTTTCTGACCAGATCAAAGGACACAGGTGATTTCTCTCTCCACAATCACCAAAATAGTCCAATAAATCCAGCTGGTACTCACTCTCAGTGGCGGCGAGGGAGGGCAGGGCTCACTTCCATACCCTCATATGCCACGAGGACTCCTTTGGTGATGGAATGCTGCTGGCTCACATACCTGGTCCCACAGGGTCCCCTCAGGCTCAAATGTGATATCAGGCTTGATTGCTCCTCCTGGCGGGGCTCTAAACTAACTAAGGTGCTCTCTTCATTTGCGGTTGGCTCAAGCAGTCTCTCCTCACAGCGGGGTCGTACTTGGCTGGGCACTGGGTTGGGAGTGGGGCTGGCGTTGTCATCCGCAAGGGCTGAAGCAGAACGTGGATCTGCAGGATTCCAGCACCCACTCCACAAATGAGGCGAAGCATTCACTTTCTAGTTTGGCACATCCACTGCGGGGAAGAAGATAAGTAATGACTGTTTACACACTGATTGAGCTATGAAGTGACAAAGTGAGTCAAAGTTGAAGTCATTAGTATAACAGAGTCCGGGGAGGCTTCAGTCTGTCTGTGCATAAGTCTTTTCCTTATTGACAGGAAACAGTATATGTGGATTGTGAAAACACACCTAATCTGTGGCTCAATATCAGTATCCTCTATATGAATGACTGCACCTCCAACGGTGCCTTGTTGAAACTGTCAATAAAAGTCTTTAATAATCCACAGGTAAACTTTGATACAGGGGGACAGCCAAAGCATAAGTGTAAACAACACCCGACAACTGAAGAGTGAAACACATGAACTTAAATGCACTGAGAAAACAAGGGTGATTCATGAAACACATCTGAACTAAATGATAACCAATCTGAAACCATGACAACAAACTAAGCAGGGGGAAAACGGTGCACATGAAAACAAAGCGCAAACAGTGTAAAAGTGTGATACATATGACTTGAGTTTTAGCCACTGATAATCTGAAGCTCCAATTATTTGCCCATGCCTCCACTTCATCTACTGCTTTTGTAACTTTTGCGATACACATGTAATATTGCGTCCTCTTTTCCGAGGCACAAGCTGTAAAGGCACAGCCCTCTTCAGGAAAAATGTGAGGGGAGCAGCAGCTCATTTGCGCTTAAAGATGCACGCATTTGAAAACAGCATGTTTTTGCTTCTGTAAAAAAATGGCAATTTTCAGCATGGAATAATAAATGATCTGTGGGGTGTTTTGAGCTGAAACTTCAAAGACACATTCTAGGGACACCTGAGACTGGCATTACATCTTGTAAAAAGGGGCATGATAGGTCCCCTTTAAAGACACCTAAAATAAAGAGAGACCAAAGTTTATTGCTATAAATAGACTTAGACTTGTTCAATTGCTAAAAAAAATATTTTGTTTTCCTGCATTTTTACTTTTGATCTTGATTCTGTACTCTAGTTCACTCTAGTGTAATAAATGGCTTGTGATCTTCCCTCATGAGTGTAAGATAAAAGCTTCTGCTAAATGACTAAATGCATTTTTCATAGATGTAGACAGAAACCTTTGACACAACTGTACACCTCAGTGGAATGATGTACATGATGAAGTTTTTTTTTTGATTAGTTAATTATAATCTTGATTTTTGTCTGTTCAATTCTGCAGTCCTAGTTCATCTCATGTCGATTTGCTGCCAGGTTATATAATTTGTGATTTAAGAGCACCGATCATGTGCTACAGTCATCTCAATGTAGATTATATTACAGTAATGAAAGGCTACTATTTAATTAACCTTATGTACATATGCATCATTCGTTCATCAAAGCTGTCATACTGCAAACTTATTCAGCTCAAAGCCTTCCAGCTGTATTGTGACACTGAGAGACAGAAGATTGAAGAGGCAACAAAAACAGGGATACTTATCCTTAAACGCACCATTCACAGTAGCCTAGACTCATGCTGCTTCCCAATACAAAAGCTGAGTGCTACTAGTGAGTCAGAATATTAATTATCGTTTTACTGGAGAAAGTTATTGCAGGATGTGATTTTTAATAATTGGTGGATGGTGAATAATGGAAGGATTTTAGGCTCTCCATATTTTAGTTAAAGGGAAACAAGCAGAGATTCTGATGTTTTATATGTCAAATTTCGGCACATGTTTTGGATGTCTCACTTTCAGTTCTTAGAATCTCTATTAATGAAATAATGAGTTGAATCAGGTGTTCTTGATAAAGGAGGCAGGCAAAATGTGCCAAACTCAACCTCGGTTGGTCACCAAAACAATAATGGACTCAACCAGATGGACAATGTCTTTCTTACTCAGAGATGAAGTGATCCATCTGTTAGTAAGACTGCAATGGGTCCAAAAGAGCAAAGCACTCCCTGTCCACAGGCATGATTATTATGTCTGCAGAGGTACTGGGTGATACACAGCCATTGTATTACATAAAGCAGTCAGATCTCAGGGTCAAATGGATTTTAGCATTTAAAATAAATTGCTGGCAGCAGCTGGGAACAGCACTGTCTCCTTTAAGCAGCATACATGATGTATAATAATATTCACCAACCCCTGACAGAGCATCTTTCCAAGCAGAATAGAGAGATTAGAGGTTATGCAGCCTCTTCTTATAAATATAACAGGATTTTAGGATTTTTTCAGCACAATAAGAAAAGAGTGTCAGGCTGTCCTGTGTCTGCAAACCACACAGGTCTTTATTAATGCTCAATACAATATTTATTTGAATAGGTCAATTCTGGACATTCATGTTGATGTAAAAGTAAAAAGAAAAGGACAGTTGAAAATAATGACACTGCTAAATGATAAATGTCCACTTTTCACCATTAAGTCAATTTACACTGTATAAAACATGCTAAATTTATACTGCTGTTCAAAGGTTCGGGATCAGTACGATTTTTAATGTTTTTTAAAGAATTCTCTTCTGCTCACCAAGGCTGCATTTATTTGATCAAAAGTACAGAAAAAACTGTAATATTGTTAAATATATTTACAATTTAAAATAATGGTTTTCTATTGTACTTACTTGAAACTTACTTATACTTGAAAATATAATTTATCGCTGTGATCAAAGCTGATTTTTTTAGCATCATTACTCCAGTCTTCAGTGTCACATGATCCTTCAGAAATCATTCTAATATGCTGATTTATTATCGATGTTGGAAACGTTTGTTGAAATATTTTGGAACCTGTGATACTTTTTTTCAGAATTCTTTGATGAATAAAAGTTAAAAAGAACAGCATTTATTCAAAATAGAAATCTTTTGTAAGTTTACTAATCACTTTTTATCATTTTTTTTCAATTTTATCAGGTTATCAACACTATATGGCGGAAGAAAGTATTAATTCCTCTCATCTCTCTCAAAAAAAAAAAAAAAAACTAAATATATATATAGATACAGTATATATATTACACGGAGTATTTCACTATGGATACCAAAAGCATTAACTGCATGATGAATCCTATCAGCTCGTGAGCATGATCGCAAATGGGATATTCATTTTTATACAACAGTTTAACAAACAATACATTAATAGTAAGTTACATGTTGTTGTTTTTTCTGTTTCGCCAATGAAAATAGATCCAAACAAAGCCGAAGCATTTGTGCGTCTTAGAGCAACACTTTGTGTTTCATTCCTGAATGAATCATTCAATAATCAAGTCAATAATTCAATGATCCATTCATAAAGACAGCCACTTGCTTAATTTCTAAATGAATCAACTGTTTTGAACGAATTGTTTGAATGAATTAGTCAATGAATCACTCATTAAGACAGACTCGCCGCGATTATGGTGGTTTTAGAGTAATTTATTTATCCATGACAGGCCTAAACCAACCATATATATGAAGTAAAATGCACTGAAAAATGGTAACCTAAAACTTGTAACATCTGAAATAATGGGTTTTATTCAAGTATTTATATATTTATACCCGCAAAGCTACTTTTATGGGTTCAGTCAGGTGGAAACAGCTCTTTAAGGTAATAATTGCATTCATGAATGCAGTTCCATGCTGACTTAAAAACCCAGTGTAGATTTGATGGTCTACACAAAGTGGGCAGACAAGATCATTAGAGATCATTGTAGAGCTTGGTCAACATTTCTTCAGAACATAACCCTGAATGAGAGATTTGAACCATTATAACAAAACAAAGCCGACAAGTGTGCAGTTTCTTGCTTTCTTGCTGGCAGCGTCTTTCATCAATAACTTGTATTTTTATCAATAACCCAATTATTGTATATCAGCCCTGCTGAACAGACGCACATAAACACTGGACATGCAAACTCCACTGCTGCAGCAACCACCACCACTGATCCAAGTATGTAGTTCTGTATCCTATTTATCTCTGTCGGTTGTGTTCCAAAGGCCTAGTCAGGGTGACTAAAACTAAAAAAATAGTACAAAATCTAAACTTACTAACGAAACTGCCATTAAGAGTTGATTGGCAATGACTTTCCAGATGACAAATGCTTCCAGAAAGACATTAGCATGATGGACTGTGCATTTGTCAAAGAGAATGAAGGGTTCATCTGGAACAAACAGAAGAGGAGGGTTATTTGCCTGGATGTAGGCGGCTGGGGGAAATGAAGAATGAGACACTGTAAAGTGCTGAGGGTGGATCGAGATGTGAGCGATGGAAATTTGCACAGATTCAGCAGCATTGGCAGATGTGAGTGGAAAATTTCCTTGAGCAAACGCTCTCAGACCGGGAGCCGTACTGATGCTCTCAGCCCTCATAATAACGTAAACTGCAGCCAGTGACGTTCTGTGGGTTGAGAGTAATTTTGAAGCGGGGTGTCCGGATGTGCCATTTCTCAGTCAATGTTCATGATATACGGAGGTTCCTCCTGTCAGCGGCTCTGGCTCATGACTGGCAGCAGTCCATGCTTTGGCTAACAATGGGAGAACACTGTTTACACACTGATTGAGCTATGAAGTGACAAAGTGAGTCAAAGTTGAAGTCATTAGTATAACAGAGTCCGGGGAGGCTTCAGTCTGTCTGTACATAAGTATTTTCCTTACTGACAGGAAACAGTATATGTGGATTGGGAAAACACACCTCATCTCTGGCTCAATATCAGTCTCCTCTGTATGAATGACTGCACCTCCAACGGTGCCTTGTTGAAACTGTCAGGTTTGTAGATGAGACATCATGCTGAAGGCTCTCTTAAGGAACTGTAATGAATCCGTCTATAAGGTGTTTAATATGTTCTGTCATTGCTATTATGAAGTGCATTTTCATGCCCCTGTTATATACGTTATAGTACACTGGATACAAAGTAAAACTCGCACATTTTAAATATGAGAACCATATCAGCTAACAGTATCAAAATTAGGGAAACACAGGGGTAATTATTGCAGTCTGCTATATTTGCCCTTTTCCTGAGTGCTATGCAACATGAAGAAAAATGAAACATGGCATTCAAGGTGTTTCTTAAATTTCTTCTCTAATCCAAATGTTTCCATTAAATCGTGTTTTATTGGGGATATTATTTTAATCAGTAATCATTTTATACTGTAAGTTTTTCCTACAGTATAAAGACTTATTATAAAAGTTTGAAACATTCAAAAGTGGTTAAAATATATCAAAATTAATGTAAATGTGGCACCCTCATGTAAGCTAACTATTAATCCTTTTATTTCCATCCTGCCATTCTGTAAATATTCTTGCCATTGAGCGAGTAATTAACCATAGTTAAAGAGATAGTCCACCCCAAATTCTCACCATTTACTCATCGTTATGCTGTCTCAAAATGTTCTTTATTCCGATGAACACAAACTGAGTTTTTAGAAAACAATCCATCTGTTTGAGTCTATGTAATGCAAGTGAATGGGTCTTTTAAAGTTGATGCTTAAAAAAAAACACACAAAGTGAACACGGTGATAATCCATACAACCCCAATTGATGAATCAGAATTTGATGAAGAAAAGCAATAGGTGTTTGTGTGTGTGTGTGACAAAAATACTAATAATTTAAAGATTTTAAACTATAAACCATCGCTTCCAGACAACGGTCATCACACTGTGAGCATCATAAGAAGTTGAACTCACGAGAAGATCTCAAAAAGTTTAAAAATAATCTATTTATCTTACATACACTTATCATTTCACTTCAGAAGACACTGATTCATCAACTTGGGTCATATGGATCACAATCATGTTCATTTTTTGTGGTTTTTGAAGCGTCAACTTAAAGGACCATCCACTTCCATTATATGTATACTTTTTTTCCCTTTTTTTTTTTTGTGTTTAACTCATCATTTGTTTCCTCTGATGAAGAACACACGCTAGATATAGATTGGGATGGCTGGGCGTGATGAAAATTAAGTGAATTTTCATTTATAGATGGAGTATCCCTTTAACAAATGATAAGGTCTGATTATGCATACTTAAATTACAACACAAACATGTTCATTTTTGCAGGAGTTTCACAGTTTAAATGACTTGGTTGCTGTATAGTGAAGAAGGGACTGTGTGAACACAGGACGTCAAATCCTGCCCTGACAGTCAGTGTGACATTTCTGGGAGCTGTGATTTTATACACCTTCAGGTGGGAGTCAAGGATAAGGTGCATAAGGTGCTCAACACACAATACACTTCTGAAAGTCAACATTAATCAAAATCCTCTTAATACACATTCCTGATCTTATTGTGCATGATTCATCAGTGCATCATATATATATATATAAAGGGTTGCAGTTTTTATTCAAAATATAATAATGTGTAATAATAGGGTGAATTCAGGTTAATTGGAGCAGATGACCGTGAAAAAATGTCCCAATTATCCTGAAATCCACTGGCTTTCTACATCAGGGCACTTCTCACAATCCAATCAACTGTGCGATGGATAAAAGCAATGTTTTTGTATTTGAATGCACATAGAAATGTCAAATAGATGGATTTTGAACACCATTTCATGTTGACTTAAAAATCTGATGCCTTAAGATTTGATTGGCCATTCTACACTGCAAATTTACGTAATCTGTATAGTTTGCTCAGGAAATAGGACAAGATCATTATAGATGCAAAATCATTATATTCACTGTAACTTGGTCAACACCCTAAAAAAAAAAAAAAAAACCTACACCACTTTTTCAAACAAAACAAACAAGGCACGAAAACATGCCTTGATTCAGACAGTGGCTTTCATCAACATAATAACAGAAACATTGGTCCTGAAAGCATTATCGCTGGCATTCAATCTAACCCTAAACCTACACCAGTCATCACATACCTGCTCACAGATATAATTCTGACACTGTTACAAAACCCAGAGAGATACTTTGCTGTCTTATGTTTTCATAAGCAGGCATCAGCCAATGCAGCATCATGGAGTAAGTCATAATCACTCAAGCGAAGAGACTCAAGAGAGTTAACTAGCACATGCTAGCACAATGCTTATGATATCTTAAATGCTATAGGTAGGTAGATTATTAGTTCTAGAATAAAGCTTTTGCCATGCCTTTGCATCCATGCAAGCTCCTGTCTCCATTCATTGTACTTGCATGGAAAAGATCTGCTTGTACATTCTTTAAAATGTCTCCTTTTGTGTTCGCAATGACATAATTCTGAATAAATATAAACAGATTTGTCATTTTTGGGAGAACTAGTCCTTTAAACTCATTCAATGTTGTTAACAGAAGAGCAAACCCTATGACAGGTGATCTACTCGAGCATCTCTGCACATGAACAATTCATTGTTACACTGTATTATTTATGTGTGCATCTAATAAGCAATAGCACAACACAATGGTTTCCTTTCGGCTGGAGTCTTGCCATGGTCCAGGCGGCCTCACCAACTGTCTGACTTAATGTTGCACCAAGGGTGATGGATGTTCTTTTCAGCTGCCTTATCTGGCCGTGTGTTGAGAATACCAAGTGCCTGGGCCACCAGTGTGCAATTATCTGGCAGGCTGAGTAGGGGTTTCAGCCTCTTTCTGCGCACACACACCAACACACACACACTAATGAGTGTGTGGCGCAAGGCACTCTAAGCCCGCCCTCTGAAAGAAGCACTGTCCCAGCATTTCATTACTGCATTTATCTCAGCAAACACCAAAGTGTGGGGAAATCAAAACTACTTGATCTTTTGCAGAGCGCCGTCGAGGACCCAAGATGCCTGAGCTGAAGTTTGAGAGCATCTATCAATGCTGACCATGGCAGGGTATTTGTTTCGTGCTGGACTGCTAATTATATTTGCAAAAAACAAAAATATATCAATGTATATCCTGTTGAATTTTGCTTAAGGGTTTCACATTCACAATTTAACCCCTGGCTGTGAGGATGAATTACATTTCTTTAAAAGAGATTCATCATATGCTAAAAATCTGCTAACAGAAGGCTGCTTTAAATAACAGCTACTAACAGAGAAGCATAGGTAATACTCTCAAGCTAAAATCTAGTTTTTACAACAACAAAAAAATAATCTGTTGTATAGTCTTGATTAGATTGTTTTTCTACATGGAGGTCTGCAATCTTCCACTCATTAAAATAAAAAAAATGCATCTACATGACATAACAAGAATACAGATGGAGATGTGCATCTCTTCACGAGATCTTGCCCAACATACTGTGTGTGTATCTGAATAATAGTAATTACCCCTCTTCTCATAGTTTAGAGATTTCTACAAAGCACCCTAGTGATTATTACATAAAAGTTTTCTGTAGCTGCAGAAGCACTGTACGTTTCTCCAGGGCTTATACTACAGAAACACAGCAAGTTGACAAGACAATCAGTGGCACATCAGCAATAGTGTGAAAGATAAAGAGAAAACTTAACCTAGTAGGGGCAGTGGGGATGATTCTGTAGCGTATAAGAGTTTTGTGTGGGAGGCCATGTGAGTAATTTGTCAGAGCTGCCTATTATCAGCTACCCTGCCATGTTCAATCCCAGAGTATATATATAGAACGTTATAACTAACACTTAATGATCTCAGATCAATACTGTAGGTGGTCTTGCCTGTGGCTCTCACAGACACGAAAGAAAAAGACACTGGAGTGAACAGAGTGAGAATTTCAGCGAGCCCATGTGAATGTGAGGAGGCCAGGTGCAAAACACAGGCAAAAGTCATGTGAGACGAGGCCGGGTTTCCACAACGCTGCACACAATAGATATATATTTATGTGCAGTGGAAATGGATGGAGTAAATAAAACCTAATTACTTTTGGTCACATCTGAATTGAAACAAGCTTGAAATGACTTGAAACATGAAGTGATTTATAAGTGAGCTGGTACTCAAGGAACATTCAAGTATGTAACTGTGTCCATCATTACATTTACTAATGGGCAAAAAACAGTTTGTGATACAAAATAAAGCATATTAAAACAAAATATGCTTGGGTAACAGTTTAGAATACAGTTCCATCAACTACACAGGAACAATTGACTAATGCACTGTGAACAATCTAGTAACTAATATTAACTAACGAGAAATTCTGATTAACAAATGACTAAGTAATAGTGCGAGGTTGAAACTGGTAGTTCACCATTAGCTAATCAGTAACTACACTTTTTTTCATATCTACCGGAGAACTACTAAGATCTACTATATACAGGTTCATAATTAATATGATTTATGCACAATGTATAATTAATTCCAAAGTGAAGATCACGGTAACCCACTAGTAATGACTCGAGTGTTACCAAATCCATCGGAAGGAACAACTACTTATTTGGATCAGTATTCTGAAGTGAATAACATGATAACTCTCTATTATTCAATTCAATTCAAGTTTATTTGTATAGTGCTTTTTTACGATACAAATCGTTGCAAAATAGCTTTATAGAAAATTAAGTTTCTACAATGTATTTAGTAGTAGCTTGTCAGTGGTGACTATGTCAAATTGATGTACATATGGCAGAAATATACGGTAAATTCAGTTAATGATATAATCAAACAGATGATGAACACTATCAACAGCAATGATTAATATTGACTGAAGTGACTGTTAGCTTGAGTGTTTATTTACACTAAGTGCACATAGCCCACTTTGTTGGCAGAGGCTATTTACAGTAACTCCGCCCACCAACGTGTTGTTGGGCTACACAAGATTACAAAGAAACTTTATGCAACAGCTCCAGTGGGTAGGTAGTAAAGCGCATAATGTTAGCAGTTATTTTTTAACACGATCGACCTGAGTTCGAATCCGCCTTTTGCCGAACTCGTTCTTCTCCCTTTTCACGTCCAATATAACACGGAAAAATGAAAGATTTTCCAATCAAACTGAAGGAAAATAATCGAAAGTGGAAAATAATGTGCCTCACAGGTGTTTATCGGTTAAGGTTAGAGCTAAGGGTAACACTTTATTTTAAGGACAAATTATCACTATTAACTAGTTGCTTATTACTAACATAATGGCTGTTTATTAGTGCTTATAAAGCACATATTAATGCCTTATTGTGCATGACCATATTTTAGATCCCTAAACTTAACCCCAATTTCCTAAAACTTAAACAATACTAACTAACTAATAATAAGCAGCAAATTAGAAGTTTATTGATGGAAAACTTTATTAATAGTGAATATGTGTTCCCTATTCTAAAGTGTTACAGAGGTTAGGGAGGGCTTTATTGTCCCAAAACGGCATGCATTTAATAATTATTGCATACTGTTTTATAATGTACTACTAGGTGCAGATATCTACCACTATTGCACTAGGATAAAACAGATATACAAAAACTACTATTATTGCAAATAAAATACTGCTATTTTCACTTAGTGTAAATAGAATCCATTTCTATTTGCACTTAGTGTAAATAGCATCTATCACTAAGAAAATATGCTATTTTCACTTAGTGCAAACAGCCGAAGCCTATGTTTTGGATAGTAATAACTCAAGTGTTACTACATCCTTCTAAATGATTACTAATTATGTGGATAGGTATTCTAAAGTGAAGATCATGGTTACCCACTAGTAATGACTCAAGTGTTACCAAATCTATTGGAAGGAATTACTATCCAAAAAATGATGACTTCAGTCATTCCTAGGGAGTTATCATGTTATTCACTTTAGAATACTGATCCAAATAATTAGTTATTCCTGTAGAAGGATTTAGTAGCACCTGAGTCATTACTAGTGGGTTACCATGACCTTCACTTAAGAATTAATTATACATTTTGCATTATTCACATTAATTATGAACCTGTAGTAGTTGTTAATAGTTTTCTGGGAGATATAAAAAATAGTAGTTACTGATTAGCTAATAGTGATCTACCACATTGAACTAAGCACTATTACTTATTAATTCATTAATCAGAGTTCTTGTTAGTTAACAGTAGTTACTAGAGTGTTAATATTGCGTTACTCATATGTTCCTATGCAGTTATTCATAAATGTCGAATCAGTATTCACAAGTGTTACCTATGCTTGTTATTATATTATTATAGTTTGGCAGAAGCTATTTGCATTAAGTACAAATAGAGTTAAAGGGATAGTTCACCCAAAAATGAATATTCAGTCATCCTTTACTCACCCTAGTGGTGTTCTGTTGTTCTAATGCCGTATGGCCTTTTTACTTTTTGAACCACGAAAGGAGAAATAAACAAAAAATGTTCTGCGCATACTCGTCCATCAAATGGTAGTGAATAGTGACCAGCATCCAAGCTCTAAGTAAATATGCAAAATTATCACTGAATGATCCTTTGTGACACCTAGTGTTCTGGGTTATATGATAGGGTTTGGTGAAAACAAACTGAAATTTAGTGAATTATTTAATGACAATCCTGACCTTGGCTGTTAGTCTTCTGTGCACGACTATGTTCATGAAACTCTATTAGCAGTTCACTCTGACTCTCCCAGAAAAAAGCACTCGTGCACTATTTTGAGAAATCAAAGAATGGTGAAGAATACCAAAAATCTATCCATGTACGTTCGTCACTGATTTGAATATCTTCAGACCAAAACTCTGGTTATTAGATAACAGTCAGAATGACAGCTGACAGACATGATTGCGATAACTTGTTGCGACAAACCCAACAGATGTATTGACCTCGGAAAAAAAAGAAAGTACATGGATTGTATTTTGTGTCATGTTTTTATTAACCTAGATTTCTCATAACTTTGTGTGCTTTTCTGGACGAGTCGGCATGAGCTGTTGTGCTAACAGAGTCTCATGAATGCACAGTCATACACAGAAGACCAGAGGCCAAGGTCTGGATTTCTGTTTAAAACAAACAAAAAACATTTCGGTTTATTTTTCACCAAACCCTATATCTCCAGAATATTTTGAGTGCCGCGTGGGACCGATCGGTTTTACTTTGGCATCTTTTTTTTAAAAGCTTGATACTGGTCGCCATTCACTGCCATTATATTGATGAGTGCGAGCGGCACATTTTTTTGTAGCATTTGGACTAATCAGACACACAACTATTCTTTCAGTTTATTGTGTAATGATTAATCAGCAACCACCTCACCCAAACCCCCAGATCCTGTGAACTAAATCTGTGAACGACCTCCAGGCCCGGTTACCATGGCAACCAGGACACCTCCAGCAGACCAGATAAACTGTATGATCTCAATTATGTAGAGAGAATCTACCCCCCCCCCCCCATTTAAAGTCTCTTCTATACGAAGACACATACTGTATAGGAAATTAACTTCTTCTTAATTCTATTAGACGTTTTCTATGACCTTCATCTAGCATAACCCCAGGTCATTGTGTATGATTATTACGTTCTTGTATAGGTTTGGCATCGTTATAACAACACGACCCATAGTAACAGAAACGTAATATGGTCTTGTGTATCGTAGACAGTTTTATGCCTGCTTATGATAGATCACTAGTTAAATCACCTCACTAACATGTTTGGTCTCTATGAAATTTATTGATGATGATCTTAAATGATGAATGTATTATATATGTTGATACCTATGCAGACCTAGTAGTGTTCTGAAGAATCTTTACTAGTTTGAATTCATTCAAGCATCCCATCAGTTGCTATGCAAAATACCAATGCGTGGAGAACAAAAGAAGTTCATACACTTTCCCTCCACAAAGTTCAAGCCATCCATTGGCAGTTTTGATTCAACAAGATGTGTGACCTCGATAGAAGATAAAGGCAATTACATCAGTGACCCGCCTTCAGTCTAGCTTCTTTAAGATTTTGAGAAGGTGAGGATGCTAAGCTAGAATCTTCGAAGGACCTCTAAGTTTGTGCCAGGCTGCGGCCTTGACTTTCCATTCACAGATCCTCCGATATAAAGATGGTCTCGCTCTAGGCTAGCGCTCTTCTCTTCATCACTTCAAATCTGAGGAGAGAAAAAACTTCCCGACCACACGAGTCCCGATCCCCATTCTCTGTTGGCGTTCAACACTCTTCAAAACCAGAAGAACGTTGCGATCGCGAACTCTAAACACAACGAACTCTCAACCTCTATCAGTACCCTTTCATCCGCGGACTGCATTTTTAAGGACGCTCTTTCAATGTCCAAGGCAATGCAGTACGACATTTAATAAGAGACGAGGTGTAGCATCCGCTGCAGACCCCGTTGTAAAAACGGCGATGATGGGTTTCACTCAGATGGTTTAACTGACTGATTTTCAGAACTGCATGTCTGTTTCTTAATGTTTCAGTAATCCACTTCTACTTACCAGTGTATGAGTGTTTATTTGTTTGTTTAGATTAGCTAAGTATTAGTGTTTAGTTAATAAACTTTTGTGCACAGATTACATGAGTTTCTGTCACCACTTTTGAATAATGTCCCTTTTACGATCCGATCTATACCTACTTGCTCTAATGCATTAGTAATGTAAGAAAGTAATTTTCTGTGGCCACGAAAATATTTGTAAATGCCTTTTGCCAATCAATGCTGGAGTATTGAGTAACTTGTAACAAAAAGCTCTATGATTATAAGCATTGTAAATAAAATATTAAAAACATAAAATTTGAGAGGAAAATCTTCAATGTAACGTGTTTACTTGTTGTTCATTGTCAAATGGAACATTGAATTTAATTATCCTAAAAAAACTACTTCCATCTCACACTGTTGCTTCTTACATTGTATTTATTTGTGTTGGTAGGAGGCTAATAATTCTATGCTAAACACTTTGATGCACTTTTAATTAGGTTCTAGTGCCAAAATGTTGTGCCTATACATGGATACATTCACTTTGTGATGGAAGAATCATATGGATGCATCAGGGCTGTAGATTCTACATTCAGGATCTATCACGTTAGGTTGGTGATGCAGCATTTCACACTAATTTAGTCAAAAATAATCCAACCAGACACAGCAAACCTTTAATTCGGTCAACAACTGTGGTCTCTGCTAGTTTGACATATGCAGCACACCATATGTTCAGCATAGTGTCACCGTCAGCAGTGAGGGATCATTCAATCTGATGAATGCAATGGCAATAATCAGGCTGATGGGAAGATCACTGAGCTGGAAGACACGCATCCGAACGTAGTTGCAGTTAGTAGGGAATAAAAGCAGGTCTGACCTCTATTGTTTCGAATGGGGTATGAGTGACAAGTCAGCACCACTGTAGAAGTGTGGTAAAATAGGGCTGTGGTTTGTTAGCATTTGAAGCTGAAATAGGTGTTAGAACACATGTCACTTAGATATAATGCTAGCAAAAAATGGCTATAGTTTGCAACAAACTACAAGGAAACAGGAAGTAAACACATTTAAAAAGCATGGAATTCGAAGTAAATAAAAATGAATAGTTAATGTATCACAAAACCAATAATCTTTTATGTACAGCTTGTAGTAAAAAAAAACAATTTTTACACAGTGGAGATTATATTTTATAGAACGTTAAAATAGAGACTCCAGTATGGAACGCCCCTTTCCACCACTGAACATAAGAAAAAAAAAAAAAAAAAAAAGAAAAAAAAACAATATATATAGTTAATGTATCATATATATATAATATAGTATAATATGCACACACTTTTATCGCAAAATCCTAGATGAGATATTAAAGTTGCATTACAAGTTATTAAGTCAGAATTGCAAGATATAAACTTGCAATCCTGAGAAATAAAGTCAGAATTGCAGAACAAAAAGTCACAAATCAAGCGTAACGTTAGTTCTGGCAGGTCACATGAGTCAAGCTTGCATCGGCTGACTCTCAGCTGATCCACATCTACCTATAGGAATACGACACATATCACGGCATTCCTATATAAGCTCTATTCAGTATTATTCAGCAGCTTTTCAGCTTGCTCAGGAGCAATTTACCCTCCTCCATCCCCAGCTCCTCTTTTCGCCACAGTCAGGACTTGGCTTTATGATATTCCTTGCTAATCAGACTCCTTTATCTTGAATAAAGTGTTACACTTAAATATCATTAAGTACATTAATGATATCTGCCTTGTTCTGTTCTGTTAACCCTAGGGGGGTTATTTTTGCTGCTCTCCCTGCTCATTCATGACAGGCTGCATGGATGGGCATGGAGGTTTTTGCCCAGAACAGAACCATACCAAATCCAAACTGTATGCTAAGATCTACATTGTGACGATAGTATTGTGTCTGACAGAATTACCTTTTTTATTTTATTTTTTAACTTCATGCAGAACAGAAATAGGTTCCATTACTCCATCCATCATAGTGAATAAAATATCGGTATGTGAGGTGTCCAGAGGCGTCATGCCCAGACCGGGTCCCTTCGATTTTGAAGCAAAATGGATTCACTTTGAAAGAGTATTATATACATTGGATAAATATTAGTTCAGTTCCTGCAAGCTCCTGGATTGTGTTCATTTCGTGGAAGGCTTGCGTCCTCCGTAGGTCACATTGGTGTTCAAGCCGCATATATACGTCACTGATGGCCGCTTTATTTCAGAAAAAGTAAACAACAGTTCCAAAGTAGATAGAATAACAATATGTATACCTTTTAGAGGAATAACAGTCTTTTTTATACTAGTTATTATTTTATAATGGCCAATATTGCCTGACAGTCATTTGAATGAGGAGACAAGATTCTAAGCTGGTCCAACGCTATCTGTAGCTATCCATATTCGCTACATAGACACAAGTGCCTCATGTTGTTTTAAAAGTTGGTATATTGTAGACCAGGCGAGGACCGTGTCAGTGCTTGGGAGGAAAAACAGCATACTTATGCTTTTACTTGAATGGAAACGGTGTGATGTAGTGAAATGGGCACTAGCATGATTAGTAAGAGGAAAGCAATGAGATATTCATGCAGTTGTGAATCGCACGTTATTACATAGGGTTCTATAACAGTGACATAAATGATCCACTGGATTTAGATCTAGCTATAATGTATATCGCTGTCTAACAGATAAAGGATCAAGGTTTTGCTTTATATATTTCCTTGACATTGAAATCAGGTACAAATAAATGTCAATAAAACCGATTCCTGGAAGCATGTCAATGTCATTGGACCACTGGTTCTTTGGTAAGTTGTAAGGATCACTGTTTGAGTCACACAGTTTTTTTACTCCTGTTTTCACAGTTTCTGTACCTAGTCTTTGCTTCATGTCATTTGTGAGCTTAACTCTATTTATGACAATAGCATATTTAATCTAAATCTATAAATGTAAAGCATTCTGCTTATTTAATTTCTTCAAATGATCAGCAAGTATACGTATGGCCCAGAGTGTGCACCGCTGCCTGCATACTTAGGCATGCATTTTTAACTACAGATATGTGTGTGGCAAGGTTCATAGATCAGGCACTGTCTAGTTGATGCTAACATAATTTATTTTACATGTATGACTCAAATGAGGTAAAATTATGTGTTGCAGATGCCTTTTCTCTGTGTTGAATGGCTTGAGAACATGTTAAACCCACAAATTACACTTTTGTCAGAAATGCTCTGCCTTTGATCATTATTATTGCTTGCAAAATTAAAGACACTAAGCAGTGCCATGCATGAGCAGTAAAGAGGGAGACCATGGGGGTCACACTTTATTTTAAGATCCAATTCTCGCTATTAACAAACCATTAACTACGACTTTTGCCTTAATAAACTGCTAATTTGCTGCTTATTAATAGTTAGTTGTTAAGTTTAGGTATTGGGTAGAATTAGGAACGTAGAATATGGTCATGCAGAATATGCGTTTTATTTAGCAAGATAGTTGTTAAGTTTAGGTATGTGGTCAGATTAAGGGTTCTAAAATATGGTCATTCAGAATAAAGCATTAATATGTGCTTTATAAGTACTAATAAACAGCCAGTATATTAGTAATATGCAGGCTAATGAGCAACTAGTTAGGCTAATAGTGAGAATTGGACCCTAAACTAAAGTGTTACAATGCTTCTTTTTATTGATTTAGTGCTGCCCCTTAGAAGCTACATACGATTTCCAGAGGACAAAATAAATATGATTTACCCTGATCATTATAAAGACTGTAGAAAGTGTTGACCAGATTCAATATGACCTCATTCAAGTGTGTCACACACAGTCCTTAAGTGTCCTATTTATTTACACATATAAGAGGCAACTCTACAATACAGAACATACTGCAAGTTTCATACCTCAAAGCAATTCCTCAGTTTAAAATATGAGGTTTTGTATTTTGTCCTTCTGAAACGCTCAGATTTGAAATCGGCCTATATGTGGATGTTACAATTTTCCTATACACGGCCCTTAATATGCATATGTAAATGAAGGAGCCGTGCTACTAACAACTAATTTCTTTCATTCAGTCACAAGAGGGATATTGTTGTCGAGTAAGATCATCCGACATTGTTTTGTCCCTGGATGTAGACAAACCACACCTCCAAAAACTGTGAATGTCATTCCAAAAGATAATTAGAAATGCATGGCTAGAACTATTAGAAAAGCATTAGAACTATTAGAAATGCATTAGAACTATTAGAAATGGATGGCTGAAGTTTATTTTTAATGATGTGTCTGAGTAATTGAACAAGAATGTTTTTGTTTGTTTGTACTAATTTTCACAAACAGTAACTTTCTTCAATTATTCTCATAGCTGCGCTTTGTAATATCTTCATTATTAAGAAAGCTATGGCATTGAAAGCTATACGGCAGTGCCCTTGGAGGCAATTGTTGTGGTTGAATTGGTTCATTTTAATCTGACAGCACTGGAGTTCGGGGGTTTCCTTGGCTCTTCATTCAAACGAAGTCTATAGTTTAAGGACAATTTGCAAGTTGTTGAACCTGTGGAATATATTTTGGATGAAATTATCACTATCTATCTATTCTCCAGACATTGCAGCAGTTAAGCTTGAAAAGGTCTCAGCAATGTTCAAGTGTCCTATCTCCATCCGAGTGTTGATCATTTCATCTTAAGGTATTTTGGACTCAATAAAGAATGGCAGAAGTTGGATAAGTGCCCAGTACTTATGCATCAATGGACAAACCTTTTTGACACCATAACAATGGGTCAATGTAGGATTTTCTTTGTGGAAAAGCACCTGATCCAGCAGAAATAATTGGTTATCCTGACTCTAAGATATCATAATACTGGCATCGATTTCTTTACCTTTTCCAGCAGAGAAAAACTGTTCCCAAAACACCACTTCTTGTGGCCTTATCCTCAGTTGATAGAGGCTTTTGGTCTAGTTGTTGGTCTTTGGACAATTTGCTTTGAATCTAAGCATAACTTTTTCAGGACATACTACCAATGTCAAAAATGTGTTGCTGTCCATTGCAACAAGGCATCAGCTAATAATGACTCATCACTTACATGCCAGTCCTGGGAAAACCTCCTTGTTATGCTAGTAAAGTTTGCAATATGCTGCTAAAACTTCTGAATGTAGGAATGCAGCAGGCCATAAGAAAAGTGTCAAATCAAGTGTTCTATTAAACATAAGTGTTTTACTGTGGAACAACATACAAAGTGGGAAGATTCTGTCTTATGGTTGCACTGGAGGTTCTTCTGACATTCCCGAAATTATTGCAGAATGTCAATTTGGACAGAAGTATTTCACTGTCAATAATTTCAATGCATGGTATGATAAACATTTGAGATGTTATTGTCTTCAGTCAAGTTGGGATGTGCATCAGGCCTTGGTGACTGGTATCCTCTGGCAGCTTACTGTTTGGATTAAAATATTGAACATGTTTGGAATGTAAATTACGTATTTCGGGATGAACTACAAATTTTCAGACATTTTGGGCCATATTTTAAAGCCGCGCTTATGTTATGGTCTATAAGGCAGGTGCCACTTGCGCTTAAGGAGTGTCCGAATCCACTTTTGCTAGTTTAAGGACAGGGAAAATGGTTGGCGCATCCCACACATGGTCTGAAAGGGTTGTCCCTATTCTCTTAATGAGAAATGGGTGTGTTTTGGGCGTAATGTGCCATAAACCAATCAGAGTCTCATTTCCCATTCCCTTTAAAATCCTGTTACGCTCACGCCATGGTGGATTCGTTATTAACATGGTGGAATTTGCAAGCAGAAAAACTGAACGCTTCTCTAGTGAGGGAACAGATCTGCTCGTACGCGTAATTCTGATACATGCAATGACTATCCATAATTACATGTAGGCATTTTTATATTTATGTAACAATAATAATCTTTTACATTTTAATACTTTAAATTTTCATTTTTAAAAATGTTTGTCTGCTGCTGTGCATCCCTGTGTGTAATAATGCAAATAGTATGTCCCACGTTTGTGCACTTACCGCTTTATAGCAGTGGTTGAACTTTTTTTGTGCAACTGGGCCGCACTATGGTCCAAGTGCAAGTCTCACGTGGTCCGCACAGCATGTTGTTTTTTTCGTTTAAAAACCCCATTTTATTTTTTTTTTTTATTATGTCACCAATTATCAAACCCAGATTTATAATGCCTATTATAGCCTAAAATATTATGATATCTAATCGCTTACAGCTCATGAAAGAAATATAAATAACTTATATTCAACATTGTATATTTATAACACTGAGCGTCGGGAGCAGACAATTTGTTGACAATTCAGTCGAAAGGAGTCAACCGCACATGAAGTTGTGATTGTAAATATCGTAGGCGGCCTCATAACGACCTCGCAGAAAATGTGCGAAAAAATGTGCATTCCACAAATAGCCTAGTTGATCCAAATATGGCAAACACTCAAATTAATAATCTGAGGTTCTCTCGAGATTGTTTTGCCACATTTCTGCAATAAGGATGATTCGGGCATAGATGTGTGTTTCCTTTTGCGCTGTGACCTCGAGCCCTGCATTTCAGCCTGGGCCCGACAGGCCCCGACTTATTTACACCCCTAGGGCTGGGCTTTGGATCAATTTTCATGTCATAGCTCAGACGCGGGCCGGGCATCGGGCCTGTTTTAGGCTTCTCCATATTTTTTTTTATTTTAGACATCCATCAATTAGTGTTGTGAACATTTTTATTTGCCATCGGTGGTGGAAACAGAATCACGAGACGTGCTGCCGCGAACGGTCATAGAGCGGCTCCCCGGGTTTAGTGTCCGCAGAGCGATGGGTGCTGTCAGTCGCAGCTGAAGAGATCGGCGTTCATAATGCACGCAATAGCCTAAGCCTTGTCGAAAGACCAGGAAAAGAAATGACCCATCGAAGTGGTCAGGGGGGATAGGGTAAGGATGATATTTGGAATATTTACTATAAAACTAGGTTTTCTGAGTCTCGGGGGTCGCTAGGATGAAGTGGTCCGATCCTGATAGCGCAATCTCATCAGACGAGCCTTAAGGAGAGGTCTTTAGGATTATGATACTAATGAAAAGCGTTTTTGTTTTTGATGTTTTATTTTGCTAAGTAGTAGAATTTTAAAGTATATAGATTAGATGTTAAGCACAGGATCTGTGAGGCAGTATTTGCTGAGTTTCAGTTCATTTTTGTAAGCGCTCCCTGTTCAAAGACGAGACAGCAGAAAGCGCATCATGTTTATATTCTTTATTTTACAAAAGCACAATGTCTTGATGACATTGTGAGAGTATACAAATAAAGTAGACCAATATTACAGTTGTAAAAGATGTTATTACTCTTACCTTTATGAGATAAAAATGACGGACGTATCACTGCAAAAAAATGCAAGTGAACGTCGGTGCTGAGCGCCTCACATGTGCCGACAATACAAATGCGTGCGTTCATGGCTTCACTATCCGCACACTATTGGATATAGCACACCCTTTTATCTAGTTAATGTTTAAACACTTGTATCGAGTTGAACCCCAGTTTATTATAAAGATTATTTATAGGCAAGTCGTGATGATTTGAGAAGGCTAAATTGATCAAACATAGACTATGATCTGCCGACGACAGTCTTGGTCGTGTGATGTAAAAACAAACAAATGCTATTTAACGACCAAAAAATGCTCCAAACGTTTTTCTAAATTAACTTTATTTTAAAAATACTAAATGAAATATAATCACTTTGCCATTACATACAAAACTGAACTATTTTAATATAGCTGAAACAGTAGTATAAGCTGTTTTGGGAGAAGAGGAAAAAAAAGACGGGCTCGGGCCTGTAATTCTGATAAGCTGTCGGACAAGGACTGGGCTAGGGACTATATTTGAGGCCTGTGCAGGGCTCTAGCCTGAACATCTTCAAGTGACTGGCGGGGCAAACTGAAAGTTGATACCGAAAGTCCAGCACTCTCCCCTTCACTGCTGCCACTACTCTTGTTTGTATGTGTTCCTTCGCTGGCATTTTCCACATTTCTTTTTCTCCCTTAATAACAAATGTGTCCATTCTGATGCTCAATTTTACCGAACTAATGGCTGCTGATGACTGTTTGAATTTAATTCTGCCAAAGTGCGCGCTTGTATCTGTATGATAGGGCCCTTTGATATATCTGACTTTAGATTTATGTCAATTTATTCAGCTTTCGTGCTGTTTTGTGTTGATCCTATAATATTTTTATTTTCTTAGTCTTTTTCTTATTTCAGCACTAAGAGTAATTATTGAACAGGAAATCATGAAGCTACAGGAATCATGAATCTCAAATACAGTGGATGAACAGAAGATATGACCTAATCTTTTCCTCGGTGTAAAAAAAAAACAACGGATAAAGTTTGGCATGGAGGCATTGAAATACTGGTGTTAATTGCATTGTTCTATAAAGATATTCACTTCAGTGACTTCTTCCTCCTGTTATTCTGATATTGTATGCAGAAAATGAAGAATCCCCACTCCCAGTACATCACTGCCAGCAGATTAAGTTTCCTCCATTGCTTCCACATAACACTGGGCGGTATGACCAAAAATCTGTATCACTTTTTCCGCATTCACTAGCTCTGGAGATACAGTCATCCGATCCCTGCAAAGTAATATGCTCAAAACGGCTATGAAGAAGAGCAAAAAGCATCTCTTGCAAAAGAGATGATAGCCTTCTAAATTTACAAAATGTAAAGAGGGATGTGAACAAGCATTTGGTTAAGGCTACTCACACCTATGCATAATTATCCTTATGGGATGCAGATTGCCAGTGTGGCTGAAGCCATGCTGCAGTATTTTCTGAACATGTTATATACAATAATTTTCATTATAATTGGGTGATACTGTAACGAAGCTTACATGGAGCAGATGAAGACAAGAGGAGAGTTTTCAGAGTTGTTTGGGGTGGGGATAAATTAAATGCGATCTGCGATGCCTGTCATAAATAGTGTGTGCATTGTGGTTACAGAGCTAGGGCCTGATCGTGGTGCATAATTGAAGCAGAATCGCAGCCTCTGTCAAAATTGAACCATTACTTCCGGGGTCGAGGGTCTGTCCATATAAACTTCCCTCGTTCACTTCGCGAAGTGGAACGCACTTCAAAATTGCAGCGGGGATTCCCTGAGGGGAAGTGCTTAGGGAAGTTTGCGAGTGCGTGTCTAAAAGTGGAGTGGAACGCAGCCCTTGTGAACCACCAAAATCACATGGCAAGTACAGGGAATCACATGTCATGAAACCAGGAAATACATGACTGACGTGTTTTAAAATAAAAGACATGACAACAGAAACATGAGAACTAAGAACATGAAACAAGAACAGATATAAACAGACTGTCATAGCAGAGCAATGTTCTTATATGCGTAATTTAACCATGGTAGTGCTACACATCATGTAATAATAGGTTGTTCCTCAACTAACAAGTCAAGTTAATTTTATTTATATTTGTGTTTTTCACAATACATATTGTTTTTAAAGCAGCTTTACAAAATATCATAATGCTAATGTTTAATATATCTTAATGCCTAATAGTCCACACTAAGCAGTTTAGAGCTAGGTCATCTGGCAGCAATATAAACAATTGTCACCATTATGGACTTTTATTTTGACATCCGTTTGTTTCTCCTTCAGTTCCTGTTCATCCACACTTGGGTATGTTGCCTAAAAGCATCGTTAGCCAACTGTGGTCACAAGTTCCGTCATTACAAACATAGTTCAACGATTCAGTGTTTCCCGAAAAGCATATCAAATGAACATTCGCAAACAGCATCGCAAACTTACGTGGTTGGAACTACAGCCCTCGATCTGTGGTTAGAAACATAGTTTCTTGTTAATGAGACATATGGACTTCAATAAATTATACTTTTTGGGCACAGTAAGCAAGCTAACATGCAGTACAAACTGTATCTTCCCGCACACCTGTTTAGTTCTAATTTCCTTAGTTACTAATCAAGTCCTTGTTTGTTTCTATAGTTATTAATAATATTCGTTTGTCTCTCTTATTGTGTATAACTACTTCCCGTTTTGTTCTTTTCCCAGCCGGCTATTGTCCTTCAATTTTAAGTGATTGCGCTACGCTTACTCATACAATCTATTGTGTTTTTTTCTCCTCTTGTTAAAAGGAACTTCTCAGCTGTTCACCTGGATACGCAATACTTCCAAGCTGCACGTTTCACATCAACTCCAGTTCTGACACTCCAGGCTCCAAACTGCCTTTTCTATCGCAAGTTCATGGCTCTTATGTGACAAATTCCTGTCAACCCAAGGCATAGCAGAACCACTATTGCTGAATGCGATCTGTTTGTCTCTGTACTGTGTCAGATCAAGGTCTTCAGTTTATATTCCAGCTCAGGAAAGATTCAGATGTCAGACCTAAAAGAGAGCATGCACAGTCCAACATGAAGTCTGTTAACTGCAGAACCTGACCAATCACGAGCATTGACCTTCTGTCTGTCCTGGGCAGGAAGACAAACTCTTGTGTACCATTTTTCTCTCTGTACATCAAGTCCATGAAAGTGTCTCCTTGCTGAATTAAACTCTTTAGAAAAGGCATGTCAATCCTACAGTAGCTCCTGGAGGGTCACCATTTTGCAGATTTTAGTTCTATCCCTACACCAACACACTTGTTTGGTCTGGTTATAAGTCAGTCAGGGTAATATTCTTGTCTACTGCCTTATGCCGAGTTGACACTGCACGATTTTCAAAGATGTCGCATCACTGTTGGTTTCACACTGAACGACTATCTGGGGTAGCATTCAGTTGTTGCTGTGTTCACACTGCACGATGGAACGACGACAGGAGGTTACACACTGCATGACTTTACAATAGGAAGAATCGCCGACAGCTCTGTCTGGTGCAGGGTTGCCAGGTTTTCGCTACAAAACCCGCCCAATTACTACTCAAAACTAGCCTGAAAATAGCCCAATTGCTTTCGAGGGGGTCCCCCAGTAAAAATCACATCCGGGGGGTAAAATACAAATTTTTTTGGCGGGGTTCTCCTGGTACAATTCACATTCCAGGGCCTAAATATCATCTTATTGGGGTCGCTTCAACCTGCTGACATAAAAAACAACCGGCGGCAATCGCCGATTTGGCAATACTAGTCCGCAAACTACGTTTCATATAACTCCTCCCCGAACTTCCCGCTGCCCTGTATCTTGGTCTCTCATTGGCTGTAGGTCATCGCCGATGTGTTTTTCAGTCAGAACTCATTTCACACAGCGTGATTGTGAATCGCCGACAGCTCCAGATATTTAGCATGCCAAATATTTCACGGGCGTCGGCGATTCCCTCAGATCGCGTCTTTGATAATTCACACTGCGTGATTGTCACTCGCGTGAACGAGCACCGATTTGCCTCCGATTTCGGGCATTTGTCTGCGATTTCACAAAACCTGTCGGCGAGTGAAACATTGGCCTAAAATCGTGCAGTGTGAACTCGGCATTACTGACTCTTGAATGATGAACTTTGACAGTTTCGTGTACCACTAACTACATTACTGCCAAGTGGCAGTTTGTGAGGCCACGGGACTGTGTCAAAGCTTGTTGTTGTCATCACTGCAGTATCCCAGGTAACTGTCATGCATTCCATTTTTTCCTCCCTTCACAGGACTTCTAGTAACACTAGATCATGCCACCTGAAGTTGAATGAACACTTGTGCATTCTGAACAATGAATTTCTGAAACCAGTAACAGGGTGAAAGCATAGTGGTGATGCGGTTGCACTGGAATCTGCATGTTAAGTGTGGGTTCTGTTTGCTTTTGACATGACGTGACACTCATGCCTGGTGTAGACAGGTATGGGTGGGCCTTATGGTTCTAAGATGAAATGCCTTCTAAAGACTTTCAGCAATCTTATAAGATCATTACAAATCACACTGTGCAACATGGACCAAATAAACTCAGGTAGATCATGTATGTAGACTGTATGATGATGACATAGAGCAAGACACGATATGGCAATTGTGTTGAGGAGGCAACAGAGGAGGAAAATAAATGACTTACTGGAATCCCACATACTGGTATTCCTTTTAGCTGTTTTCACCTCCATGGCGCATTGATCAATACATCATTTCATGTTGAATTTTTATTGGCTTGTCAGTAGATGTAGGTCATAGCAGCAAACACATTGTAAGATGGTTATCCTAAATTTCTGACAATGCAAGACAATTATCGCGGGCTGTCTTTGGTTGCAAGACCGTGACAATGCCCATCTTTGAACCTCTCTTACAGTATGATGTAGGACCACCTTTTTGAAGCCACAACCAAAGAAATCTGCATGATTGTTTCTCATTGGTCATCTTTCGTCTGGGACAGCCCAAAATCATACAATGTATACAGGGCATAAAAGTATTCATCAATGACTTGCTGTGAGGTTCTGGACTCTTGCTACTGTTACTCTGCACAGCAACACTAAAACCTTATCCTAACTGTGACGCATAGTACAGAAGCATCATAGTTTGGTTCTGGGTCTGGACACTTGTGATCACTGAAGGAAAAATTACTTCAAAAGCGTATTAAGACATTTTACAGGCGAATGGCAGGACTTCAGTTCATGACTTCAAGCTTTAGAGAGGCTTGGTGATGCAACAAGAAAATGACCTAATGCACACAAGTAAATCAACCAAAGAATGACTGAAAAATGTGTTTTCCGGAGACCTGACCTTAAGCCAGTTCAGATGCTGTGGCATAACCTAAAGAGAGCTGTACCATCAAGACAACCCTGAAATATTGATTAACTGAAACAGATTTGGAGGGCTGATCCAAAACTTATAAGCAGCTACAGAAAACATTTAGTGGAGGTTTTGCTGCTAAAGGAGTTTCTAAATATAGAATCATGTTGAAGGGTATAGTTTGTATCTCATTTAAAACTGAAAATCAAACTGTTTTTCTAATCAATATTTTAAAAAGGTAAATAGTTGGTGATTAAAACCTTATTTAGATCTATAGCTATATGAAATATTCACCTCACTACAATCAGTGCTATGTGAAAGATCACAGCCATTCCGCATAAGGTAGTAAGACTTCTGCTATAACTAAGTGTGTATAGCAAATACTGCTATGTGAATGACTCATACTGCTTGGTGGACCATAAATAATTTCTATTCATTCTTGAAGGTACACTGCACATTATAGCATTGATTGTTTGTCAGTTTAAAGCGAGTGACATAAAATCAATTCAGCTATTCAACATGCATGAAATGTTACTCAGAAAAGGCCTAAGAATATGTGTTGCAGTGTGTTAGCTTGCGTGGGAATGGTGTGATAAAAAATAGAAACGTTTCCTTACAGTGACCCAAATGTATAAGATCAATTAAAACATGATTTTTTTTATTGTGTATGGATATGATTAAAGGGATAGTGTACCCAAAATGAAAATTCATTTACTCATCCTCAACTCGTTCCAAACCCGTATGACTTTTTTTCTGTTGAACAAGATATTTTAAGAAATGTCTCCGATTTTTTTTTTTCTTTCTATACACTAGAAGTCAAACGTTCCCAACATTCTTCAAAATATCTTTGATGACAGAATTGTCATTTTTGGGAGAATTGTCTCTTTAAGGATAAGGATATGATATAGTTTTCCAGACAGGAGGAAGGTTATAGTACTGTCTTTGATTCTGTTGCCTCAACTCTCCTATCTCTGTCTCCATGAGTTGTTCATTAAGAAGATAATTAACGACTCTGGTTGTGGAGAGTGCAAATTATGTTTATCAGCTGAGCTCCTGTTGCGCTCGACTTCTCCTCCCCTTCATTTGAACGCACCATCTCACTAGAACTAGAGCTCTGCTGGAGCTGGATGTCTACGTCGCATAAGAGGAGTTAAGTGAGCATTATCTGAATTATCAGAGGACATTATCAAGCCTCCATTCAGCTATTTGCTGAAGTCATTGTCAAAATTTGCACCATCATACCTTTCTTTGGATTTATTTATTTTATCAGTAGTCTGGTTAAGAATAGATTTGCGATATCATTCTGTTTGCACGATTGCACATCATGATACCATTCAGATTTACAGGGTCTAGCCACATATGCTTTACTTTAGATAGACAATTGATACATACAATTCAACAAACTTTGGAGATGAACACATTTTTACAAGTCCCTTTAGGCTCATAAATTATAGGCTGATTTTATTGCACATATAATGAATGAGATTAATTAACTCCATCACATTTATTGAACAGTTAATGCATTCTGTTGTGTGTGATTTCTAAAGACTGTTAAGAGCCATTGTGAAAGCACACACAAACACAAATCAGTAAACACACATTAATCTTACACTATTAAACCGACATGCATTTCATATAATTCATACTTCTTGAGCTTTGATGATAATTATATGTCACTATGCAGAGTGCAGATTATTTTGCTGTTATTAGTTCCATCTGGATTTCATTTACATATTATTTAGCATTAAAAAGACTTCCTCAGATAAAAATAATGCTCCATCATTTACTAATAAATGAGAGTACCACTATGCGATTGAATATACAGTTATATTAGTTTTAGTCTTAAATAATTTGTAAAGATTTGAATGTACATACGTAAAAAACTCTCCATTTTGCTGTCAACTTAATAATACTGTGTGTTTTAGTGTCTGTTCAAAAATGTATGTACACTTCATGTAGGAATAGATTATTTCTTTCTTTCTTTGGTGGAAGCGTGATTATGACTTATGGATTGATATTTTGGACAGATCTGATGGTTTAAAGTTAAAAACGTCTTGATGGATTTGTTTCTTACAAACACGCAGCTTTTGGCTTCTTAAGATATTAACTGATGGACTGGAGTGGATTACTTGTGGATTATGGTGTTTTTATCAGCTGTTTGGACTCTCATTCTGACGGCACCCATTCACTACAGAGGACCCATTGCTGAGCAAGTGATGCAATGCTACATTTCTCCAAATCTGATGACGAATCAAATTCATCTACATCTTGGATGGCCTGAGGGTGAGGACATTTTCAGCCAATTTTCATTTTTGGGTGAACTATTCCTTTAAGGGCCCTAAAGCCCCTGAAACCTTGTGGGAAAAAATCAATAACACTCTTTAGGAGAACAATAATAACCGACAGGATTGTCTGGGTTTGATTGTATAAAGACAGAAACTGATTATTCTCGCTGGCATCACTGCATTGTCACACACTAGTAAATCCATCTTCAATACGAGAGACTACGGTTATGAAAAGCTTGTATTTAAATAAATTTTAACTGCAAACACAATGTTGAGTGTACAGTCATTTATATTTTTAAAGCTTTGTTTCCAGACGCTCAGAAATTAGCAGCAGACTGGCCAGAAAGGATGAATAGAACACATTTTATGAGCTTGGCTTAAGAACAGCAAGTTGTTAATTAAGAAATAACATGAGCGATCACCCCGCACTCCCACCCTCATCCTCTCAACCCTGCACTGTTCTCCAGAAAAGCTTATTTCATGCTTCGCTGAATACCGCCATCTCAGTGTCACTCGTTCTCATAGACAGAACACATTACAAGCACACACATACACAAATGCAACTGGCATTTGTGTTTATGCACTGCTTTCTCAGGAAGACTCTGACATTAAAATGGTAATTCGGCGGAATTGTAAGGACCTCACTTTGACCTTCGCGTCCCTGGAGTATTTGGGAATCTGTTTCTTTTGTGAACTCCTACCTGTTTCAATCCTTCAATGATGCAGGAAGGTTAAGCGTGTTTTGGCCGTCTGAATTAAATGGCAAGGCTATAGTTGGCCACAGAGTTTTTCATTTAGAATGGAATGTGTCATTTATAGGGCTACCAAAATTAAAGAAATAATTAGACACAAAAATCATGTACTCACCCTCATGTTGTTCAAACCCATACTCTGTGAAGTTTTTCTTCTTTTGAGGTTTCACTGAAAAACAACAAAGAAATCTACACCAGGGTGTCAAAACGCGATGATTGAACAATAATATAAATAACAATAAAATATTTTTTCACTTATTTATTTTGAAAATTAAATAAAGTGTATTCACTACAATATTTTATTTTTAATTTAAAGGGAAGTTACACTCTGTATTGTTATCATCTCCTATAAGATCGTAATTTCTGTTTTTAACGATTGAGAGTTGACATATATAACTCCTAGTACAAAACAAACAAAAATGTGATCACTCAAATTTTAAATTTTTTTATTTTTTAGTCATTTCATACGCTTTTTATCCAAAGGCGCTTACAAATGAGGACAACAGAATCATCAAATTGTAGTATAAAACAACTAAACCAATCAAAACTAAACTAAAACTTTAAATACTACCTATACACATTTTAAAAATAATGAGATTAAATAAAAATGACAAATGCATACACAAAAGAAACACAATGTCAAAACTACATTTAATAAAAACAAAAACTAAAGCTCAAACAAGTCAAAATAGTAAGACACAAGGTATGGAGTATATAATATGCTAACATAACCTAAGCAAACAACCAAAAAAAAAACATACTTATTGTATGTACAACCACACACCCCATACATATCCCTGGTGTGAAAGGTGTTTCCCCTTCCTGTTTTTTTTTTTAATTTTTTGCATATTTGTCCACTTAAAAGATTCAGATCATCAAACTAATTTTAATGTTACACAAAGATAATGCAAGTAAATACAAAAGGCAGTTTTTAAATGATTATTTACTTTATTAAGGGGAAAAAGCTGTCCAAACCTGCCTGGCCCTACGTGTAAAAGTAATTGCCCCCTAAATCTAATAACTAGTTGTGCCATGTTTTGCAGCAACAACTGCAATCAAGTGTTTTTGCGATAACTGGCAATGAGTCTTTAACTTCTGTGTATTAATTTTGGCCCACTCTTCTTTGCAGATTTTTTTTAATTCAGCCACATTGGAGGGTTTTTTGAGCATGAATGGACTGTTTAAGCATTTCAATCGGATTTAAGTTCGGACTTTGGTTTGGCCACTCCAAAACCTTAATTTTTTTTTTCTTGAGCCATTCAGAGGTGGATTTGCTGGTCTGTTTGGGATCATTTGTCCTGCTGCATAACCCAAGTGTGTTTGAGCTTGAGGTCACAAACTGATGGCCTTACATTCTCCTTCAGGATTTTCTGATATAGAGCAGAATTCATGGTTCCATCAGTTGTGGCAAGTTGTCCAGGTCCTGAAGCTGTAAAGCAGCCCCAGATCATCACACTACAACCACCATTTTTGACTGTTGGTATGATGTTCTTTTTGCTGTGTTGTTTTTACGCCAGATGTAACGGGACACACACCTTCCAAAAAGTAAAACTTTTGTCTCATCAGTCCACAGAATATTTGCCCAAAAGTCTTGGGGATAATCAAGATATTTTTTGGCAAATGAGAGACTAGCCTTTGTGTTCTTTTTGGTCAGCATTGGCTTTTGCCTTGGAACTCTCCCATAGATGCGTTTTTTGCCCAGTCTCTTTCTTATCGTTGGATCATGAACACTGATCTTAATTGAGGCAAGTGAGGCCTGCAGTTCTTTATATGTTGTTCTGGGTTCTTTTATGACCTCTTGGATGAGTCGTCGTTGTGCTCTTGGAGTAATTTTGGTTGGCCGGCAACTCCTGGGAAGGTTCACCATTGTTCCAAGTTTTCTCCATTTGTGGATAATGGCTCTGACTGTGGTTCGCTGGAGTCCCAAAGCCTTTGAAATGGCTTTATAATCCTTTCCAGATTGATACATGTCAACTGTTTTGATTCTGTTCTTGAATTTCTTTAGATCGCGGCATGATGTGTTGCTCTTTAAGCATGCTTCACTTTGTCAGACAGGTTCTATTTAAGTGATTTCTTGATTCAACAGGTCTGGCAGTAATCAGGCATGGGTGTGGCTTGTGAAATTTAACTCCGCTTTCTAAAATAATGTGGTTAATTGCAGTTCTTTCATGATTTAACAGGAGGGGGCAATTAATTTTTCACGTAGGGCCACGTAGGTTTGGACAGCTTTTTTCCCTTAATAAAAAAATCATCATTTAAAAACTGCATTTTATATTTACTTGCATTATCTTTGTGTAATAAAATTAGTTTGATGATCTGAATCGTTTAAGTGTGACAAACATGCAAATATTTAAAAAACAAGGAAAATTAAAATAAAAAATTGCAAAACACTTTTTCACACCACTTTATATATATATAATTAGTATATATATTTATATATATATATATATACATATTTATAAATTCAATATATATATTATTTCATTTCCATTTGTATTTGTTGAAGTACTGAAATAACTCAAATTAAATAAAACAAAAACTTAATAAAAGACCTATAACAGACATAATAATAAGACATAATTTTTTTTTTTTTTGTGTAACTAAAATTTAAATAAATAACAAATACAAATAATACAAATCAATTGACAGTAGTTTATCAGTAATCCTAAAGATAACACTGCCAAACACATGTTAAAAAACAATAAATAAATAAAACAATCAAAACGATTGGTGCAGCTGTTATAATTACTTGCGATGGGCCATTGCGGGAACTTTATAGATCTCAAGCATGTTCAGCCTGGTCTCATTGTTTATACGTAGTTATTAGTACGTATGGTTCAAGCACAAAACTTACAAAAAATAACTGCAACATATTTCTGAATAATTTTGAATAATTTATTTCTGAATAATTTATAAATAATTTATCTATTGCAAATATGTCAAAGCAGTACCGTAGTATACATATCTTGTGTGAAGCTAATTAGCGTTCGATTTTACTGCCGTAAGACTTGTCGTATAGTTTCTTGAAGTGGCAACTTTTGAATTTTGATCACGTTGGATTGTACCATGTGAATGCTTAATATTGATTGGCTGAATTCACATTTAAACAGTTTACTGTACAGGTAGTTAATATCCTCTCTAATGTGCTGCTACATTGCTGCACACGCGAACAACACACAAGCTCCCACTTAACATACATATCGCGCGCACAAAGAAACATTCAGGAGTGCAGACAATTATTGTCAACACTGTCCTGTGATTTATCAGCTTAAACACTAAAAAGTTACAGCAGTTTCTTTCTGTTTCTTAACTACAAGCGTACAGCATTGCTATTAGTAGAGAGATGTTGTACAGACAAAAGTGAGTTACACAGTCATTTAATATAAACTTGGCTAATTTTAGTGTTCCAATAAACAACATTAAAAATATTCTTCTAGTATTGTGCATTTATTTCTTGTTTAATATAAGTTCTGAACAGAATTTTGTGATATTTCAAAACATACTGAAATACTTCAGCCACAAATTTCGTCATTGAGTGAAGGAGGAGTTTCTGATCAGTGGAGCTAGGAGCGGGAAATGCTGAATCCGGAGCGGAGTGATAACTGAATGTTTGGAGCATGGAGGAGAAACTGTTGCCACTCCACTCCGCTCACATACTCTAGTCCAGAAGACCTGCCAGACCTGCCAATGGCCGGTGACTTAAGGAAATTTACTGGACAGAAATATTTTTCACCAGTTTGGTTCTACGCCAGAAACACAAACTATCTATAATGCTTACAAGAAAACATCTTAAAATATAAATAGAAGTACAATTAGCATCAAGCCACATTTGAAAATTGATTAATGTATTTGCTTAAAACCCACTTTAAACCATCATCGAATGCTTGTAATAACGCCCGATTGTGATCTATAGCTGATTTTGATTCTAGGCAGACATGCACTCTTTGTATGTTTAATAACGCCACACTGCTTATTGTCATAAACATCCTTTATTGTTATAAAAATACCATGAGCTGTATACAAAGCACATACAGAAAATATATCATCGTAATCATGTCTACTTGCTTTCATATTTCATGTGTAGAAAAATGTTTAATCTAATCAAATGACACTATAGTCTTTATATATATATATTTCTAAAGTTCAAGAGCAGTGAGTGATTGTTTTTTTCCCCTTTGTCCTATTTTCTTTGATCAACATTAAAAATGCAGACAACAGCAGGATTGTTGGAATTCAGAGTTCATCACTTTGACAGCGTGTCTACAACCGCAGTAGCTTGAAGTTGTCAACACTGAATGCGAGAAAGCGGCCGTTGCTTGAACTATTTCAGAAATAGAACGGAGAATCCGTTTACTTTCGGGAATTTGTTGTGTTGCGCTGCGCTGCATCCTGTGTAGACAATATCACTGATTATAATGGGTTCTATTGTCTTTTGACACATTGCATCACGCGCAGTTCGTGTCCTGTTTCTTTCTCAGCTGTTCATGTTCACTTAAGAACAGTGGCGGCTGATCAATAGTTATCAGCCAAAAAAATTTAGCCAGGGAAGAAGCCTACTTCAAAATGTTAAAAATAAGTTAAATATCTATTGCAAAATAATCATGAAATTGCATTATTTAGTAATACTATTTGACTGGTAGTCATGTTAGCACCTATAAAAAAAAAATCAAAAAAAAATCTAAACTCGATTTCGTTTGTTGTGTGTGTGCGGGGCGCCGGACAAATAGGCGTCTATTAGGTCTGTAAACTTGTGAAAAGCATGTGACTTGAGGCTTAGCTCTAATTGGCTTGTTTCAGATTGTCCTAGCACTGCGCCACAGGTCCTCCCACTTTTGATTTTAGTCCTCAGATTGTGTTCCTAATTTGGGCCCCCCGCCCCCCCCCCTCATGTGATTGGATATCCCTTCCGAGATTAAAGTGAATTTTATTTTATCTTTACAAAAAATCCTTTCACAAGACATTTAAATGAAGAAAAAATAAAAATAAAAACACGGATCATGGAGCATGGACGGCGTTGGCTAGCTGGAAGAGATGTAAGTCATGCCATTTATTGTTTTCTCTGTTTGTTATTTTAAAGTCCTGTTACCGAAACATTGTGGACAGCGACACAGAAGGTAACTGAAACAATGCAGTTTAACTTGAGGACAATCATCGCGGTCCAAGCACAATGGCTTGTGTAGATGATATAGTTATCCAATGGACATGGACTCTTTTCAAGTAAAATATCTTTATGGAAGTTTTATTATATGCACAATATTAAAATAGATAAATTGGACATACATTCACTCATGTCTGACAACTTGACAAATATGCTGTCAATACCATTAAAATTAAGATAAAAAATAATGGTCTATATGTATTTAAGAGATTACAGTTTTTGCATGTTTATTATATTGGGCTTTAATAAACTTTACTAAAAAAATAATGAAGTTATATGCAATTTTTTACTACAAGTCAATTTATTGAACGATTTACACCGTTTTTAAACTGAGATCTTAAAGGATTTGATATCCTGTGGCTCCCTCGTGTGGACAACATTATTATTATGGCCTTCATCTCTGAACCACATTAATATAAATGGCTGATGTTTTTTTTAAAATTATTACACATTTAATGATTACTTTACTGATAATACACCCACATTAAACTCAAATACACTGATTCGCGGTATCTTATTTCATGCTTTAACAGTTGAATTTTCAACTTCCATTTTTTAGCTAAACAGTAATACTGTATTATTATGTCACTTTTTAAATGGTTATTTAACAATTGCATTCAGTCTTGCTGCCTGCATTAACAGTGTGATTCAGTTTGTTTGCACACCCTCAGGATTTGAGTGAGCCAATGAGGAATGGTACCTTTGGACGGAAAGTTTGCGATCCTTTGTCTCTAGCATGGTGTTTTGCATATGAAACTCGATTGGGTGTTCAAGAGAAGAATCTTCAAGATTCTTATAATACTAATATGTCACAGAGTTAGCAAAATGTCATGTAAATCAACAAATAGGAAATGTAAGTTGGAGCTCATAGATACAAAACATGGTATGGGTGAGGTTGTATTAACTAGTGATCTATAATAACACATGCATAAAACAGTATACCATACAAAAACACTATGCAAAACAGTAATGATACACACAATGTTCTGAGGATATGCGTGTTCATTCAAAGAAAGGTTTGTCTATGAGTTAATTAGAGAACAGTCCATTTCTATGGGATTTATGTGTCTTTCCTATGTGGAGAATGAGTGAGAGCTGCTTTGCCCACATTCCTTTGAGCAATAAAATCAGTGTTATCAGATGATTTGTCTTTAGTCGCCATGGAACCAGAGGCCTGTTCTGCCTTTTTGAGGTGTTAGATGCATTTAGGGGGAAGGGTCCATAGACCCTCAGAATTGGCTTGTTGGTTGGGTGAGGGGTGTTAAGAGATTATTTGTTAAATATTACAAATAATTGTCTGTCTGATTGTTCCACGCGCTACAAGTAATATCACACAAACAAAAGTGTCGTTTTGCTGAATATCAGCATGATCACAAATGGATTGATTTTATACAACAGTTCAACAAACAAGTTGTTAGTATTAAGTGAGTTACATTTTAGACACAGCGTTGTCTGTTTTTGCTCTGTTTCGCCAACAAAAATAGGTTTTAACAAAGCAGGGGTAGAGCATTAGTGCGTCTCCATGCAGCTTGATGCCTGCTTCTGAAAACTTAGGCTGCTGATTTGTTGCCTCGCAGCCTTATCAGCAATGCCTTTCCAGGCAGCGTTTGCAGATGAAGGCACCTCACGAAAAGGATTTCAGACAGGCTTCTGAGGAAGCGTAACGGTTTAATGATCTACAACAAAATAGAGTGAGCTTTGGTGATAACTGAGCAAATATTTTATTACTATAATACTGATTTCTCGCTAGGAATAACATGAAAAGTGCAAAAAAATGGTAAGAAACGTACATTTACACACAAACTGACAGAGATGGGAAGTAATTAAGTACAAATACTTTGTTACTGTTACAAGTACTTTACTTCACTATTTATTTTTCTGACAACTTTTTACTTTCACTCCTTACATTTTAACACAAATATCTGTACGTTCTACTTATTACATTTTCAAACCAGGCTCGTTACTTTAGTTTTAATCTGTATTTTCGCCATTCAATAATAAATCATGAATCGGTAAGTCTTGACTGGCATGCCAAAAGGTTTAAATTTAAGTTTTTGCTTACTTAGTTAAGCTGGGCCTGAATTTTGGCGCGGGATTGCGGGTATTATTTGCACATTATTCTGCACATTCCTGCAGGTATCGTGTTTATAATGCGGGAAATTCTCGCAAATATTTTTGCACTATAGCATGTAGGTTGAATCCAAACAGATTATCAGAGCAGTTCAGTGATTTTAAAACTTTCTGTGAGACGTAATTTCACAAACAGTGAAATAAAACCAAAAACCATGGTCACTAAGGTAACAACAAATTATGGTTTTGCTACACTAACCATAGTTTAACCATGGAATTTGTAGTAAAAATCTGGTTATACAAATGCTAAATCAATACACTAAAAAATGATGGTTACTATACTTTTACTATAATACAATCATAGTTAATTTTCATAAGGGAAAAATATGACTCATGATAATGCAATAATATGTTCAATATTAGGATTTTTCTATAATAAATTGTCATGGTGTAGTTATTGTTGTACTAATTTTGACATTTAGGCAATTTAAGCAATTTAGAAAATATAGTTATTTTGCACGGGCTCAGCCTAAGGATTTTAACCTTTTTTATGTGATGGCTATATGAAAAATAGTGTTGTTCATGCTTTCGGAATTAGTTGTGGGTGTATGGGACAGCCTGGATGAGTGAAATTTTGTCCCAGTCCGGCCCTGTTCTACATGGCGGTTGTTCAGCCTGGATAATTCATTAGCTAACACAATTTGAAATGTAAGTTATTTTGTATTAAGGTGTTTATATTATGTAAGATCCTGTTTATCTCCACAGTGCCACTAAAACAGTAGTAGTAATCAGCTACTTTTTTCATTTAAAGCTGCATTCCGTAACTTTTTTTTGGTTAAACATGATCCGAAATCAATATTTGAGCAAGTTCATAACCAGCCAGTGTTCAAAACTATCGCTTTACTTTAGCCCGATTCACAACGGTTAGCTTATAATAATGTTTTCTAATTTGAGTGGTTTTCGCGGGGAATTCGAGCATGGCACTGAGCCATGACGTCACGTCTGTGAACATAAAGAAGTTGTCCCGGCTACTAGTCTATCGCATGTGAGGATCCTGCAGGTGGAGGATCGTTTGTAGCCTTTTCTCACAGCAGCTAGAATAATTAAATATATCATTTTGATGGCGGATTGTTATCCATAAAGGATTGTGTTTATGAAACACATATGAATTAAATTAAATTATATTCCAGTTTTAAATGTGCTTCTGATTACAGATAGCCTGGGATTACAAAGATTTGTTTTTTAAAGAAAACCAGTTCGAAGGGATCATAATTTGCTTTTTGGGTAAAATGATTTCTTAATATGAAACTGGAATGGTATGACAATTAGAGATTAGAATGTACAGAAATTGAAATCTACATGCTAATACACTATATACACATAGTCACCAATACTGATGTTGTTAACATTAATAATTTGAGAATAAAGTATAACAATAATAATAATTTGCATGGTTTTTGATGTGATATGAGCTAACCGATCTCACCGAAATCACCATTGGAGCGAGATTTATGGTAATGCTTTTTTCCTCAGTTGGTCAGAACAAACGTGGCAGACTTGTTACTTACTTGTTCAGATGACAATATCCGGTAAAAATTATTTGGGTCATATATTCCTAGACGTAGACTAGAATCTGTGATTGCGAAGTACAGTAAATATCCACACCGTGGATGACGGACTGCCACACACATACTCTTCAGAACATTAGATTCATCTGCGCTGGAGCGCAACCCACGCAAAGAAGATAATTCCACGCTCAGCTGCAATTGCAGGTTTTCAAACAGAGATGGCGACAAAGAGGCAACACTTACAGACAGCAGCTTTAAGTACACGTCAGATCCCATACTTCTTTACTTTAAGTCAGTACTTCAACTTTTACCAGAATATTTTTAAACATGAATATCTGTACTTCTACTTGATTGAAAGATGTGTGTACTTTTGCCATCTCTGCAAACTGATGACCAAACACAACTTTCAGATGCCATCTTTATTTATTTTTTTTAGCTTAACTGTCACAGAATGGAACACACAGGATTATGGGATATCAAAGGCAGCGAAGGATACATCTATGCTGCCTTCAAAAATCAATCAAATGAAGGTATCTCGTAGACAGAATGACAGTCCACTTGCTTTCATTTCTAATGTGACCCTGGACCAAAAAATCTGGAATATGAGGGTGCAAAAAAATTAATTTTCAGAAAATCGCCTTTAAAGTTGTCCAAATGAAGTTCTTAGCAATGCATATTACTAATCAAAAATTAAGTTTTAATATATTTACAGTAAGAATTTACAAAATATCTTTATGGAACATGATCTTTACTTAATATCATAATGATTTTTGAAAAATCAATAATTTTGACCCCATACAATGTATTTTTGGCTATTAAATATACCCCAGTGACTTAAGACTGCTTTTGTGCTCCAGGGTCACAAATGAATCAGCCATTTTGAGCGAATATTTTGAATGAATGAGCAATTTTAGTTTCATATTATTTATTCTTGACAAGCTTAAACCAACCAACTATCTCATTTGGAAGAATATGGTTTAATTAATGTAAAAAAAAAAAATTTTCCTAGTTTTCTTGTAAATTATAGTGTAGTTTGTATGGTTAATATTAATGTAATTGTGAGCAAACTAAGGTTTAACAAAAGGTAATTAGACCCACACAAGGTGACATTTTATCCGATTTGGCCCTCAGTCAATAATGAATTTGACACCCCTGGTCTACACAGAGCTTTTTCCATTCAATGACAGTTCCATCATGTCTCTATAGCACCATAATGAACTGCACCTTTTATTTTATTTTTAGCTTTTATTTTTCTTTCACGGATGGTTTTCCGGCAGGTGAGACATTCATGTGCAGACAGATAGCTGGAGAAGGGGTTTGAGGGAGGTATAGCATAGGGAACTGCTTGGAAAAAGTTATCTGCTAAAATACAAATCCTTTTCAATGAGAGGAACGAGCAGAAGTTTAAACTGTGGTGAAAGAGTGTTAAATAAGAGGGGAGAAAATCACAGCACTGCAGGAGCTGCTGCTCAGAGCACTGCCTGTATCTCTAGTGTATCTCTAGTGGCTTAAATGAGACAGCCTGACATACATTTACGTTCATTTAAATCTTCATCATGTTTTTATGTTAGCTATACCTTTAACATGTGAAATTATAAGATTAAATAAATTTCTACTTCTGGTGGAAATATAATAACAACAGCCCAGGTTACAGTGTTTAACAAATGATAATAATAATACTAATAATTATTACTTTACTTTCTTGATCTACAGTTAAAAGTATGTACTGAGAGAAAATCGATATGATTTTGCCATAAGTATCATTTCCTGCCCTATACACTCTAAAAAATACTGGGTTGTTTCAACCCAATTTTGGGTCAAATATGGACAAACCCAGCTGTTGGGTTAAATTTTTAATTTAAAATTTTAACCCAAAAGTTGGGTTAGTCCATATTTGACCAAAATTTGGGTTGAAACAACCCATCATTTTTTAGAGTGTATCTTTCTGTGCTCTACCGTATGAAATATGAATTCTGATGTGTCATGTTCCTAATTTCTGAGGTTATTTCACGTTGAATCCTCCCCTTACCAGTTGTTAAAAATACTTGTGTAGCTGCTGCCCTTCACACTCTGTCTCTATTTCTCATCATAACACTCTCCAAATCACAAAATAAAATGCAACTAAACCTGCCACTGTCACTGATATATATCTACTGACAAACAGCAGCTGTACTGACATGCAACTTTAATTTATAAAAAAAAAAAAAAAACAAATTTGGCAAATGGTTCTGTATGCATTTGTGTTCACGCTCAGTGGAGCATCAAAGGTTTCTATTTACAACGTGTTTTGCAGCGTTGAGCAATTCAGCCAATCACTAACATATCTGCTGATTTTATTATTGGCCTTTTACCATCTAAGTGGGATAGACTGAACTAATTTGATGATTTTATGTTTGTTTTATCTCTCTTCTCTAACCATGCATTTCCCTCTAGCTGCGATAATGATTTGACCCTTCACTTCTGCTGTCTGTCTGTGAATATCATTATATGAACTACATCAACGCCAGCCTGTCAGTGTCTATTTCTGAGGCCACAGGAATAGACTCCAAAAAGCGGAACGTGTTTTCATATGTCAGTCTGCTGTCAGCCAGACAGTGAGACGGGTCAGAATCACAGCAGACGGCCTGGCCTCCCCGGGCAAGAGATCGAGAGATAGAGAGAGAGATGGAGGGAAAAAAACACTTTGCTGTCTCTTCACAAGCTCAAGAGTGTGTTCTTAAAACCATTCACTCACACTTGTACTTCTGTACAGCACGCCCATTATAAGCCTGCTCTAAGTCTGCATCTCTACTAGATTGGATTAGATGATTGAAAATACAGCCACAACATAAATAATGAATTCATTATCATATATGGGTGAAACACAGTAATTAGTCTCATCTAGCAAATCATCCACTATGACGGATACGTCTCATTAGTGGCTCGGGCTTGAGAGTGTGCTCTGTCTCAACCAATGACACCTCAGACAATGTTTGTGAAGACAGGCATTTGAAGAAACCCGAATGAGCTAGAGCCAGCTTGTGAGTGTAAGTCAGGAGTGATTTAAACACTGTCATCAGTGGTTTTCATATATCACATCACTGAGACCATAAAACTAACACTTCGTTACCAAAGACATGGCATTTGTGGAGAGCAATCAAAAATGACAACTTATTAAATTAGCATTTAGAACTTAGAAGTTCAAAAAAGCTTTTATATAAGTAGCAACTTATCATTTTGGGTTAATTAAACATATTAGCATAGACTGAGTTGGATTTAATGTTATTGCATTAGGAAATAAAATATGAAACCAAGTGCCATTTACTTGAAAAATAACACAAGCACACTTTGTTAAGCTTCAAATGATGCAACTAGATATAGATAGGCCTAGAGTTATAGTATTGTGACACGTTGTGATTGTGAAAAGTTAATGAAACATAACAAGCAATTATGATTAACTACACTTTGGTTCCAATGGGTGCACTAACCAAAATCTGATCTTGTGTTTTTGCTGTTTAAATACATGCAACAAGTTTCTATATAGCCAAAAAAATAAACATTGTATGGGTCAAAATTATCGATTTTTCTTTTATGACAAAAATCATTAGGATATCAAGTAAAGATCATGTTCCATGAAGCTATTTTGTAAATTTCCTACTGTAAATATATCAAAAAACAAAATTTTTGATTAGTAATATGCATTGCTCAGAACTTCATTTGGACTACTTTAAAGGCAATTTTCTCATTATTTTGATTTTTTTTGCACCCTCATATTCCAGATTTTCAAATAGTTGTATCTCGACCAGATATTGTTCTATCCTAACAAACCATATATCAATGGAAAGCTTATTTATTCAGCTTTAATATGATGTATAAATCTCAATTTCAGAAAAAAAATACCATTATGACTGGTTTCGTGGTCCATGGTCAGATATGTTAGATATCTATACAAAAACAACAGGTTATTTCAACATAAGCACAACTTACTTGCCAAAATATATTGAATGTTGATAAAAAAAAATAATAATAAAATTACCACTGCTAAATTGTCCAGAGGTGAACAAAATGTATTCCTCTCACGTCTAATTTATTCATATTGTTTTAAACACTTTGATACAGTAGCTCTACATTTTCTATGGCTGAATGAGCTAGCAGCATGTTCTATGGATCATTGAGCAAAACCCTGGGGAGAGCGTGTTCCACACCTCAAAACTCAACTCAAGCACTCTCACTCTCTCAGGAAGTAAAAGGTCTTGGGGGAATAAACCACTAAGTTAGATCATTTAAACTCTCTCTCTCCACAGTGGGCAACAATAGACTTAATGGATTCTGAGGAGTGATGCCTGAGCATCTCTGAATGTATTGTCTGTGTAGTAAATTATCCATGGACCATCACTAGGTTACATGGCAGCCACAGACTGGCTAACTGTGATTTTGCCAAGCTGGATGTGTCAGGTTTCAGATTTGCACAGCGCTTTTCACAATACAGATAATTTCTAAGCATCTTTACAGATCGGGTAGCTGTATTACTTATCATGATTATTTATCTCAATCGGTACACAATTTTTTTTTACTATTGACCAGCTTCTACTGGAAAGTTGTTTAGTCTTTCCAACAGAAAATTACCTAAATCCATTACTCTCCATTGAACAAGCCATATGAATGTGGAAAGGAACAGAAAATTACATTTTGTTGTTAGATTCAAGAGATAAAACCTCGAAAGAACCCAGGCTACACTGAGGAGCCAGTTCTGCTCTGCCTATACAGTCTATACATATCAACTTTAGTTAGCTGTGTTACTGGACTGTAAGAATTAACTGTCTTTGCGCTGTTAAATCTGAAAAACTGAAGGGGTGAGCAGACAATACACTTCCAGGATCAGAAAAAAGAAAATAAAAAAAAGTTGATCCAGGAACACGTCCTACTTGGTAAAATCACAATCATTGCCTCCTACAAGTTGTTTGCCAACATCTCCAGCAAAAGCCTAGTATTGCCTAGCAATTTTTTTTTTTTTGCCAGCCTCTTTCTGTTGAGAAGAACCAAAAACCCTTAAGCAAGCCATTTCAATTGGTGGGCATCTCAGTAACACCCCTGCGCAGATATTTCCTATGTAGGTGCCGTTCTTTCAGTCTTTAAAGGTGAAAGTCCAACAAACAGGTTGTCATGATGACATTTCAACATGTTAAATGACCCAAAATTCTTACACCAGTACTATCACAAATTTCTGAAATCACTTTAAAACTATTTTTAAAGGCTGGTCTAGGTAAAAAGCATGCACTTAATAAAGTGAAACAATAGCCTGAATTAAAATATAAGACTGGACTTCCATTTCTACATCTATGAGCAGTGTGAATTCTCCCAGTTTTTTTTCCCCCTTAACTATCTCTGGAGGAACAAAGGGTCTCTGTTGTGCAAATACAATACCCAGGATTTGTTTTTGAGGTAAGAACCAGTCTCTGTCATACCATTCATCTAAAATCTCTTTGAAAAGGTATGCTAGTGGGACTGTAGTCTTCAGGGAATAGAAAGCACATGGTGGAGGAGTTGTTTCACACCAAAACATTTTGTTCTTCAAGTTGATGATAAACAATTTGGTTGGAATTTAAAAAGTGAATTGCATCTTACACTCTAAAAAATGCTCGGCTGTTTCAACCCAATGTTGGGTCAAATATGGACTAACCCAACTGTTGGGTTAAAAAGTTAATTTAAAAATGTAACCAAAATTTAACCCAACAGTTGGGTTAGTCCATATTTGACCCAACATTGGGTTGAAACAACCCAGCATTTTTTAGAGTGTAGAGACATAAACGTCCGATAACTTTTCGACAGTCATAACATAGTTTTTATGCTCCTGATTAAATAAAATAAAAATTAAATGATTAAATACAGGTCATGTTATTCTATCATAAGTGTAGGCTTTTACTCTCTCAGTTCTACATTTTTAGCAAAATGAACTTCCAGCAGTGAAGTAACACTCCATGACATCATAGACCAAGCCATCAGTGTTCCATGTGGTGCTTTGACCTGAGCTATAAATAGCACGAGTTCATGAGTATCACTCCGTAAAGTTCAGATTGAATAGTCTTGATTCTGCGTAGCAAAGCATGCTAAATTCATGAGCTCTAATGCACTGGTTTCAATCACACGCGTGACTCATTTTTAATGCACTCAGAGAATGAGAGCAGGAGGAGGACGAGGAGTGGGCAGCTCAGTGTAGTTTTAGTAGACTTAATGATTTAGCTTAAGAATTTAATTTAAGGCATGAGGGGACACTACCTAAAGGTAGCAGAAGAGGATGTTGGCAAAAGTAAGTCACTTTATGCCATGTTTTTGTTTTAAAATGTTCTACTGGGAAATTTCTCTGCCTGTTATCAGACAGGCCTTCCCTTGTTACTCCTGATACAACATGACAGAAATTAAACTTCTAAAACTGCTTTCAGAAAACATTCAGAGACTGGATTTCATTTCTATTAATGCTTTGTTGTGGGCTAATTCTGCTGTACTGTTACAGTGTTGCAACATAATATGCTTTGTTGTCTAAAATGTTTGGTTTTCAAAAACCGTTATGATGTTAGTTAATATTGTATTGTCAATTGTTAATTTTACTAATGCTGTTGTATTCATGCCATTGCCCCATTGTTTCTTGATGGTAATTCTAGCAGTGACATTAATTTCTCTACTTAATGTAAGCAATTCTCACTAGGTATCTCACTCAATGCCACCAGTTTTTGCCATGTCTTTTACCCCAAGGTTTATGTGAAGTTTGCTTTTTTTTTTCTGGATGTGCATGCAATGTCTATGACTTACGATGTTGCTGGACAAGGTGCTGTGGATAGCTGGTATGTGTTTCAGAGTCCGAGATCCTCAATACCTCGGCACAGGTAGAGAGAGCCACTGCAAAAATAAGAAATAAAATCAGTTTTTAAAATAATCGACCAAGGCCATATGTGTAATAATATTAATATATTATTCCTAATTGGGTAATTCTTTACGACAGTGGTTCTCACTCCCGTTTTGGTGGCCACCGATCTGCACATTTTGTATGTCTCTCTTATTTGACACTCTCAGTTCAGTTTATGAGGCTGAATCAGGTGTGCCAAATAAGGAAGACATACAAAACTTGCAGAGGGGTGGGTCCCCAGGACTGGAGTTGAGAAGCACTGCTTTGAGAGATATCATGCGAAAACGGTGGATGTAAAAACAGACTTAATTTAACAAGTTACATCAATCAGACCACAGAAATCGAATTTGTCCTAATCACATAAGTGTGTGTGCTGAAAAACACCCATGAGCCACTTATTGACACTGATGGAAACTGACCTTTGATGAACTTTGGCATATATATGTAAGGAATAAGGAATGATAAGCTGTGCTGTATTGTGAATAGAGTCATGGCTAAAGGACGTTGTTAACCACACACACACACACCCACCCAACACACACACACACACACACACACACACAGAAGAGAGAGATATCTGCTTATCTCTCTGCATGAGAAAACATTTCTGTATTTTAGTTTAAACCAGAACGGTTCACAGCACAGCACGAGTCTTCCTAAGAAACACCATTAAATGTATAACTCAATGAATACACAATACCATACCTGAAACAGAAAACTGAGAAATAATATATGCACTTCAGCAACTGTGGGCTTTCACAAACACACACACACACACACACGGAGGCACACGTTGGGTTTCCATGTTTTATGGGGATATTCCATAGAAGTAATGGTTTTTATAATGTACAAACTGTATGTGCTATTGCCCTACACCAACCTTACCCCTAAACCTCCCCTTACAGTAAACTTTGTGCATTTTACTTTCTCAAAAAAAAACATTCTGTATGATTTATAAGCTTTTGTACCCACGGGGACCTCAAAATGTCCCCACGAGGTCAAAATTTACTGGTATTACTATCTTTGTGGGGACATTTGGTCCCCATAACGTAATAAATCCAGGTACACACACACACCACACACACAACATTTTAGTAGGAGAAAACAAAACCATACAAATCATTGACATACTGTCTTTAAAATTTCTCCTTGACAGGTTATTTTGCTGAAGTCAGTAGGGTGGACCTATCAGTACTCAAAGGAAGACCATCTAGAAAGCGAAGGTAGCGCTAAAAGAGGTATTACTCAAACACTTTAAAGGTGACCTATTTTCCCCTTTCTACAATATGTTAATATAAATCTCCATTTATATAATTTTGAAAATGCCTATTTGAGTGGAAGCAGAAACACCTGTTTTAGTGCATGTCTCTTTAAATGCAAATGAACTGCTGCTCCCAGCTCTCTTTTTGTCCAAAATAGGGCTGTGTCTTTACATCTTGTACGCTCAGATATTCTGATAAAAAAAACCTGTTTGGTTTTTGGATTATGTCATTCTAAAATCCTGCGTTTTAAAGCCACATTATTTTAAACTTCTGATATAGTGTTTTCTGAGTGCACACATCTGAAGCACACACACACAGAAAGCAGCTTTCACACGGCATGTGAGTATTAAACTAAGTTCTCTTCATGTTTTATTGCTCTTAAACTGTCAAATACACACAAGGTCATGTTAAAAACACATTACAAAAACTGTCGGTTATGTCTTTGAAGGTAAACAGCTGGGAAATAAATAGCTTGTTTATTTTTAGATCTGTGTGGCAGCAGCAATATACAGTAAATAAATCATTAAATCCTCTACTCTCTTGTCTCCTCTGAGGCTGGGACTGGGTGCTCTGTGCTCGTCTGTGCAGCCAATGACAGAACAGTTATCATGTTTTGCTCAAACTTTCGCCATGGCGCTAGAACTGGTACACCGTTGTCACTTGCGAAAACAAGAATGGCGGCGCCGTGAGTGGAAACGTGCAGATAAAGGGGCGGTGATATTATAATAAGATCCCTTTGCCACGTCACAATAAAATCGATGATGAACATAAAAAAAAAGGATTACCCATTAATCGTGTCACGTCACTTTACAGCAGTGAATAACACATTTCCAGAGGTGGGTAGTAACGAAGTACATTTACTCTGTTACATTTACTTGAGTACATTTTTGGAAAATTTGTACTTTTAAGAGTAGATTTAAAGGTGGATACTTTTACTTAAACTCGAGTGCATTTCTAACAAAAAAAACTGTACTTTTACTTTGATACACTGGGCATTACTTTTAATGCATAAGAAACATGTAGTTTATTCCAAGTGTGATGTCTCATTTTTTGAAGAGGGGTATGAGCGATGCCACATTCGTGAATGAATCATGTTGCATCCCAATTTGCCTACTTATACTACACCCTTAAAGTATGTACTCTTTTGGTGAAGATGGCGTAGTAGAAGATAGGCAAGCTTTGGGACACTATCACGTATCAATTGCGCCTTTTATCGGAATGCTCTGTCGCATATTAACATGCACCCGTCACCAGGGGCGGACTGGCCATCGGGAGCACCGGGACATTTCCCGGTGGCCTGATGGTCATTCTGGCCTGCCGGCTGCCGCTGTGCAGTCGATCAGGCTGACGTGCAATAGGCTGGTATGCAACTGCGAATTAATTGACGGATTATGAATCTACGAATCAGGCGATCGCGGAGTGAAAATGACACCACCACATGACCCAACATCAGCGAAGCACTGCCTAATTGGCTATATCCAGAGGCAGGCTTTATCATAGAAAATCGTGCAAAAAATGGAGCGTAAACGCAAAGGAGGAGCAGAGAGGGAACGTATAAAAAGGAGAAAAGCCCTGGCCACAGACGCAGCAAGTTGCTGCAAAATCACAGCCATGTTCGCCAGTAAGGGAGCAGGTCGGTCAGAATTACATTTACATTATATTTACGTAATCATTTTGGCAGACGGACGCTTTCATCCAAAGCGACTTACAATAGATAAAATCTATTCTAAAAAAATTATTACAAATATATATAATGATATAAGTTTTAAAAGAGCATCTTAATGACAAACTAGCACACTGTTTTACATATGGGGATACAATATTTTTTTAGTGCCAAATTTGACCAGAAATTTTGATTTTCCATTTCTAGCCTACAAATATGTAGCCTAGTCTACAATGTTTATTTATTTATTTTGAAGGTGACGAAGGAAGCAACAGTAGCACTAGTGCTGTAAGTGCTCCTGCTGTTGAACAAGAGGGGGTGGACAGTTCAGCTTTTGAGTCAGAGCAGGAACCTTCAGGTAAAGTTTAAGCTATAAACAAAACTAAACATGCTGGCTATACTCTTAGAACAATATGTGCTTTTATGATTTATAAGATCATCAGTAGTAGGACTGTGATCATGGGGACATACAATTGATGGATGCACAATTAATATAGATTATTGAACGTGCTTGTTTCATATTGCAGAGAAACTAGATGTGCAGAGAGAGAGAGAGAGAGAGAGAGGGATTCAGGGAAAGATGATAGAGACAGTGAATGCCTTGATACTCCATTTGATTATTTTGCCTGTCCACAGTCTAAGGATTTTGATTTATTTTTTAAGTATCACCCAATTCAAACAACTGAAAGAGCCATTCCTGATGTTTTCCACTCAAAAGATGGCACAAACAGGAAATGGCTGACATACAGTGAAAGTAATCACTCCCTATTCTGCTCAGAATGTCTTGCATTTGCAAAACCTTTAGGCAGTGACAGTGCATTTGTCAAAGGAGGTATGTACAGTACAGGACAGGAACATGAGAGAAGCAATATCCATAGAGAAAGTGCAGAAGCTTTTTTTCTTCGAGTCAACAAAGCAGACATCCATACCCTTCTGACTGATAAGCAAATGACCGTTCATCGAGACCAGGTTAGAAAGAGGAGGCAGGTCTTGGAACGTGTGATTGATGTAGTCAAAGTTATTGGTAAATGTGGGCTAAGCTACAGAGGGCACAGCCATGAAGCTACATATGACCTTGAAAACATGGCTATCAATCATGATAACTTTCTTGAGCTCATACTCTTGCTGAGCAAGTACGATGTCTGCCTACAAGAACATGTTAGTGATTGTATTGAGAAGAGAAAGAAGCAGATGAAAACTAAAGGAAGAGGGTCCATGGTAACTTTGATGTCCAAAACAACAGTAAATAAAGTAATTGAATTAATAAGAAATATAATTCAACAGAAAATTGCAGCTGAGGTGAGAAAGGCAGGGATGTTCTCAATACAAATCGACACAACACAGGATTTAACATCCAAAGACCAGTGTGCAGTAGTTCTGCATATGTTACTGATGTTGTCCATGAGAAACTTATTGCAGTCATTGACTGTGAGTCATCAACTGGACAGTACTTTGTTGAGTTTGTAAAACAAACCCTAGAGAAGATGGACATAGACATCAAAAAGTGCATTGGTAATGCAACAGACGGAGCTGCAAACATGCAGGGACAATACAAAGGTTTCTCTGCATTGCTCACAGAAGCATCACCTAACCAAGTGCACATATGGTGTTACTCACATGTCCTCAACCTTGTTCTAGCTGACACTACAGGGGTTGTTGTGGCAAGTGAGTCCCTTTTCTCACTACTGAATGACATTGCAGTGTTCATTCGTGATTCCTACAAGCGCATGAAGCTATGGGAGGAAAACAGTGAGGACAAGAGACACAGAAGGCTTGGTGTAATTGGTGAAACACGCTGGTGGGCCAAAGATGAGGCCTTGAGGAAAGTATTTGGAAGGTTTGCAAAGCCTGACCATGCACTTTACACAGATCTGGTCATCACTATGGAAAAAATTGAAAAGGATGTGACCATGGAACCTGTCATCCGAAATAAGGCCCAAGGGTACAAGGCTGCTCTCCTAAAGTATGAAACCATACTGACAGCTGAGATTTTCCTCAGGATTTTTGAGCGGAAAACCCCTCTTAGTAAATATTTACAAACAAGTGGCATGGATTTTGCTTCAGCACAGCACTTGGTGACAGGAAGAGAGGATAGCTTGAGAAAGTGTGCCCGGGACTTTGAGGGTGTGAAGAGGGCAGCAGATGACTTTGTTGAATGGGCCAATGGCATTCTGGAGAAGCTTCAGGACAGTGATGCTGAAGTTCAGACTGTTCTCCCAGAGAAGTGAATTAGAAAACACAAGAGGCAACCAGGTGAGCTGGCACAAGATGAGCCCATTGCTAATGGAGACATTGATTACAAAATCAACATCCACAATGTGATCTTGGACACTGTTATTGAAAGCTTTCATAGCCGTTATGCAGAAAATGCAGTGCTGTGTACAGATGTCTCCTGCATGGATCCTAGGAACTTCCCTGAAATCAGAGAAAAAGGCATTCCAGGGACAGCCATGAAGGAGCTCAGCAAGTACCTACAGCAATTTGATGAACGTGCCAGTGTTGAGACATTGCAGGCTGAACTGATCAGCCTTGCACAGCACTGGGAAAGACTGAAACAATCACTAATGGAGAACTACAACATTACGGGTGCTGCCTCTAGTGATGAAACAGGGGAAGGCTCTGAGGTTCCTGATGAAAGTGTGGAGTTTGTGAGCAGAAGTTGTTCCACATGCAAAAACTGTCCAATATGCTGCTATCTCCTCTTGTCTCAGTACAATCTGCTAACTGATGCTTATCACATCATTGGTTTGGGCTACAAGTTCCTCCTCACGCTATCTATTACTCAGGTTGCCTGTGAGAGGACCTTCTCCACCCTGAAGTTAGTGAAGAACCGTCTGAGAACCTCCCTCAGTCAAGAGAACCTTGAAGCATTCCTTTTGATGGCAACAGAGAAGGAGATTCTTATGGAACTTGATAAAGATGACATAATTGACAAGATGGCAGAGAGCAGTGAGCTACTGCGCCGCCTACTGGTGTACTAGTAGTGCTAATTACTTTCTGTTTACTCTTACTAGTTTGTTATGTCATTATTGAGTAAACATTGTTATCTGTTACATACATTGTCATATCTTTTGTTAAGTTTATTTGTGTTTGTGTTTCTGATACTTTTGATATACTTGAGTTGAGCATTGGAAATACATAAAATATAAATATTTCCACGGTGAAATTTTTACTTTTCTATCCTTTCTTAAAATGTTTTAAGCCAATTTTATATTGTCTTTGTGTTGTAGTATATATGGTGTATTCCTAGTGAGGTGGAGGGTTTTATTTATTTATCCTTCATATATGTAGGTAGTCTACCTTTACACATCAACTAACAGGGTTAGGCCTACAAGTTTAGCAGTCTGGGACACATGAATTGGGTTGTTGTGGACTGCAGCAACAGAGGTGCCTTTGTGGAGTCAATTCCGCCTTATTACTGCCTTCCGCCACTGTGTCACTGTAAATTGGCCTGTCAATCATCTTGTCACAGTTTACATCCTCCACATTTCATTTAATTTAACTTCCTACCATATTTGAGAGAAAAGAAGTAGCACGTTGATCTGCGAGCCGTGGGTCTTTATGCAGAGAACTCATTCATATTTTTTGCATAATGATGCATTTAAAGTTAATGGCCAAACAGGCCTGCAGCCTTTAGGTTGCCATATACTGCAGAATTTTCATGGGCCCTCGTGATGGAAGCATATAGGTACAAATTCAATCACTATTCAAAATGACAACGCAGTATTCAAAATGGCAATGTATTTCTGTCTTTAAATTTACATTTTCCATTACCCACACGTGCAAAATTTGTTGCAAAAGGAAAATGAAATTATATAATTTACATTTGCCATTTCCAACAGTAGTCTTAATATGTAAACTGAATGCAAATTTTAACGCTTTATAAGTTGCAGAATAAAAATAAAAATATATAACACAAATTGATTTGATATGTATAACATGTCCAAGCAGAAATGGTAGCAATATGATCATTTAAATGCTATTTGTCCTAAATGGATTTAAACTAACAGTTAGAACACTTAGGATTGCATTTTCATCATGACGCCGTGGGATATTTGTAGCAAAATTCAGTGCGGCTTTGAAAATGCATTCCGAGCTGACCACGCCCACCCTCCGTCAATCATTGCTTCAAGGCGGGGATTGGCGGAAGCGTGTTACGTTTGGGTCGTTCGAAACATGGTGGCTCGAGATCTGATAAGATCGTTGAATTCACAATTCTGTCATTCTGTCAGGTGTGTGTAGCTAATTATCATAGTTTGGTCTGTGTATTCAAGTTCCTGTGTATTCAGTTCTAGTGTGTCCGGTCTCGTTAAAGTCTATGTTAATGTGTCGGATTAAAGACTTTCTAAATCTTTTTCTTCATCGTCGTGTGTTTATTGTTAGCAGCGTAACTGTGACAGAAGACCAGACCCAAAATAGTTAAAGTAAAGCAGTGTTTATTTGGCTTTTATTTTTTATTTTATTCAGTATTTCTTTTGTAAATTTTTTTCCATTATGGACCACTTTGCTGCTGTCCACCCGCTCTTCCTTGAGCAGGGGAACCGCTTCCTCAAGGAGCATGTTGAAGAATTCCTCGGTCTCGCCAATCAGACCACCTTCCCAGACAACTGCCTGTGCACGTTCCTGAACGTTCCTGACTGAACCCCGCCACACGAGTGCAGTTATCATGGGAGGGTCCTCAAGGGAGCTTCGCCGTTTATGTGGAGTAAGTGCTGAGCTCCTGCGGATCTGCCTTCACAGTCAGCTAGACGGTGGCTGATGGTGAGCCAGAGCCCACCGCGACTGAAGAGCCATTGCAAGTAGAAGTGACTGAGCCTGCTATTGCCCTGGAGCCTGAGCCGGTTGACTCGTCTGACCAGGTGTGTGAGCTGGCAACACCGCATGTGCCGGAGGGAACATAAGAGGTTATGGATGCGAGCACCACCCACCCTCCCACCACTGAGAGTGAGTGTTTACTGGACTTGGACACGGTTTCTCAGCTTGGAGAGTTAGAAGGTGTGTTTGACTTAACGTGGCTCTGCGTAAATCGATCGAAATCTGACTTGAAGACTTGCTCGACTTCAGACAGCGCTGACGCTACATCTCTTTGACTTATAGCATCAAAGTACTGCAGGAGCATTTCAAGAGCAGTTGGCTTACTCAGTCAGCGCAGCTATTTCAGAGCAACTGCAGGAGCGCTGATGACGACACAGCTGTTTCACAATTGGCTAAAGTCACCACATGACCACGATGACGTGTGTTTTGGGTTTATCCTAACATCTTCCATTCCAATACTGCTCACAAATCTGTGTTTTTAGAACAGTAAAAGTTTTTATTTTTGTTTTACTGCAGTAGCAATGTTATATTGAGTCCCGTTTATAAAAAAAAGAACACTGATAAAAGCATATATACCCCCTCTTTATTGGTATTTAAATAATATGTGTGTTGAACTTGATTCTTGAACAGATGATGCTGAATTAAGTATTATATAAAAGTGTTTCTGTTGCTCATGAAAACGTTTCTGAAATGTCTGTGTATTTGACAAATATTGCATTGTATTCACTTCATCTGTGATAGAGTATGCAAACACCGTGACAGTGTCACTACTGGGTCCGACGTGACGTCTCCACTTTCCAATTCCACCCCCGACTGCAAGTGGCTACTCTCGGTGATCGATCTGTGCAGCGCTGCATGAAGTCGAACACACCAAGAGACATGGCTTCCCCTAAGCCTGCCTGATTCTATTCATCTGTCTGATTCACTGGTTCTTCTGGTTTCAGATTTCTGGTCCAGACACTGAGGGTTGTTTATACTCTCCTGTCTCATTATCTAAGAAAGCTTTAAGTGTGAGCTTAATGTGGACATTTGGTCTTGTGGCCTACGATTGCAGATGTCTGTGATGTTTATGAGACCATATTCTGCCACAACTGTAATTTTGTTTCTTATTTGTAAACGTAGTTCCCTAGTTTACCCTATTTTTAAACCATCACCACACATGCATGAGCCAGCTTTCTGATGAGAAAATATCACATATAAGGAGAATGCATATTTACACATCATTAAAGTATAGAATGTTGTAGAATCTTTAGAACTACCCAATTCATTCATTAAGACATATCTCACTGACAGGAGTGACATAACATGCCGGGGACTCGCGCTCTAATAAGAGCCACTTATTTCACATCTTTCCTCTAATGTGACATTGCAAACTTCAAAGCTGTTTTTTTCCAGCTTGAAATCAGATAGAGATGAAGTACGGCATTGATGCCATAGCCATACTAATTAATACGAGAGCATCAACAGTCCTGCTACCCGAAAAATTAAGCAGATATTTCAAGGAATTTGAGGGCCCTCTGATCACAGTGTGCATGTTTAGTGTTAGGATTGAGATGGGGGACTAATAGTTTAGTGTTCCCAAGGCAACAGAGGACCCAGTGATTGTTTGGACCTTTATATTCATGGGCAGAAAAACTTAAACCTGTACAACAGAAGGAAAAAGATAGTCATATTTACTATCTATGATCAGTTTGATAGCTGAACCAGTGAAATGTGGCAGAAGCAATCTCCTCCTGTCAATGGAAAAAGATCTCCCTTTCCCCATTCCAATCCGTAGTACATTGCTGCAACCAGTCACAACAGGCCTCTGCTTCTCCTGTAGCCAACGAGATTGCTTGCGTAACATTTAAATAGACTGGTTCAGAGTTTGCCAGCTCCACCTGTCTGATATGAGATTTATGCCTATTTGTGCAGCAGCAGCATGTCTTACATGATTACAGCAGCAGTCTGTGTATCGATTATAAAAATGTATCCCTTTATGAAAAAAAGTTCTGAATGGTGGATTTAAACTCTTGAAATCAGGCAACCGCAACCATGAAAGCTTGTAGAGGCTTGTCACCAATGCAAGATAACGCAAATACCAAATTAAAATGAAATATTTTCAGAATAAATAACCAGTGGGAAAATAAATCGAGTGAAGAAGAGATTGTTATAACAATTAAAAGACAATTAATTGTGCTGCCCTGTCTGAACTGAACCAACAGCTTTATTAACTTGAGCTAAATAAGGACACTATTGTATTTTAGAGCTGCTTTTCAGCAGAATCTGAACTGTCTCCATAGTTGAGTCTCCATAATTTATTGTCATTTTCCTGTTTATAATTTTTAAGCTGCTTTGACACAATCTGTAAAGTGCTATAGAAATAAAGGTCACTTGACCTGACTTGACTAACAGCAGCATGCTTAGCAGATCTAGTCTGTTAACACCAAATACTGTACTTTAACACTGTCATATCTATTAACATGCTAAAATATTTTGAGAGTTGTCATGGTTGCCAGGTATTTCCTCAACTCCAACAAGGACAACATTGTCCTGTTGTCAGGAATAGCCATTAGGTGGCAGTCCCCTCTTAAACGACATACTGATAAATACTGAAATATACTGATTTTCATGTTAATGAGTTTGATCAAGTGTTTTGCCAAACGTGTACCTTCAACATACTTTGTCTATGTCAAAAAAAAAAAGAAGACGACGAAGTGAACTTGAAAATAAACTATATGTAAAGTACAACGTTTTTTCCCAGTTTGATTTAGGTAAGTTTGCATCAAATACAATGTGATTTTGGGTAATCGAGATCTGGCAGCATTTTTTCCGCTTAGGTCAGCGATTCACTGCCAGCTTTTCCTGATTGTGAAATCACACACATACCAACAAACCAATGAGAACATGCAACAATAATGACCATTCATAGCAGTGAGAGCAGGGATCTGCTCACCCGAACCCTTCCAGGCACAGATTGGCAGACAATTATAATACTTATCTAAAATAATAAATAATTTACAGGCTGTTACATATATTCCTAACATTTTATTAAGTAAGCCTTATGTTACAGCTTAAATGACAAGATAATTTATAGTAATGTTAATATTAATAAGCCAGTCCCCAGATAGATAGATAGATGTTGACGTACTTGCAAACATGCATTCTTCCATTACTGTGTTCAAGAGGGGGTTTATAGTTACTGTCTGTGCCATTAAACTGAATGTGTTATTTTTCAGGTAGCTAGCTACTGTATACACTATAGATTACTTGCTCAGCAAGATTCTCCTCAAACTGTAGCTGTTCGATAACAGTAGTTGACCTGACAGACAAAAGTGAAGAAGACTCTGTACTATTATCTACAATAACACCTCAGTACACCAACATTGAGATCACAATTGCACTCTGACACATTTCGGGACACAACAAATGTAAAAATGAGCTAGGGTAGCTGGAAGCATCTGCAGTCAAGTACTTCTGTACAGTATGTTTTTGGCCTGAAAATACAGCAGACTGATGAAAACACTGACACATCATGTGATGCAAAGAGAAAGCTTGTCATTAAAATAACAACTACTGAATATTGTAGATCTGCACTTAAACATACGGAAGTCAGCTACAAGTTTGATAAGCAGTCAATGTGCAAGATAACATAAATCTGTTGTTACATTTGTACTCATTCTGTGACTCGGTCTCTAGATGTGTTGATGCATAATCGCGTAATCGATCCTAAAAACTTAAAAGGGGATCAAAGCCATAATCAGGTCTTTATTTCAGGATATTGTGACGGAAATGTTTTGTATATGGCCTCTGAAGGAGTCAAAGGTATTTACAATGTCACAAAAACAGAATGTGATTCTGAATCTGAACAGAAGGCTGCAGACACATCTTGAAAACATTTCCTGTATGGTGGGAAATTAAGCTTATCACATTGAAGTTTAGTAGAATGATTTACAATAACTTGTTAAAATATAAATACTAGCCTAAACATAATTTACAATATTGTAAAACCAATTTTTTAAATAGTAATAGGTATATATATATACTATAATAATCTATATTATATATATATATATATTTTATATATATATAAATATATATAAGTATATTGGGTGTCAAGAGAGCTTTGTTTTTTTGTTTTTTACTGAGAGGGGCAGTGAACAAAATGTTGGAAAAACTTACATAATATATATTAGATATATATAGATATAGTATATTAAATATAATAGTATATATATACGTTTATGGATAAATCCTGACGCCACCCACACTGATGAGAAGTGACATTTAGAATATGTGAATATATCGCTCTCAATATCAAATAACCAACACAACAAACATGGCCATTGCTGAGAAAACCAGCCGTAGGAAATCATTGTGATAAGGGCGATGTAGATTTGTTGACCGGCATCATGGGCGATAGATGATTGGTAATTAAAATACAAGTTATGATAGTTTAAAGGGGTCATATGATGTTTGCTAAAAAGAACGTTATTTGGTGTAATGCATTGTGTTTATGCAGTTTAAGGTTAAAAAAAAACACACTATTTTCCACATAATGTACATTATTAATGTACATTATCTCCTCTATGCCCCGCCTTTCTGAAAAGCGTCGATTTTTACAAAAGTCAGACGGTTTCGAAAAAAGCGAGAGTATGCTCTGATGGCCAGATTAGACATGTGCATGGATGGCCGAGACTAAAGTGTGTGACAGAAATGTTACGCCCCTTACCATACGGTTTCCATAAGCAGTTCTATGGTTTTCCATTGTCCGGCCCGTGAACGAGACCAAAACTAATAAAACCAATTACAAATGATGGCATTTGTTGCATCCAGTTGGTCTTTTTTTTTGTTTTTTTTTTTTTCTTTTTTTCGGGACATAATTACTGATGTAATGCTTATACTGTCTTTTACGCTCGTTGAGTGCATATTGCGGCGAGCGGAAACATAAAACAATGTCTGCATTTGTGGGGGGGGGACTACTCCTCTACACTGCTCAAAACTTGCGTTAGAATTGTCAGTGGCAAATTCTTTAAATAAAAAAAACGTACTAACAGGCTGTGAGTCAGAAACGCCAGACTGTCCTTGCAAAGTTGGAACTGACCCACTTTATAGAAACATTATTCTCTTTTGGAAGGCAAAATAAAGTAGTTTCGCTTTCACAACCAAAAACACAGCGGCCTAGAGTGAGCGGCGACCTGGCGGATTAACAAAGGAGGCTTGCGGAACAACCACTGTGGAGACCCTGGGCGGGACGCTGCTTCGTCCACGTGTTGAAATCGAAAGCCGATCCGGCGGATACAGACAGCAGCGAGTTGATGTTTAACTTCAGCAATCCATGCAGAGATCAGTGCAAACTGCGGCATGAGGATAAGGGAAGCCATGAGATCGGTCAGAACTTTTGGGGTCGTAAAGGCTAAACAAGTAGTTTCACGCATTTCACACAGAAACACAGCAGTCTTAGACGATAGGCATGGCGGCAGTGTTAGGCTTTTGGTAGGCAAGCAAACAATACTACAGTGAGAATAAAGTTACGCCTACTTTCTTTGCATGAACGTTTGGGCGGCGTTATGCAAATCTTCCCACACAGTGACATAGATATGTGGGGGCGTATTAGAACGAGCCGTTTTACATATCTTCTTTATGCACCAAGAACTTGTAAAACTCCAAAGAGAAAGGAAAAAAATTAAATCGCATCATATGACCCATTTAAAGCGCAATAGTAACTTTTTCTGTGATTCAAATTTGGCAAGTGTATATACTGTGAGCGAGTACATCATGAATTCATCTTCCAAACCGCGTTTTTTTCTTATTCCGAATCACTACGTTACACTTATAATAAGTACTTATATTTTGACTATTGTAGCCTGGTCGGGTCGTCGCCTCTGCGGAGGAACACATACCTGCGTGAATCGCCATAGACGTAGACTTAGAGCAGGGGTAGGCAAGTTCGGTCCTGCAGAGCCGCGTTTCCTGCAGAGTTCAGCTCAAACCCTGAAAAAAAAAAAACTCACCTGCCTATATAGCATTAGTAATCCTGACGACATTAATTAGCTTGTTCAGGTGTGTATGATTAGGGTTGGAGCTGAACTCTGCAAGACTGCGACTCTCTAGGACCGAACTTGCCTACCCCTAGACTAGAAGTACCTCCGGTTGGAATGTTTTCCGCGGGATGTGGCAGTTCTGTTATTAACGCTTGAAGCACCAAAGTTACACAATGCTGCTTTAAAGAAAGTATATTGAGTATTCTAGACCAGGGGTGGCGAACCTTTTTGGCATAATGAGCCAAAAAAAAACTTTTATCACTGCAAAGAGCCACACAACAGATATGCAAACAACAGTATATCACAATAACTTATACGCCTAATTACATAATGCAATCTTTTTCATGGATTTAAATCAGCCTACCTCCTTTTACTTGACTCAGTGGGACACCTGACAGTCCTTGGTTTCCACAGTCTTTTTGGCTACTCATAGTAATTCTTTCACATGTGTGTCAGTAAGAACAGAGCGATGCTTTGATTTCACTTGTTTTAGTGTCGAAAAAAGTGATTCACAGATGTAAGTTGACCCAAACATTGGCAATAGTTTGAGTGCAGCCTGTTTGGCATTGGGATATCTCTCAGTCGGCACAATCTTCCGAAACTCCACGGTTCCTTCCCTCAGACCACTTTTAAGTCTGTCATCTTCAGAAAGTTCAATCATTTCAAGCTGAGATGCTGCTTCATCTTCCACTAAAGGGGCCTTTAAACAGTCTGATTCAGCAGTGAATGGGTTGATCAGAAATGTAATCTGTGGTCTTTTTTGCAGTAGGTTGGAGAATCTGTCCTCAAAACTTTGCTCAAGATTTTCAAGCAGTGTTACATACCGTGCAGTACTCCCTTTTACAACCTCTGCTGCTTGTCCACTTGCCTTCAAAAAGGACGGCAAATGTGTGAAGTCTTTCTTTTGTAGATGTGTCTTGAACAGCTTGAGTTTGTTGACAAATGTGAAAACACTCTGCACCAGGTCAGGCAGCATATTTAACTTACCTTGCAGATCCACATTCAGTCCATTTAGATAATGCAGCATGTCGACTAAAAAAGCCAAATCTGAAATCCACTGGGGATCATGTAGCTCAGGATAGTCCCTATGTTTCTCTGCAAGGAACAGCTTCACCGGATTCAAAAGCTCAAAGAAACGAGAAACCACATTACCTATTGAAAGCCATCTCACAGCGCAGTGAAGAAGCAGATCAGATGGAAGATCTTCATCAAGTTCATCAATGAGATTTTTGAACTGTCTGTGATTGAGAGCATGTGTGCGTATAAAATTGACAATTTCCAGCACAGGTTTCATGATGTGGTCTAAGTTCAGCTTTTTAGACACCAAGTGCTCTTGATGGATAATACAGTGAAATGTCCAAAATTCTGGAAAACGATCATCAGCTTTACACAGCCCTATAAGATCTTTCTCAGATCCCAACATGGCTGGAGCTCCGTCCATGGCTATTGCTGTTAGTTTTGACAACTGCAGAATTGCTTTCTCAACAACAGTCATCAGTGCCTCTTTCAGATCGATGCCATGGATCTTTCAGCGGCACAATGTCAAGCAGATCTCTTCCTTAATTGTGCAGTCTTCTGACACAAACCGTACAAATATAGCCAATTGTGGCTTGTCTTGAACATCGCAAGACTCATCCAATGCAATGCTGAAATACCGGCACTTCTGAAGATCTGATAATAATGTGTTTCTACTGAATTGTCAATGTCCAATATTCTCTGTTCAACAGTGTGCCGTGACAGTCCTTTACTGAACGTTTCAAATTTTCATTTTCGGGACAAAGAATAGCAACAGCATCACTGAGGCACTTTTTAACAAATTCCCCTTCAAGGTATGGCTTTTTTGCACGAGCAATGTTCCATGCTAGCTGATATATGACACTAATGTGACCTTCTCTGAATGCTTGGTAAATTTTCGGAAAAGCTGAGTTTGCTTTTCTGACTGACATTTCAGTGTCTTTACCTTGTGCTTGCGAAGTTCACTGCCTTTGGGAAATTCCCGTGCTACGGTAGAATGGAGTGAGGTGAAATGGCGCTCAAGATTTGAAGCCTTAAAATGCGACAACGAAGTCTGGCATATCAAGCAGAATGGCTTTCCATTTCTTTCAACAAAAAAATATAAATCCTCCCATTCAGATAAAAATGTTCTGTGCTCATCTTCGTATTTACGCTTAGCTGTAAGCTTCCCTGACTCTGCCATGACGATTGATACTAACGAACTTCACGTCAATCGTGTGTCAACTGGCTAACGAATGTTAAATCGCGCGAGAGGTTGTGTAAAAAAAAAGAAAGAAAATAAATAATAATACATATTGAATTGGGATTGTAAACACAGAACATGTGGATAGATTGAAGAGCCGCACAAGAGCAGTGAGAGAGCCGCAAGTGGCTCACGAGCCGCGGGTTCGCCACCCCTGTTCTAGACTATATCGATCTGGCTATGTTAGACTACCGTTTTAATGAATCCCTTTTCTTTTTCTTTCCTTTGCATGACATATTGACATTACAGAACATAACTTTTTCAGCATTAACCTGAACATTGATTCATTTCATGTGTCAGAACGAAGAGAGACAAGTCCTTCACATATAGTTTCTTTACATGCTGTTCACACAGTGGCAATAAAAAATCGAGTGAGAGCCCATCTGTCCTGTTCACGCTGATCCTCGCTGTGAAAATCAGCCTTAGTTGTCCAAAGATTAAACTTCAAAATCCTTTCTGAGAGTGATTCTTCTTAAAAGCACCTGCACAGTCAGTTATTGTGTTGAGTATTTTCATTTTGGGGAACTTATAAACAAATCATTCTTTAAGGAATCCACTAAATCGGTCTTTCGGCTTTGTCTGACTTAGGAACGATCAAAGAACATTTGAATTTGTACAGAAAACATGTTCATAATTTGTTGGAATGGTATTTTGTCATCAACACGCTTGAAAAAAGTTTGGTTATAATAAAAAAATCTACAAAAAATTAAATATATAAATAAAGTATGCTAATTTCTAGTTTTACTTAAAATCTGCCATCTTTGCTCACAGTTAATAAATGTAAAAAGTATGTTTTGTTCCCACTGTAACGAATCGGCTCATGGGAAATATGAATAATTAACCATAACTAGTTATAATTAACCATTCATATTTTAGATCCACTGTAGATAATTAGCTGACCACTCAGGGTCAACCGTATTGTCAATTCTAAGAACGTTAATTTACTGGTTAAAGGAAATAACCTTCTTACTTTACAATTCTATAAGTTTGTAACGTAAATCCGCATGATTAGTGACTCCGGTTATGAGCAAACACTGAACACGTCAAGTGTGATATAAGTAAGGTTTTATTAACTACATAACACTTAAAATAGTCTACATACTACATAAACACATAAACTGGTGTCTTTAACATACACATATACACACACAAACATACGTTGGATAGGAAAGGGGTTTATTTTTTTACAAGCTTAATCAGACGTCAGTTACAGAAACAACCCGGGGACAACCCCTAAGGAATTAAATTTATGGAACCATTTGCGTATTCAGCAGATCTACAGCCTGAAGGCTTCTTAGTTTTCTTAGTTCAAACACACCTTTGTAAAAGGTGTAAATGATACTTAATGTATCAATTAATAAGACTAAGTTTGAGTTTCGACTAAGTGAGACTAAAGTTTATAGCAGGGCCTTTAAGATCGGAGAAGATCCCCGCCTTTCAAGATGGGCTTGTCCAATGAGAAAGATGGAAATTCCAAGCGGGAGGTGGCAATTGCTGGAGGGTTTTACGACCCTTTGTCTCTAAGCATGGTAATTTGCAAATGGAACTTGGATCGAAATTACTAAAGATTCTCAGGACACTAATATATATTGCCTATGTACCAATATATAATATACACATTTGTTTCGATCATAAGAAGGCGAATTCATAGATACTAAGCAAGGTAGGATTACATATAGTGAAAGGATGACAGGAGTGTGTTTCGATTATAAGCCTGCATAACAGTATACAATTTCAAAGACAAAATACATGATGACAATAATATACCCAATGGCCTGAAGGATCATGTGTGTTCATTCAAAGAAAGGTTTTCCTATGAATTAATTAGTAGAAAAGTCAATTTCTACACTGCCTCTTGCCCTGGGACATGCAGGGATTTTCCATGCTTTACATTCTTTTGGCCAATAAACCCAGTGACATCAGCGTTGGTTGCCATGCAACAAAAGGGGCCTGTTTCGGCCTCCTGGGGTGTTACGCATTCAGGGGGGAAGGGTCCATGGGTCCTCATATGGCTTGTTAACTGAGGGGTGTTACAGAGTATTTGTTAAATATAGCTAACAAAATATATATTGTGTGTTTGATTGGTCCAGACGCTACACCACTCTGTTGAACATTAGTCAGAGTTACCAGTAGTTAATTCCATCAGGACGGAGTAAAGTACACATTCCCAGAAGATAACATTTACAGATAGAAACAAGGTACAATTTACACTCCTTGTGCCAAATATCCTTAGTCATGCTTGGTCCAAAACGGTTGTTTAGGCTGTTTGGGGAAAAGAAAGAAAGAAAGTTTTAAAATTATTTGCACTTGCTGCTTGCTAGAAGAAGGATCAGACATTGACATATTCCAGTATTACTGCTGTAAAGGCTTTGACTGGACAGTCGGGCAGCGTGTCTCGTCCTGTTTGACAGGCCAGTGCTGCAGAGCTCTGACAGACGCTCTTGTTCAGATTTTATGTGTGCGTAAGCTCTTCTCTGAAGTGCCTTTATCAGCAGTGCGTCATCTGACCAATGCATCTTTAAACAGACACGTCCAAAGAACAGACAATGCCTGCAGACTTGACGGGACACGCACCCTTCTGGTTAAATAAATTCAGTCACAACTCAAGAGATCAATAGATGTCAAAGATAAGAATATACTTTTAGAAAACGAGACGTGGCCTGACTTTAGGATAGTTTTCTTAGAACCTTAACAATACATTTTGGCAGAAACAAAGAGAGAGTTGTGTCCTTCGGATATTTAGAATTGTATATATATATATTTTTTTTTTTGCTATGTTTTGTGAGGATTGTGCTGAAAAGTGGGTAGTTATTCAATTAGGACACTTCTGACTGCTTGAAATCCCCAAAATTAAGCTTATTCAGATGATTGAATCTATTTTATATATAGGTACATAAATATATATTGCATATTGTGGAAATTCCCAATACTAATCTGACTTCACCACAGACAATTCAAACAACTACCAGTTGCTAATATAATAACTACAGTATCTCGAGCGAATTCCCTGAATTCCCTGAATACTTACAATACAATACAATACGTCATGAAGTATGGTGACGGCATCCCGTCAAGAAGTTACTATCACTACCTCAATCACACATGAGCACACAGCTCTTTAGCATCTATACACTCTCACCGTGCTTCTAAGCTGTATGCTGGTACGACACAGGATCATTAATACCAACTCAGAGTATTACAGCCTCAGCCCGAGAATGGCTCTATAGTTATTTCCACCATATCACTGTTCATTTGCGTGGGTTTTTGAGCTGTATCTCGAAATTTAGGGGCTTTATTCCTCAGCTGTGCAGCATATACCAGACATCACTCCCAAGTTGCTCTTTGCAAGAATGAATGTTTATTCCACGGCGGGAGCACACTGATCACAACAACAAGAGAGACTCTGAACAGAACGATACGATGTACATTTAAAACATTACAGTGTGTAACAATCATCTCACTCATAGTGTTTTCACTTGTGCTTTGTTATGGTGATGATTGGTAAGATACTGACGCTGTAGTCATAGACTGTAGGTCTGTGTTAAGCACCCTTTTTGGTAACTCTAAATCTTGATAAATGATTGTCATTCAGAAGGATACATATTCTTGATCTGGGCATTCTTATTAATCTTTTTTTTTTTGTCATGTCAGTGAATCAATTCATGCACACAGAAGTGTGGGAACATCTGAAACCAGTTCCTGTGTGGTGGGAAATTTAAGTTATCACATGAAGGGTTTTTTTTAAAGGTCGAATGTTAACAATAACTTTGTTAAAATATAATAATAGCTAAATAATTTACAAATTGTAAAAACCATTTTAAATAGGATTATCTATACACTATATATATATATATAGTATACTGTAATACAGTGGGGCAAAAAAGTTTAGTCAGCCACCAATTGTGCAAGTTCTCGCACTTAAAAAGATGAGAGAGGCCTGTAAATTTCATCATAGATATACCTTAACTATGAGAGACAAAATTAGAAAAAAAAAAATCCAGAAAATCACATTGCAGGATTTTTAAAGAATTAATAGGTAAATTCCTCTGTAAAATAAGTATATGGTCACCTACAAACAAGCAATATTTCTGGCTCTCACAGACCTGTAACTTCTTCTTTAAGAGGCTCCTCTGTCCTCACTCGTTACCTGTATTAATGGCATATGTTTGAACTCATTATCAGTATAAAAAACACCTGTCCACAACCTCAAACAGTCAAACTCCAAACTCCACCATGGCCAAGACAAAAGAGCTGTAAAAGGACACCAGAAACAAAACTGTAGACCTGCACCAGGCTGGGAAGAATGAATCTGCAATAGGTAAGCAGCTTGGTGTGAAGAAATCAACTGTGGGAGCAACTATTAGAAAATGGAAGACATACAAGACCACTGATAATCTCCTCGATCTGGGGCTCCACGCAAGATCTCACCCCGTGGGGTCAAAATGATCACAGAACTGGGAGAAACATCCAGAAACAAACGGGGGGGACATAGTGAAGACCTGCAGAGAGCTGGGCACCAAACGTCACAAAGGGCTAACATCTAGTAACACACTGCGCCGTCGGGACTCAAATCCTGCTGTGACAGTACGTGTCCCCTCCTGCTTAGCCAGCGTACATGTACAGGCCCGTCGCAAGTTTGCTAGAGAGCATTGGTGATCCAGAAGAGGATGGGAGAATGTCATATAGTCCAGATGTGACACCAAAATAGAACTTTGGGTTAAAATTAAAAAACTCAAATGTCGGGTTGGAGGAGAAAAATTATGCGAGTTGCACCAAGACCACCTACCTTACTGTGAGCATGGGGGTGGAAAACATTCATGCTTTGGGGCTGTTTTTCTGCAATGGGACCAGGACGACTGATCCGTGTAACGAAAGAATGAATGGGGCCATGTAAAGTGAGATTTTGAGTGAAAACCTCCTTACATCAGCAAGGGCATTGAAGATGAAAATGTGGCTGGGTCTTTCAGCATGACAATGACCCCAAACACACCGCCCGGGCAACGAAGAGTGGCTTCGTAAGAAGCATTTCAAGGTCCTGCAGTGGCCTAGACAGTCTCCAGATCTCAACCCCATAGAAAAACTTTGGAGGGAGATGAAAATCCGTGTTGCCCAGCGACAGCCCCAAAACATTACTGCTTCTAGAGGAGATCTGCATGGAGGAATAGGCCAAAATACCATCAACAGTGTGTGAAAACCTTGTGAAGACTTACAGAAAACGTTTGACCTCTGTCATGGCCAACAAAGGGTATATAACAAAGTATTGGGATTAAATTTTGTTATTGACCAAATAATTATTTTCCACCATAATTTGCAAAATAAATTCTTTAAAAATCCTACAATGTGATTTCTGGATTTTTTTTCTCATTTTGTCTTTCATATTTGAGGTATACCTATGATGAAAATTACAGGCCTCTCTCATTTTTTTAAGTGGGAGAACTTGCACAATTTGTGGCTGACTAAATATTTTTTTGCCCCACTGTAATATATATTATATATGTCAAAGAGGTTTTTCTTTTTTTTACTGAAGCGGCAGTGACAAATGTTGGACACAACTTAGCAGATCATATCAACAGAAAAAAAAGAGAGTAATAATTTCATAAACAAGCCGCTTAAGTGTTTTGTGATAAAACACCAGTCATTTTTTAAAAATTGACTTTTACTATTTTATTACATTTTAAATATTCAGTAGGACAGTGAGATATTATTTATGAATCAGACGTGAACATAATGAATGTTCTTTGCTTTGAAAGCACATGGTTTACTGTACTTCTAATGAGGAACTTCAAGGTTTATCTTAAAGTCAACATGAAATGGCATTCACACACCATTTTTCTTGTTTAATGTGACATATTTCCACATCAGGATCAGGCTATCATGCTAGCAACAAGAGTGTAATGGAGTCTATTCCCAGGGACACATATGCCGTTTAATGTACACCTTGAATGCACTTTAAGTTACTTTGGCTAAAAACGTCTGTCAAATGCATAAATATAAATGTACTAATTTAGAAAAAATCAATAGGCTGACTGAATACATGTGTATTGATTGGATCGTAAAAAGTAGCCATTCTATATAAGAACAAAGCCAGAGCTGAATGAGTCTACAGTGAAACACTGCTGCCATCACCTATTTGTAATGAAGCATCCAAGATCAATGACAGAATTCAGATATGAAATCACTGTGTCTGACAGCTGGTTAACAATTTAACAATAGCCTGTGTGGTGTAGGTGACATCAGCCAAAAAAAGAAAGCTGTTTCACAGGCAGAACAAGTTATAATATTGTTGCCGCTCCCTATATGTAGAGTAGGGCACCAATTACAGTACCAAGAGGGGCATCATATAGTTGCTGGCTCTGGATGAAAGACTGTGTGAAAATATTTAGTTTTTCTTTGAAATAACATGCACTGATGAACGGTGCACACAGAACCAGTGGTGGAAAGAGTACTGATGAAATAAATATACTCAAGTAAAAGTGCCATTACATTCCAAAAAATGTAGTGTGAGTAGAGTAAAAAAGTACTTGCGCAAAAAACTACTTGAGTAAGAGTAAAAGAGTAGCTTATTTAAAAGTACTCATGAGTAGTGAGTAGTGAGCTGTGGATTCTACCTCACAATAAACACTCTGCATTTTAAAAGTTTAGAAAACATTGTGCATACTGTAATTCACATTATCTTTTGTTGTTTGCCAGAAAGAATGAAGAATATCTATCATCCATCAGTTTCATTTTGACTGCCAACTCTTTAAAATACATCAAAACAAAAAACTATTAAAGTGATGAAAAGATGAAAGAGTTATTCTCAGTGCAATCATCACCATTTGAATCATAATGTCTGAAAAAATAGATTTAAAATCAGGTGTAAGGCCACTGATCCAGAGCATGTTATTGTTGCACATAAAATATTAATGTTTAGAACAGTGCAAAGAATACAAAAACATTCGAAACTCATACAAGAGTTCAGCATCACACACCATGAGATGGGTTAAAAAGAGAGATTTAAAAAGAGACTATTCAAAGAAATGAGAATTACTAAACATATCAAGCATATAGCGTCAGTTCTGGCAAGACACGTCAGTAAAGCTCGCATCAGCTGATTCATGCCATCCAATAGGGATACATTTCAGATTAGACCGCGTCTTTCAAATACACCTTCCGGCCATACAGGGTTGCTTGATCTCCACGCTGCGCTCGTTATATGCTATGCTCTGCTCTATTAATGGATTCACAGTCTACATCTAAACTTTGCGATGCCAAGCATGTTTTAATCATTTTGTGGACGCACTGTTGGAGGCTGTTTTTTGTTCTGCTTTTACGGCTTTCTCCTAGTGGGGGAATTCACTACTTGTAATTTTAAATTTGACCCCAAAGGTGCAAGTTTCATGCTGTTGTAAGCTCATCCAAATTTAGGTTTGCACCCTGCCTTTGTCGTGGTACAGTCTAAGAGGGTCAATAAACCGTAGCGGTGTCTCATAACAATGGCTCGGGGTGCCGTATTGCCTGCCGTCTACCGTCGTGTTTTGGCAGCATGCTTGCTGCCAAGGTGCATGATACTCAATTGGCAACACACTTGTTGCTATGCGCTCAGCAGCATGCTTGTTGCAAGAATCATACTAACTCTGGCTGGCTCGCTTAGGACGCTATGCGCAATTTGCAGCGGTCCGTATTAATCGCGCTCGCTTAAGGCTGCTCAGTCACCTTTATCATTTAATATGGTTGGGGGATGGTTTGTTTTGGGGGAAATGTATCGCTGCGCTCCCTGCTCTATCCAGGCATGGCTGCTTGAATGAGCGCGGAGCTTTGCCAAGAACAGTTCCATACCGCCAACCTTAAATTGCTATTGCTATTGCTTTATTGCTATCTTTTAAATTGCTAACGTTCTTTATCATTAATATATTTTTGACGATAGTGGTCTGACAGAAGATAATTTATGTTACAATTTAAACGTAAAAGTACATTGTTCTAGAAGGGGGCATCATCCCCTACCTTTTACACAGCTACATTTACTCAAATTGTTATGATGTTAATACAATTTGTAAGGAAAAAATTACATTAAACAAGTATTTCCAGGGAAACTTTTTCAAAAGAAAACACACACACTCTTTGCGGGGCCACAGCGTTCTGGGCGAAGTACTGGGGGGAGCTATCGTGGCACTACAACGGATGGAATAAAAAGTGTTGAACATAAAATGAATCGGACCCACTTTATATTAAGTGGCCTTAACAACTATGTACTTACATTTAAATTAATAATTTGGTACAATGCACTTATTGTGTACGTACATGTTTTTACATTGTACTTATATTTTAAAAATACCTGCATGTAATTACATCTGTAATTAATTTCTGTAATTACATTTATAATTACATCGTTGACCCACCCTTAAACCTACTCATACCAACAAACCTGTCTCTAACCTTACCCGTATCCCACCTCAATACCAGCAAAAGTGTTTTGCAATATGAACACAATAAGTACATTGTACCTAATTTTTGATGTAAGTACATAGTAGTTAAGGCCATTTAATATAAAGTGGGGCCAATGAATCAAACAAAAATCATTTAGTAAGCAGAAATCTGAAATTTACCTTGACATATTAGAGGAAGATACTGATAACTCAACAGCAGTCATGATTATCAGCAGTTGGCGGTTAAAGTTTTCTATACACAATTTGATTTGACGAGAGTCACGAGACTGATTACTCTCTCTATCCAATCACATTAATGGATAAAAATAAATTTAAAACAACCATGTAACGACCACAAACGGAGGGAAAATAGTGGAGTAAAAGTACAGATACATCACGTAAATGTACTCGAGTAAAAGTACACAATTTTAAACTACTCAAAAACATTAACAAGGTCCTCAGATCCAAAGAGCCGCCGATGTATTTACAGCAAATTTTGATCTCATGTTGACTTTAACGCATGATAAATCCTACAGAGCGGCGATCTTGAAATTAATGCACTACAGCTCTCAGAACAGGATTCCTAATAAATACTCGAGGTGTCAAAGTTGAAACCCGCTGAGGTTGCCCAGTGCACTTCTGTTTCGCATCAGTAGGCTAACCTTATTTTAATGAGCACTTTCAATGAGCTCAAGGAGTTCCGGAAAGGTCCTCTAAGGAGGTGAAGACACTGATATTAACTATTTCAGTTCCTTTTACAACAGAGCGTAAGAGAGAAAATCAAATGCACACTAGTAATGCTTAACTCCTGTTGTGCTGTATTCTCAGAGCCGTACAACCAGCCTGTGGCTTTCAGAGCCGCTCTGTAGAAACAGAATGAAAATTTAATGTCGAACAGAGGATGTAGAAGAAAATCTAATCTGCTCAAGTCCTTAGGCTGTTCCATAGCTTTCGGTCAGGATCAGCCAAGACATAATACTTCCATTCCAAACCACCTGCTGAGAACTTCATTGTCTTCACACAAAACTAACATTCATCAAATTCAGACAAAACTAATGACAATCCTGAAAAATCAAATCCAAGAATGAAGCAGAGAATATTTAAATCCTTAAACTTCAAATAGTCACGTCTGTACCATGGCATCCAGCCCCAGTGGAGCTGGATGAGTCAGAGAGAACCAGAGGGGACAGTGTGATATCATATGAGTCGCAACAGGTCCACCTGAGCCTGGCCAAACACTCTCCATATCTGCTTCACCACCTCGGGGTGAAGCATCCATTCCCCGGGCCTCGGCTCCTGCCTCGACAGGATGTCTTCTCCCATCTTGAGATGCCCAGGAATGTGAACTGCTCTCAACGAGAGGAGTTTGCCCTGGGACCACACAAGTATCTGGTGCGCCAGCTTGTACAAGGGGCGCGAACGCAGAACTCCCTGGTGGTTGATGTAAGAGACCACCGTTGCGTTGTTACCAACATATGGTGACCTCTTAGGTCTGGGAGAACTCGAAACAGGGCCAGCATCTCCCGACAATTGAATGCCATGTCAGATGGCGACCACTCCACAGACCGCGGGCAGGGTGGCCACTCATGACCGCACCTCCACCGGTGAGGGATGCATCCGTCGCTAGCATACGCGGCAACAAGGAGCTCCCAGCACTGGGCCCTGAGACAAGAACCAAGGTTTCCTCCACATGTCTAAGGCACGTAGGCACCTCCGCGTGACCTTAAGCCTGCGAAGCGGGTTTCCCCTCGGGGGAGAACCCTTGTCTTGTGCCACCCTGTAGGGTCTCACGTACACCGTCCAAGAGTTATCACGTTGGACGCAGCTTTCATCAGCCCAAGCAGTCTGGAACTGCTTTACAGTGAGTGACCGGCCTTCTCTTACTCTCGCGACTGAGGTGAGGATCAACTCAATCCGAGCAGGAGACATACATGCCTGCATCATGGTCGAATCACACACCACGCCCAGATAAGTAGTTCTCTGTACTGGAAAAAGCACACTTTCTTGGCGTTAAGTCTTAACCCCAGCTCTTTCGTGTGAGCGAGAACGACATCTCGATGTCGAACCGCCATCCGCTCTGACTGAGCTAATATCAACCAATCGTCGATGTGGTTGAGTCGTGAAAGTGTGGGGTGAGAGTGCAAGGCGAAAGGAAGAAACTGGTATTGGTAGGCTTTTGCCCCCAAAAACGAACCTCAGGAATTTCCTGTGATGAGGAAGGATGGAGATATGGAAGTATGCGTCTTTTAGATCGATTGTGACAAACCAGTCCTCTGACTTGATCTGAGACACGACTTGTTTGAGTGTGAGCATTCTGAACTTCAGTCGTATGACTGAGCGGTTCAATAGGCGCAGATCTAAAATGGGACGCAACCCCCCACCATCCTCCTTCGGAACAATGACGTACCGGCTGTAGAAACCGGAGTCTGCCTCGTGCGGAGGGACCACCTCTATGGCCTCCTTCCTCAAGAGACTGTTCACTTCTTGTTCTAATACCAGAGCCTGCTCGGGACCCACTAACGTGGGGTGACCCAGTTGAATCGAGGCGGACGAGAACCGAACTGTATTCTGTAGCCTCTTTCTACAGTGTGCAGGACCCACTGAGACGCTTTTGGCAGAAGTTTCCATGCTGCCAATAATGTCTACTAAGGGAATCAGTCTCTCGATACTGATCTCTGGTGTGCCCAGAACGGATAGTTCGTGTCTTTAAGAGCATCTGCAACCACTGACCGGGGACGTCTGAGACTAGCTCTCTTGGACCTCCGCAGAGGTAGCGAGCCTCTTAGTACCGCTACGTTTCTGGGCGGTGACTGAGAGAAGAGCTCGCCGGAGACCGTTGCGTCCTGGAACACGGCAGGGTTGGCAGACCGACCTCTTGAGGGCACTGAGGAGAGACGGGCACTGTGTGATGCGGTGTGCACCGCTCTTCCCCATAGGGGCCTGCCCTCCGAGGTCCTGAGTCACAGCATCAGGACTCTCATAGCTGATGTCTCCTATTGAAAACGACGGCCCTCAGAACCACGTCGTCTGCTAGGAAGACTAGACCACAGCCTGCTCGGGGCAGGACCCCATGAAGCACACTCGGCAGGGGCTCCCCCACCGCCAGGTGACATATTAAGGGAACCAGTCTCACGAGACTGGCTTGTGGTGCGCTTAGAGCAGCTAGTTCAGTGCCCTGAAGCGGCACACTGGCAGGGGACGGCCGAACTAGCTGCTCTAGATACTTCCGTAGAGGTAGCGAGCCTCTTAGTAACGCTACATTTCCGGGCGGTAACTGAGAGAAGCACTCGCCGGAGACCGCTGCGGCCCTGGAACATAGCCGGGTTGGCAGACCGACCTCCTGAGGGCACTGAGGAGAGATGGGCACCGTGTAATGCGGTTTGAACCTCTCTTCCCCAGAGGGGCTTGCCTTCCGAGGTCCTGAGCCACAGCATCAGGTCTCTCATAGCTGAAGTCTCCTATTGATAACGACGGCCCTCAGACCCACGTCGTTTGCTAGGAAGACTAGACACCAGCCTGCTCAGGGCAGGACCCATCTAGATACCTCCGTAGTGGTAGCGAGCCTCTTAGTATGGCTATGTTTCCTGGCGGTAACTGAGAGAAGCGCTCGCCGAGACCGCTGCGCCCTAGAACACTGGCAGGGTTGGCAGACCGATCTCCTAAGGGCACTGAGGAGAGACGGACACCGTGTAATGTGGTGTACATCGCTCTTCCCCAGAGGTAGTTGGCCCTCAAAAAGTCCTAGGCCTTAGGCGTCAGGAAGTTTTAGATGGAGACTATCCAGCGAGAATGACGGTCCGCAGACCCGCCTTCTGCTAGAAGCCTTCGGCCTGGGAGCTCCACTCTGACTGTAGACTCTGCGGAGTATGAGAAGTGAGGCCCCCAGAATGAGGGGCTGGAACACGGTGGGTTGCTCCGCCCAGCAGCCCCTGCTAACCTCCTCAACCTCCTCAAAGGAAGAGAGGTCAACGCGTGCTCTCACTCGAGAAATTTTTATCCCAAGAGCCCCTTTATATCTAACTTCTCATAGTCAGACAAATACTTCCTTTTATTCCTCAGAATTAAATGCAATCAAGCCACCAGACGAGTAAATACGGTCTAGTGTAGTAAGATTCACATCAAACCGAAATGATGTAATATATGTGCTCCGCGCGAGCCATTCAGTCACATGATCAACATCAATCTCCTTGACAAACAAACGAGCTCTAAATCTAGCAAGAGCCGTCTCCAACCGTCTGCTAGATCATGAGCGATCTCCGTGTTCTCAGTTGCCGCCGTGCCTCAGCAGCAGCGGGATTGCAATCGCAAGATCACAGGCACGGACCCACTCCTCGGAGCGTGCCCGGCGAGACCGGAGCGTTTAAAAGCGGGGAGGGAATAAAAACAAATCCGCCCCGGCTGCGCTAGCTCCTCTCCTTATTAATGCTGCCTCAATGATAATATAAAGGAATAATTTGTTGGCTTGTGTAACTGATGTTTGGCAACTGGCGAGCCTCTTTGACGCCACTCCCATGATCATCTCCTCGTAGAAAGACGGCGGAGCGTCCGCCGCTCGTCCCTCGGGGTGAAGTACCGCAGCTGCGGGCTTCCGAACCCCTGAGAGCGGGCGCCGGAGCTGGTGATTAGCAGATCCATACGCGAAACCCACGAGCACCGCCGCCGCTCCGCCTCGGCAAAGCAGGGCCGCACCATCACAGGAACGCTAGTGAAGCTCCTCCTCAAAGAGCAGCCCTCTGAGAGCAAGCAAGGCATTAACAACGATGGCTTCGCTCGCAAGCAAAAAAAAAAAAAAAACCCCAACCGTCACAGGTCCTGTGTGTGTCCGCCACTCTCTATATAACATTATCTTTGGGCAGGGAGGAACACACAACCTACAACTTGGCCTGCTCTCGCCCTTGAAATGCTTTGTTTTTGCATGAGCTTAGACATAGCTGGAGGTTATAGACTTTGGACAGACAACAATAAATAAGACGCACAGAACATAAATCGTGACCGACACACACAGAGAGCTTCGCTGAATTACAGAAAGCTAACGCCGGCTGCACCTCACGTGTTTTTAAAGCTTCCTGGTCATGACGTCACCCTCCGCGGACGTCTCGCCCATCGTTCGACTGATTACACATATGATTCAGAGCTTGATATCGCTGAAGGCGTTCCCCTAGCGTTTTCCGACGCAGCTCGAGTTCCTGAAGGGGAACATCTAAGTTCTTACCGTTACGTGCCCTATTATGCCCATAAGTCTCAGTTGGCCCAGAAATGTGCCTGAATTTCTAGCTCACCCCCCAGATGTTTAATTTATTATTTCATTTTGAAAATGCCAATTTTGAGTGGAAGCAGAAACACACTGTTTTTGTGTCTGTTTTTTTAAATGCAAATGAGCTGCTGCTCCCCGCCCTCTTTTCAAGAATAGGGTGGAGCCTTTAGAGCTGGTACATCAGATACTCTGCCAAAACAAAACATCTGTTTAGTTTTGATTATCATGTCTATGAGGCCTGCCGGAAACAGTTGAACGTTTTGATTCATTGTTCAAAATATAACAGAGAAATAATTCAGTTTACAGAATCATTAAGACATGTAGGAATTAATGAACTGTCAGTAATACATATTTCATAAAGCACAGAAAGAGTCGAGGGTTTATAACATTTTAATGTGTTATCTAAGGGAAACAGGATTGTTCAGCAGAATATAGGCTAGTATCAATGATTATTTTAATTTTTTAAAATTCCCAGTAAATGCTTCACACTCCTGTCCAGTTGGTAAATGCATCTAAGCTGGTTTGCCAACCGCGATAAAACATCCAAAGAAGAAGAAGAATTTTCACATCTGCCGCACTGACATAATACGTTTCAAAGCCATATCAGTTTAAACTTCTGATATAGTGTTTTCTGAGTGCACAGAAAGCGGCTGTCACACAGTGTGTGAGCACTAAACTAAGATCCCTTTCATGTCTTATTGCCTTTAAACTGTCAAATACACACAAGTGTATGTTTAAAACACACATAAGTTACAAAAACACAGTCTGTTATGTCTGTAGAGGTAAACAGCTGGGAAAGAAATTGCATGTTTAGATTAGATCTGTTTTAATTGATCGCAGGCTTGTAATAATACGTACCTATACTGCTGTCTATGCTGTTAATATGAGCCAAACAATAAAATAAAAACAGAAAATGCTGCAAACGGCTTGTTCTGAGACACTGCTTATGATTTATGGGGATTAAAAAAAGGAGCAGGTAGATTTTTATCATTATAAGGTGGTTGTGTACACACACATTTCAGTTCAAACAACATGCAAAAGTGAATTTTGCATAATAGGTCCCCTTAATTAAGTTTTTACCTTTGGGGAAATCAGCCTATGAAGGAATGTGCGTCTGGACCAATCAACACCACAAGAGATATTTTGTGTTAGATTTGACAATACTCTGTAACCCCCCTCAGTTAACAAGCCATATGAGGACCCATGACCCCTTCCCCCCGGAATGCGTAATACCCCAGGAAGCCGAAGCAGGCCCCTTTGTTGCATGGCAACCAATGCTGATATCACTGGTTTTATGACCCCCAGGAATGTGAGTAGGATAACCCATTCTGTGTCCCTAGGACAAACGCACAGTAGAAATGGACTTTTCTACTAATTAATTCAAAGAAAGGTTTTCCTATGAATTAACACACATTTTCTTCAGGCCATTGTTTATATTATTGCTGTGTTGTATTTAATTTGTTGTATTATAGACTATTTTTATTCAAGCTTACGATAAACCACTCATTCATATAAACTTACATATACCGTGTTTAGTATCTATGAATTAGTATTCGGATGATCTAATTGAGAATGTATATTGTATGTTTACACCTACGCAACTTATTAGTGTTCTAAGAGTCTTTAATAACTTTTACACAAGTTTCATACCACAAATTACCATGCTTTCCAACAAAGGGCCATAAAAAACGCACTGTATCTCAGAACCCCCACTTGAGGTCCCGGACGTCTCATTGGACATGCCCATCTTGAGAGGCGTGAATCTTTGCAGGCTTTAAAGGCCCCGCTCCAGGGACCCGCCCAGTCGGTGGTTCGGTCAAATGCAGATGAAGATGTGAGAAAACGCTTCAGGATACCAAAGCATTGTGCCAGGCCTTTCTTCGGCCTTGTCCTTTCCATTTCAATCAAGATTCTCTGACTCAGAACTGGTTCTTTCTCTCATCATCTAATTTCAGCAAGATCTTGGGCCTTAAGTTTGCATCAGGAATCTCTTTCAGACCGCCGAGACTCGCAAGTATCAAACTTAGTCTTATTAATTGATACATTAAGTATCAGTTACACCTTTTTACAAGGTGTTTTTGAACTAAGAATCTGACGTTTCCCTCAGGTGTTGATCTGCTGAATATGCAAATGGTTCCGTAACTTCATATTCTTATTTTCTCTCCTTTTTACTGAGTTAAACTTTAACCCTTTCCTATACCAACTGTATGTGTGTGTGTGTGTTTATATGTGTTCGGTTTGACCAGGTTAATGTTTATGGACATGTTGCCAGTTTAGTTGTTTATTAGTATTTGGACTAGTTTAAGTGTTTATGTGTTTAATAAAACCTTACTTGTATCACACTTGACGTGTTCATTGTTTGCTCATAACCGGAGTCACTAATCATGCAGATTTACGCTACAAGCTTTGTAGAATTGTACAGTAAGAAAGTTATTTCCCTTAACCAGGAAATTAACGTTCTTAGAATTAACAAGACAGTTGACCCTAAGAGGTCAGCTAAATATCTACAGCAGAACTAAATATTTATAATTAATTATAACTAGTTATGGTTAATTATTCATATTTCACATGAGCTGATTCGTTACCAATGGCATATGGAATAGTAGACAGTATTTTAACATTGTAAAAATTTCATGCACACACACAGACACTTACACTTTTAAATGTAATCATATTGTCCATTGTCCCATTATTCTCGATTTAGATCTTTTTTTCAATATTCATTTTCCTTCCTTCCTTATTTATTTATTTATTTATTGTTTGTTTGTTTGTCATATTACGGTGTCAACTTTTGCTAAATATTCCATATTGAATATTCCACTGAATATGATGGCAGCATATGTAAGGATGATAAGGTTATGAAGTTAAATATGTCATCAGTTAATTTGAGCACTTGAATGGGTCAGTAAGATTTCTTGCTGTCTCAAATCAAATAGCACATAGGTCTTCAACCCTGCTCCTGGGGACCGACTGTCCTGCAAAGTTTATTTCCAACCTGCTTCAGCACACCTGGCCTGCGACTTTTCAAGTGATCTTGAAGACCTTGATTAGCTGATTCAGGTGTGTTTGATTAGGGTTGGAGCTGAACTCTGCAGGACAGTGGGTCCCCAGGACCTGGGTTGAAGACCTATGAATAGTCCATTTTAAAACACTGACACCCATGATATGCATAAACTGGCATAGAGTTACTTTAATTTAAATAGTAAAAATTTCATAATTTCATCAAATTATACTAAGTTTAGAAGTAACGTCAGTGTTAACCTTTATTGACATTATTTCCATTTGAATTGTCTTTTAGTTAGGATGAAATATAAATGAAAATATGTTTTTAAAATATGCATTTATTTAAATTTGTTATTTTTCCTGAGTTGGAGGCACCATGTCTTATCTTATCTAGGACAGCAAGCCAGAACCGCCACTGTTGGTGTAACTGGCAGCAGGGTTGCCAGTAGTTTAACGTTAATGTTACAGTTACTGTAATCTACTTTATTTTACTGTAATGCACTGAATTGCAGAACATTGCTGTATTTTCTTGATTTTACGTTAGAATACTGGCAGCAGATTTGAGCAGCTGTAACATAGTATCAGAGCTTCACCAAGACTGGAGAAATTGTCACTCGTAATGATCTTTAAGACTCATGAATAGGCCACATCTTTGAATTCACAAGCAGTGCTGGGGGTAATGCATTACAAGTAACACAAGTTACATAATCAGATTACTTTGACTAGTAAATTGACATATTTCTTTTTAATTTACAAGAAAATATCAGAGTTGATTTTTCAAGTAAGTAACGCCAGTTACATTGTTTTCCGTTTATTGACTGACGGCTCTCCTGTCCCCATGTTGAGACAAATCAGGAGTGAGGCGTTGTGTGCGCTGTGGAAACATTATGTTTCTGTAGTTCTAGACTAAATGTGAACGTGCATTTACTCATCTCACTTGCACAAAAACACATTCTGTAGTTCTAGACTAAATGTGAACGTGCATTTACTCATCTTACTTGCACAAAAAAACATTCAGTATTCCTCAAAATGAATAAGACAGTGAAATGCAAACTCAGAATATGATGCAAACCTGCATTAATTAAAAAGGTTAAAAAACACAAATATCCTTTGTATTTAATCACATTGCATTAACCAGTCTTTGCTGGTGTTTTTCCATGATCCAATTCAAACATACTAATAAGCAAAAATGATAAACTTCAGATAAACATGACATTTGTGTTTCTTTTCTTTATTGCGGAAGAGTGTTAAACTTATTTTTGTGTTACGCAAAACTAATGTAATATTACTTTCCATAAAAAGTAACAAAGTAATGTAATTAGTTACTTTTTTTTTTAGGGAGTAACGCAACATTTTGTTGTAGCACTGTGGAAAAGGGCTGGCAGGCGGAGAGAAGTGGATATATAAACCATGTTCGGTGGTTAAATGATGAGCTGTTTCCTTTAAACAGCTGTTTATTCAGCGTAGTGAAGTCTCTCCTCCATTGACATCATTCAAAGAAAACCCCGGGGTAAAAGGCGCCTTTGATATTATTTTCATCTAAACCACTAGATGGCACAAAAACGTGGCGTAGCACTTTCCAAAACATCTGCTTTTCAAGATGCACGTGTATAATTGTCTGATCCTTGACGCAATCACGTGCAGCAGCGCAAAGTTGATTCTGTGCTAATTTGATCTAATATTTTATGTTTTTTAAAATGTTGTAGATTTAAGTTGCAAATGAGAATCGCTAAAATTAATGCATATATTTTGAGACAAAGGTCTTTATGATTTTCAGTTTTGTTTAAGATAATTAAAGCAACAGTTTTTAAATAATGAAAGAATATGTAAAAGTATGGTATTTGGGGTAAAAAAGCGCCCCTGCTGTTGGGGCTAAAGGCGCACAGTAACTAACATGATAATTAATATATGGCTGACTTTTCCATTTGTTGACAATGGTTAGATTCAGATGGTAAATATCATATATTATGTTGGGTGTCCGTATTAGAGATAATCGCCATGTTTAGAATGAAAAACATGATATTAATCATATCATATAACAAAATATCATTTGTTGTTACTACTGTAAATATATATTCAATTATTATTGGATCTCTTTCAATACTTTCAGAATCTTTACTTATTAAAATGATTTTGTTTCTGTATTTTAAAATATATTTTTATATTAACATATTTTAATGACAGTATATTTATTGAACTACATTTTTATTTTTCAAAATAAGCAGAAAATAGTACACACTTTGCTAAAGTGATTGTTTTTAACAAGTATTAACTTAGACATTATTTAAAAAAAAACATTATTTTAGCTGAAGCATTTGTATCAATACCGTGTGCCTTTTACCCCATGCAAGGCCCCTCCTGCCACCTCATACATTTATACGATTTTTTAAACAAAATAAACAAATTGAATGATTTATTTTCACACAAAATATGTTGCTCCATTAATGTTCAATACAACATATATTTTTTTTCTGCAATTATGCATTTTAGGTGCACATTTTTTCTTAAGGTGGGCATTTAGCCCCATTGTACCCTACTAAACACAGGAAGTAAACACAGGGAACTATAAAGACAAGAAACACACAAAAGTCAAAAGACAAATACAACAAATCTACACACGTGACAACTGTCATGCATTACTTTAAAGGGGTTATATGATGCGATTTCAAGTTTTCCTTCTCTTTGGAGTGTTACAAGCTCTTGGTGCAAAAGAAGATCGGGTAAAGTTGCAAAGACTAAAGTCTCAAATCCAAAGAGACTATGCTGTAACAGTTAAGAGTCAGCCACGCCTACCTAAAACCGCTCGTTCTAACACGCCCCCACATGTTTACGTCACTATGTGGAAATATTAGCATAATGCCGCCCAAATGTGCACGCAAAGAAAGAAGGCGTGGTTTCAGTAACCACAGTTAGTGTTGAAGCAGCCATGTCAGGGAGACGCTGTGTTTCAGTGCGAAAGCAAAAGCACTTTATTTGGCCTTCCGAAAGTAGATGCAATTAGGAATCATTGGTTAAGATTTATTTACAACAGAACAGCACAACCCATATGTTCGAATTTGTGCAACGCATTTTATGGATGACAGTTTTTTGAACCTAGAAGAGTACAAGGCTGGCTGTACAGGGTGCACAAAGGCTATTTAAAAGAAAAAAAGGGTCAATTCCGACTTTGCTATGACAATCTAGCGCTTCTGAATCAGCGACTGTAAGTATGTTTTTTTATTAGTTTAAGTATTTGCTATTGACTGTTCAAATGTGGAGTTTTGCGCAGCGCAGAGTAATGCGTCGTGTGTGTGTGTGTGTGTGTGAGGGGAACAGGGTCACATCACAGGAGAGTGAACTGCCTGTCAGAAATCATAGCACGTCAGCTGTCTTAACCGCGGCTTGTGTACTGCATCATCACTGTGTCTGTCACGCGACTCTGTTGCCCTTTCGGGCTTGAACTGATGGTAAAACTAACGACATTATTAACTGTCTTGATATTTACTTTGAAAGCTTGAAGCTCGTGATTATGGTAAGGGGCGTTACATTTCCGACGCGTGCTTGTGGTGTTCGGCCAATCACAATGCACTGGGTCAGCTGGCCAATCAGAGCACACTACGCTTGTCAAAGGAGGGGGCTTTGTTGAAAACAACGTGTTTGAGAGAGGCGGGGCATAGAGGACCTACAATAATGTACAGTATTTGAAAAATAATGTTTTTTTGAACATTAAAGCATGTCAACATATTCTGTTACACCAAATACACCAAATAATGATCTTTAAAATAGCATCATATGACCCCTTTATAAAAAATTACTTTCCCCAACAATGGAAAGTGTGATCAGGAAATGTGATCATGTTTAAGACCGTTCACCACAATTTCATTCATGTGCAGAAACAAAAGCAGCCAAAAACAAAACCAAAAAAGAGAACAACAAAAATATACTATTGAGATATTATTCTGTTTGCCCTTAAAATCATGATTTCCTGAAGGCAAGCTTAAAGAGTGATTTGTTTCAGTACAGCAGTTTTGAGCGTCACTTTGATAATGAAACCAGACAGCATGGTTCAAGCACTTCAAAACAGATGGGAGAAGTTTAAGCAGGCAATCACTGAAATAATCAAGAAAACATGATGAATGTTTAAATTAGTAACTGTACAAAAATAATCTGCATAAAAGCTGGCAGCTTCCTTTGTCTTTATCGAGGGACTAATTAAGCTGGCCTGATAGTAGGTATGTACAGTACAGGGACATTTAATTGGTGAGCCCTGAGTGCCCTTCACCAAAATATATGCAAAAGCAAATAATTTGATCTATTGAATATGAGACTCAATGGTCCATAGTTTAGCTTTCCGCTCTGAGGTGGAAGGCTAATCGCACGGCTCATTGAAGGAAAGCAGACATCGCAGGTCCTTCTGCAACACAGCAGTTAATTAGCTTTTGGTTATCAGCTATCAGACTGGCTTTCCTGGACGCCAGAGGTGTAAATCAGAGAGATTGTGTTAAATTTAGCATAAATGATTCACAGCAGAAGCACCCTGGGGAAAACTCTTCTGACGGAGTAATTACCTCCGTCACTGACGTACTGTATGGTGCAGGTGTGTGAAGGACTGAGATATGACTTTCCGCTTTCCCCTTCTTCCAGATGTTTAAAATGCATGGCAACACTAAAGATTGTATCACTTGGAGGCTTTTATGACTTCAACCTTTTTAACCAGGGGCATTTCTAGGGGCACAAAGCCCCCATATGTTGATACTTCTCTGTTGATACTGTTATGGATGTATATAGACATTATATGTCTTTATTTGCAGTACAGAGGTGTTCACCAGCTGCACACCAAATACGGAGCTATTGTTTGTTTCCTACAATTGATTGTAGGTACATATAAACCTCATCCAGCATTCTTCTGTTTTCTAAAGTATCCTGTCACTATTTCACTGTAACAAACTACTGCAAACAATGGGCCTCATTCATGAAACTGTCACAAATATATGAGTAAATTCAAAATAATGCATAAAATAGACCTTCCCGGAAACTCTTCTTCGGATTCACAAACTTTCAGATTTTTAAACTTCAGATCTAATAGTTAAACATGTCTGTTATTGAATTCCAATCTTTCGTATAAAAAAAAAAGAGTAACTGCTGCCCATGAATTGCTTCTGTGTGAATTACGTGAACAGGAACGCTGCTGGAACTTCTGGACTCTTTTCTCAGTTTTGGCTCCACTATATTGCATAAATGTAAACAAATGCTAATTAATACCTTTAGGATTAATGCCTTAAAAATTTATTCAAACAAATTGTTAAGCTTGCAGACTAATAATAGTGATCTAAACATTTTAATGATTTATTTATTTAAAAATTTTTTTTTTTTTTAGCAATTTACATCAGAATGGTTTTACAAATGATTCAAAATTCTTCCTGCTCACTGCATGCCATGCATAAGGCCAATTGTGCATGAAGTACTATAAACTGTCAGAATAAATCAAACTGATTGACAATCAATTTCAGATCTTTTTGCAAACCAGTTTGACAGAAGTCAGTTTGATTAAAAGTGCGATTCATTCTTCAATCTGGCATCATTAGCTCTGATTCCAAGCATCTAATAGAAAACACAACATGACTGTTGAAATGTTATTAAGCACAATGAGTGCTGTTTTACACACGTGCGGTGTTATTGATGTATTTTATGTTTATGTATTTTAGAATAAAACTAAATCTTGAGCTTATGTTCACCACAGATCTTTTATCCGGCATTTAACTAAAGACCACTGACTTTGGGACGATGGAACTGGACGTGCAAAAATGCCAACCCATTTGCAGGCTTTAGGACTCATTCCTGCAGCACTTTTAAAGATATACTGTGGTTGATATATGGGCGATTCCACAGTTTAGGCCTAACTGCAAGGACAATAGCCTGCAAAATCAATCTTCATGGAGAAAGCCATTGTCCTCAGGTTAACATCCTGAGAAAACCTGGGGTACAGCTGTGTGAAAAGCAGGATAAATCTGGCAATGGTAAACTAGTAAAATTTGATCAAAGTTGAGTTGATGTAAAATTTAACGTATGTAACATGGACGGAAAAACAGTGTAAATTCAAGCAGAAAGTGTACTTAATCTAATTCAGTTTAATAAAATTCTGGTTGAATCTCAGTTCATGGTTTGCTTTGTTCCTAATTTGGTATAGTTATGAGTCATGTGTTGTGTATGGTTCACAAAACTGGTAATAGGACTTCCATGCAGGCAGGGTGGCCATCTAATATTATCTGTTCTATAAACTTAAAGGTGCATTTTTAATTCTGGTATGTTCATAAACTGAAAGCCAGCAAAATTACTAACAAAAACCACAGGTATATTTTTCAAATTTATTTGCCAAATGTAGAAGCCAAAGACCTCCGACAGTCGTGCCACGTTAGTAACGTGTGGAAACCCGCTGGACGGCACAAAATAAACAATCCTGCAAGATGCCTCTGTAACACAAAAAATGACAATTTCATGAAACTGCTGAGCAAAATAACAAGTTCCAATAACACCAGTAAAATAACCTTCTCATTTACTTCAAATGTAAGATCATACAATCGTGAATGAAATAACATTTGTAAACGTGTACAGATAGAATGAGTAATTCCTGCCAGATATTTCTATATGTAAGGCGATCTGCCATGTTTTGCAACGGTGCTATGTGTATAGAGAGTTATGACTACTTATTTTTGTCTCAAAACTTGACAGATATAAGTAATGTTGTTTAATTATATGCGCTGAACACCCAGCAATACTTACTTTCCTACCTAATAGCTGTTTTCATTTCTGAAATCACTTATTAAAATTTAAGAATCTGCAAATATGAATGATGATGTTGTTTCCATGTTCTGTCAATTACAAGATAAGGATATTATCTTCTCTATGAAAGGCTGCAATTTACATAGCCTGATTTACAGAATATGATGCTGCATGAATGGTGGCCTACATAATATTTGGAAAAGTTTTTTGATTTCATATTAGGTCTGCCGGTGTGTTCCTTTTAAAATAATGAATATGGCTACTTCAGACATTTATTAGGCATGATGTGCTAAATATTATTTGGAGAAATAATACACAAGACTATAGGCTGTTGCTGAGCTGTGGCTGTTGGCTACACTTGCACTCAGGAATAGTTTGACTCTTGACTGGTCAGTTAAGTGAGGTAACGCTGAATCGCATGATAGGCTAGTCGACCAATACAGGCAAGGAAATGAGCAGAAATTCACGGTACGCTCTAGCTGCCATCAAACAGAGCTTCGGTGGAATTGAAAGTAAACTCGCGCATCGCCTGTGGCCTACATAATTTGGACATGATGAAGGTACACTTGACAGGGTGTGGAGCTTCATTTTACCACAAAGCTAATGTTTAAACTAGCTTTATTGTGTGCCGTCACTGCGGAAAATCTGCGTGTGTTCTTTAACATTATAGCCCAGTTCACTGTTTAAAAACCTTTGCGTTTAATGCCGACAGTTTATTCTAATGGCATAAGTGAGATTGTGTTAACGGACTATTAATGTGTTAACTTCGACAGCCTAAGCTATATTCTTACGAACATCATCAAAAAAAAAAAAACGGAAAAAAAGTCAGTAAAATCATTGCCGATGTTGACTTTCATGAACAGCTTATTGAGTCAAAAGTACGTAGAAAACAACGTTCGAAGTTGGACAGACTGAAAATTTCCGTCTAATTTACGAACAAGATGTGCAGAATCTGTCAAAATGTATACAACCACCATGCATGCATGCTCTTTCACGATGAATGCCGCTTTCGGTCCGAAACCACTCGCAATCATCCGTCTTGCACACTCTTTTATCCTTTCTCACCACAATGATCCTATTTAATGTTTACTTAACCAAAGTTTACCACGTTCGTATCATTTTAATGTTCGTAAACTTTTGGACAGAAGCCACATACTTACCCACATTTGTCGAAATCCGTGAAATCCTGTTAACTCTTCCTCCCATGCAGAGCATGCATGACCTAGACAATCTTATATCTGACATGAGAACCGTTGAGACATTAGGAGATGGAAATTCAGCGTCAGAATAAAATGTACGAGCGTTATGATTTTTGGACAGAAAATCTCTGCCCCTGTTTTATCCCGATTTATTAACAATTTATCATGTAGCAACGCATATGAGAATTTAACCCACACAAGATGTTTTTATCGTTTTGCTACTGATAGAATTACATGGGAAAATTATATCTCTGTTTCCTTTAGAATCATAGTTTAACGTTCGTAACTGCTTGGACAGAAGGTGTAACGAACGTTAGTAAATGTTTCCATTGCATCGTGGTGGATTAAGGGAATTATACTTTCAGTGTTGGTAGTAGTATTTTGTAGAAGACACACCAAAATAAATGTTATGCGCCAAAATTCAGGATTTTATTAAAGGAAATGAAAGAAATGACTTAGGAAAAATCCAGATGCACTGAATGTCCCACCCTGACATCCGCAATTTCTGGGGACGGAAATAAAATAAAGTCTCATTACACGATAATGCCAAGGCTTAGTGGGATAAAATTAACTTTATTATTTCTTACATCTATCTTAAACAAAATAGTGAACTAAAAATAAAAAAATGACAACAACTGGGTATTATTCGATCTATATTGTTCATTACACCCCTTGTGGACAGAAACTGTGGAATCGCTCATATACATAAAATTACATGATGCTTGCAGATTATTTCTTTTACATCAGTTGTTTTTATGACTGCTCTTCTGCGTCCATTGGTTCGAGTTCTTATGGTAACCATCGGATATGTAATGCTGCACCAAAACCCACTGACAGTAAGAAGAACTTTCAACAAAACATACATCTGAAAAAAAATATATAAATAGTCATGTGAGCAGCAAGTGCTGCTGTGGCTTGGATCTTATTTTGGCACACTCTCTATTTCCTTTCCCAGAGTTCAGCGAAGGATGCAGGCCATGCAGAACTGTGAAATATGACATAAGGGCGTGCAGTGAATCTAATATATGTATCTGGATGTGTAGCAATGCGAAAATTATTTCTATCTATTTTTGGACCTGGAAAATGTGACGTGTGACATCAGAATCAACCAGATTTCTATGTTTCTAGCTACCCTTTCGGTGCAATGCATCGGGTTGCTATGAAAACTTGTTTGGTTAGGGTTAAAGCTCAACTCAGCAGGACACTGGGCTTCCAGCACTGGAGATGAAGAGCCTGCTCTGGGATGTTTTGTTGTCTAGATTGCTTGGGGATTTATTTATTTATTTATTCATTCATTTAATTTTATGCATAGTTCTATTGACAGAGAGGCAGATATTGTTAAGTCATTGCTCAGAAAGGTAATATCATACGCCTCATCAACAAGCTGAATGATATGATGAAACAATGTCTGTGGCATAAATGCCACTGGGCAAGTTACAACCCGGAGTGCTGAAATAATATTGAGTTAATTGGCAGTAGACGGAGTCAAACAGACCAAAATAGAAACAGATATTCTGACACGGAACACACATTTCAAAGTTGAATAACTGTCTGTAGAGTCGTTTTCCATAAAAACAAGTATGTGAATTTAGCATGTTTCCTAAATATCTGCAAACATATTATGTTTTTTATGCTTTAGTACATTCAAAAAATTACATACACTACAGCAAATTTATGTTACTTTAATGTTAGGGGTGTTCAAATCCCTTACACGGGCAGAAAAAATAGTGATGCTTGCCTTAGCAAACTAATGAAAAAAACAATTAATCAAAAGTAGAAACTGCACCTTGATCTGAGAGTGAATAAGAGCATATTGTATTTTCACTTTTTTTTTTTTACTTACTAAATTTTGAAACTTTTACTTGTATTTAGATGCTTGTCATCCAGAATGACTTTCATGATGCAAAGTGCAGAAAGTCTCTCAGGACTTAATCCACAGCTTATGCATTATTGTCTTGAATTGTATGATATTCATGTTAATCTTAAATATTATGTTTCAATAAACACATCTTGTGTTTCATTTCTGGTGGCTGATATGAGAAAATAAATGATTTAATACTGAATTACAATTAGGGGGAACATTTTTTAAATTACTCAGCAATCAGTTTAGCTCTATCACTTAAGCAGAATCAGATATTATTTTCACGCTAAGCTCATTATCCTCATCTCCTAGAGCAGGCTGCCTGCTATGAATGTTTTGATTAGCTGAGGGGCATAAGTTATTATTGCACATCCTTAACCACTAGACTATTACAACCTCCAACATTAACACCATGGCTTATTTATTAATATATTTACTTCCAATTGTGCTCCAAAAATGCAGCATCCTGAATTTATTACAGCTCAATTGTACAGCAATTTAAGTTTAGCTTAGAAAAAAGCTGTGCTGTCTCAATGCATTCAGATATTTGCTTTGACTTCTTTTGACTATGAAAATGGGATATATCATGATTTTTTATTAATGCACTTGAAGTGCATTTGTAACCATTAGTGTCATGACAAAATATCATCATGTCAAAACATACATTTATTAAAGAAATAGTTCTCCTAAACATAGGGTTTCTATAAAACTGAAAAATAATCCTAAACCAGCAGCAGAAATGAACGTCTCCATTAAGGAGAGATATTTATCCCCTTAAGTTGGATTCCAGTGGTGTTTTTACCTTATTAGGGGCAAATTTTCTTTAAAAAAAAAGTATAAAGATGTGAATTCCTAAATGTACTTATTGAAATTCGAAAAACAAGACACTACAGTGCTGGTACCAATCAAATTAAATCAATATCAACAAAATCCATCTTTGCACTGCAGAAGCTTGCACAGAAGCTGCATCTGAAGTGGCATTCAGATGTATTTACACATACTGTTTAATGCAGCTCATAGATGCCATGAATGCATTTACTCTGCTGTTACAAATACAAAAATGGTGTTATGAGATTATAGTTTTAAATATAAAATGAATACAGAACTATGAAATTATATTTTAAATATCTGCCAGTAGGTGGCGGAAAATCAATGTCTTAAGTAAATCATTTATTTACTATTTACAATTTAAGTGAGTGACTTGCTGATTTCAGAACCACATACTAGCATACGCTACTCTTACTATTTCTGCCATTAAAGTATACGCTAAAAATAGTAAGAGTATTGTCCTAGTATGCAGTTTCAAAGTTAACAACTGTCCTTAAGAATGACATATTGAATCATTGACCTACCTGATTCTTTCAAAAATGCTAAATCCTTCAGGAATGAAATACAACTGTATTGATTGTAGACAGAATAGTTGGTGAGATAGAGCAAAACAGTTCATATTGACAGTATTGTGTCTAAACTTGTATCTAACTTGAACATTATATTAACATATAATATACCATTACATAAAGTATAAAATAGCGACCTTAAAAGGAGGACAAATGATCATCTGGCTGAACCCCGAGTTGACGGGTGGACATAGTATTTCAAAACCGGACTATCTGACCTAAAACTGGACTGATGGCACCCTACCTAAACATAAATATCCTGTTAACTTGTTCTCAAGTCATTCGGTACCTGTTGGAACAACCCGATCTCATAAAAGTGCGTATAAATAGTACGCCAAATAAAAACAAAAACTCGTGGTACTGATATGCAAAAATGGACTTTGGTGCGTATATGCTACGCGATGGGTAGGTTTAGGGTTGTGGGATAGATGCGTATCATATGCACGCGAAAACTGCGCATTATATGCATGCCAAACACATGCGTATCATATGCATGCCAAAGTCCATTATTGCGTATCAATACCACAAGTTTTTGTTTTTATTTGGCGTACTATTTATACGCATTTTCATGAGACCGGGCTAGTTGGAAATATGAAATGAAAGCATGCAGGGCCTGTCAATCTCCAAACAGGAGTAAAAAAGCACTAAAAACTTTCAAAAAAAAAAAAAAGCAGTCCATAAAACTCCACTGCTGTACTTCTGGAGTCATTTTGATAGCTCATGATTTGTAGTCTGTAAAATATTTGCAGCTAAAACTGCTCTTTGTGAAGCGGTGAAGGAGCTGTTAATGTTCTGCCAGGCAGTGCAGGGGAGGAGAACTTTAACACTCGCTGAAATCTCAGTACATCCATGAAGGTCAAAGCTCTCATTTAGTGGCACTACACTCTTAAAAATAAAGGTGCTTCACGATGCCATAGAAGAACCTTTTTGTCTAAATAGTTCCATAAAGAACCTTTAACATCTGAAGAACCTTTCTGTTTCGCAAAAGGTTTTTTGTGGTGAAAGTAGGTTCTTCAGATTACAAAAAGTTAAGAGATGGTTCTTTAAAGAACCTTTGCTTGAATGGTTTCTTTGTGGAACCAAAAATGGTTCTTCTATGGCATCGCTTGAAGAACCTTTTGAAGCACCTTTATTATATAAGAGTGTATCTCCCCTTCACACATTATCAGAATATTTTCTTGCATATCATTCAAATCTGCATCAATGGGTTTAGATAGTTTTTTTTTTCAATAGCAGATTGCAATTTCATGGATTTATTCAGGTGTATTATTTTTTCGAGATGAAGTGCTATTTACGCCTAACATCATTTAGCTTTGCAAGCTATCAATAAACAGTCATTATCTGTGCCACAGATTTTAGTATCTCATTGTGTTAGAGGTATTGTTTTCATGCAGCTGTAGGCTGTCCATTTTATTCAAACTGACAAGTTATCTGTGATTACTGAGGTGAGGCACCATTTCTTAAAGTGCTTTGACAGAACCAGCAGCTATTCCTGACAGCAAGCCAGTCAACTGCAAAGGCCCTTTCCTCCCCGGGAAAGTATGTGAGGCTGAGATTGAATGCAAACACACTAATAAATGCAGAGCTGGAGAGCCATTTTAGCTGGAGTTGCCAGGCTGCAAAAAGCCCACTTCATGTAATGCAATGTCACTGAAGCAGCACAGCACAGCCCCATCCAGCGTTCAACTTAATCAATAAAATAAACACCTCCATCACCATCACACATCTGTGTCTTCAATCAGGTTCTCTGCTGGAGGTATAGCCTGTAACCTCACGGCCCAGGTTCCACTGATAACACATATATACAGTATATATAATATCTACTGATGTCTATATAGTTTTAAAACGCTATGGAAAGAATGGCCTTACACTCAACTGATGTATTTTTACTGCAGTAATATTTCCAGAATCCCTCATTAGTAGACTTGTAGTATTTCCCTGTGGTAAGTGTTTTAACAGGAACGTCGTTGCAAAGGTTGAGCGCGTTTGTACCTTTTCTTATTTTTTAGATATATATATTCTTTTTATTATTTTTTTTTGATGAAGTGGACGAGAATTGTGCACATTAAAACCAGAAGAGTAATGAAAAAGTAACCAGGCCATTTTGATTTTTCAAGATGAATTTTAAAAAAAAAACAGCATCTCTTATGCACTTGAACAAAAACATCATCCGCATCTGCAATTCAAATCATATTACAGGTATGTATTAATTTGTTATGTATGTATTCAACCATTATACTTTGAAACTACATTCAGTAGCTTCAAAAATATTTAGATAGACACTTAAGCTACTTTTTTTTTGTCTGACCTCAGTGTCCAAATACTTTCTTACACCATTGTATTTGAGTCAAGCTTCTTTGTTACTTAAGTGCACTACATAGTAGGACATAATAGGTCTCTCTCAACGTATTTCAGGACAAACGTGTCAAATATTTAAATGGATTTCTGGTTTGAATCATTTAGAAACACAAGGATTTTAAATATCATCACCATGTGTTTCCACTGCAGCCATGTTATTTTAGTATCACTGAAATATTATTATAGTTTGTATTACTAGTTTGTATTACCCTAACCCTAACCCTAACCCTGAATGCACTCCTGAAACACTGACCACTGTTCACTTCAATGAGAAACAAGTACTGTAGGACACTACATTCTCGGTTTCCCATTCGGCTTTTTCTCCTGAATGCACTTCTCCATTTGTAAAATGCAGCACATCTTCATCTATCACTGTGATTAAAGCTCAGTAACATTATGTTAAATGACGTATTGTGCGACTTGAGTAGCTGTAAATTAAAGGAGGCTGTAGGTCAGCTGTAGTGAGGAGGAGGGAGGTTTTGCCTCAGCATTTCTCTTTAACTTCACACTTCACATTATGTGCCTCTCTTGCTTGAGGCTGTGAACGCTGTAAAGGTTATTGGCTGTAGTCAACACGCCCATTTGGCTTCAAAATAAATGCCAAGTCAGCAAAAATCACAAATCCAATCCCCTTGCTTTTATGAATATTTAAAAATTACATTTGTAAGAGAAAGAAATAAGAAATTTTTCAATGACAAATAAGCCAGAGTAATGGCATTTCAGGAGATCCAGCTCTGCCTGAGAAGAACCACCACTGATTCTGGTCTCACAAACCACCTGGCATGCCTAATACAGCATTTTTAGTCGTTTTCGTGGATCCATGTGAATGGGGAATCAGTTGAAAAAAAAAAAAAAAAAAAACGGTAAAAACGCAAATAAATATTTCAGAGAAATCATTGTCATGTAAAATACGAATAGGTCATTGTTTAAGGTACAGCCCACCTTGTCAGATAAACTGATATGATTTGCTCTAATCATTGAGGTACATTGTACCATTATGAAAAGCTTAAAAGAGTTCCCTGAGCCCTTCAGAAGCAGTGCTGTTATGTCTTGCAAGTCTGGAAAGGCATTAAAAGCGATTTTCACGCTCTTTAAAATTCACCATTCCACTGAACATTAAATAATGCACAAATGAAAAAGGTTTTAGATCACTTGCTAAATGCAAATTGACCAGAAAATTCATACCAAATGCAGAGAGCAAGAGAATCTTCAGGAAATCATCAAGAAATCACAGGACAGAGGCTCAAATGTCATAGTAATCCAAATACAGCAACAGTAAGAAGACAAATCCAGAATCAGCAGGCTGGTACAACATCCACAGAACAGACAGGGATCAAACAACAGCTAACAGGTGTTCAGCAGCAGAATACAGACAGAAAATACCAGAAAGCTCAATAAGATCAGTTACAGGGGTATTATTATCTACAACAAACAGATGAACAAATAGAGTATAAAGAACAACTGGGAACAGGTGAAACATAATAATTTAACATAATTCTAAGGTGAGAAGCAGAGCGGTAAAGACAGGTGAGAAAACACGACAAACACATGGAAATGGAAAACAGAGAACAAAGATCCTTGTTATTATTATTATTATTATTATTATGCAATTATTTATTAAACTATCGCAAACATCAAAATTAGTTGTGCATGGTAAGTTGTACTACTTCTTGTCTTTTGCACTGTATTATTTATCTATATTATATGATATGAAATTAATTTTTCTTTTTAATGAAACATATTTATATCCATCAAGACAGCTTTTAAAATTATATTTAATAGAGAAGCTCCTATAATATTTTACTGATAAATCTCTTGTTTGTCAGCTACAACATAAATTGTCCCTGAGTTTCACTCATAGTGGAAATCTTGTATGTGGGGCGAATCAGCTCATGGGTAATAAAATAATTAACTTAAGCTAGATATATATATATATATATATATATATATATATATAGTAATTTATATTATATATAGTTAGATCCGCTGTAGATATTTACTTGACCTCTCAGGGTCAACTGTCTGTCAATTCTAAGAACGTTAATTTCCTGGTTAAGGGAAATAACTTTCTTACTGTACAACTCTACACAGAGCTTGTAGCATAAATCTGCATGATTATTGACTCCGTTTATGAGTAAACAATGAACACGTCAATTGTGATACAAGTAAGGTTTTATTAACTACATAAACACTTAAACTAGTCTAACATACTACATAAACACATAAACTGGTCTAACATCCTACATAAACACATAAACTCACGCATACAGTTGGTATAGGAAAGGATTGAAGTTTAAGCAGTAAAGAGGAGAGAAATAAGAAATTAAGTTATTGACCATTGCATATTCAGCAGATTTACAGCCTGAAGGGAACATCAGATTCTTAGTTCAAACACACCTTTGTAAAAAGGTGCAAATGATACCTAATGTATCAATTAATAAGACTAAGTTTGAATACTTGCACGTCTCATCGGTCTGAAAGAGAGGTTTGATGTAATCTGAAGGTTTTGATCTTTGCTGAAGTTGGTTGATGAAAAAGAACCAGTTTTGAGTCAGAGAATCACGGTGAATGGAAAGTCAAGGCCAAAGCCTGGCACAAGCTTAGGGTTTCCAGGAGCGTTGCCTCACAATCTTCACTTCTCATAATTCAACCAAACCAACAGACTCTGGGCGGTCTGTGTGAGGCCTTTTTTTTTTTTTTTTTTTTTTTTTTTTTTTTTTTTTGGTAAGGTCTGAGAAGATTCACGCCTCTCAAGATGGGCTTGTCCAATGAGAAAGGCCGGAATTCCAAGTGGGAGTTTGGAAATACTGGGGAGTTTATGACCCTTTGTGTGGAAGCATGGTAATTTGCATATGGAACTTGAATCGAAATTACTAAAGATTCTCAGGACACTAATATATTGCCTATGTAGCAACATATAATATACATGCTCGTTTAGATCATCAGAAGGCGAATTCATAGATACTAAACATGGTAGGATTACATATAGGTAAAATGACAGGAATGAGTGTTTCCATCGTAAGCCTGCATAAAACAGTATAAAATCTCAAAAACAACATACACAATGACCTGAATGGTATGTGTTCATTCAAAGAAAGGTTTTCCTATGAATTAATTAGAGAAGAGTCCATTTCTACTGGGCATTGTGTGTCTTTCCTATGAGGAAAATGAGTGAGAGTTAAATTCTCAACATGCCATTAGGTCGTAAATGGATCTGGTCTAGCAGAAGTGTCGTGGTTGCCATGGGGACCAGGGGGGGTCCTGGTGTCATTCGCAGACATCCTGGCACCCAGCATGTTTATTGGATGAGGGGTCTGTGAATGTTTGTTAATCTAATGAATAACTGATTTGTTAAATCAAATCGAAAATGGTGTTTTTGATTGGTCCAGACACTACATATGGTAGTTACCAGTGACAATGTTCAAGTTAACTTTAAAGGGGTCATATGATGCAATTAATTTTTCCTTTCTCTTTGAAGTGTTTACAAGCTCTTGGTGCATAAAGAAGATCTGTAAGTTGCAAAGACTAAAGTCTCAAAAAAGAGATATTCTTTATAAAAGTTAAAAGTCAGCCACACCTACCTAAAATGGCTCGTTTTAACACGCCCCCACATATCTACCTCATTTTGTGGAAATATTAGCATAATGCCGCCAAATGTTCAAGCAAAGAAAGAAGGCATAACTTTTATTCTCTATGTAGTTTTGCTGTTGCCGCCGCCGCCATGTAATGAAGGCGCTGTGTTTTGTTGTGAAAGCGAAACTACTTGGTTAATTTTTTTTGGTCTTCCAAAAGAGGACAATATCCGCTTTGTCCTGCCTGGAGCTGATCCGTGCTGGTCGCTTTGCGCGGTGGATCGCCGGATCGGCTTTCATCGTGGACGAAGTGGAGTCCAGCCCGGGGACGTCACATGTGGTTGCCACAAGCCCGCCCGCCTCTGCTCACTCAAGGCCGCGGTGTGTGACGCTTTTTTTTTGTGAAAGCGAAACTACTTTGTTTTGTCCTTCCAAAAATGGACACAACTAGAAATCAATGGTTAAGTTTTATTTACAACACTGTCCCAGAACAGTTCAACCCAAATATCCAGATGTGTGCAGCACATTTTTTGGAGGACTGTTTTCTGATCCTGGTAGATTAGACTACAATGCCGGCTGTTCTGTTCTGACTCAAAGATTGTAAGTACTTTTTTTATATTTAAAGAATTTTGCCACTGACGATTCCAAACGCGAGTTTTGGTCAGTGTAGAGTAGCGCTTGTTGTTTGTAATTCCTCTGATCACAAATGCAGACATGGGTTTATGTTTATGTGGCGCGATGCAACACAATGTGTAAAAGACAGTATAAGTCATTATAATATGTAATTAATTCCCCACTGGATGCAACAAATGCCTAGTTTGTAATGGGTTTTAATGTTTTTGTCTCGTCGCTCCGGCCGGACAGGGCATCATCACAGTATGGTAGGGGCGTAACATTTCCGGTATTGGTATTCGGCCAATCACAACGCACTTGTTAGCTTGCCAATCAGAGCACACCTCACTTTTTTCAGACCGATGAGCTTTGTAAAATCGACGCGTTTCAGAAAGGCGGAGAAACAATAATGTACAGTATGAGGAAAATAATGTGTTTTTTGAACCTTAAACCGCATAAACACATTTCATTACACCAAATACACAAAATAATGTTCTTTTTAGCAACATATGACCCCTTTAAACCGAACACATTCGACCAGAAAGAAGTCTGTCTAGGGACGAGACATGGGCTGATGACGTCATCGTTTCAGTAAATATACGGATTGGCTGTCCACACGAAAACGCAAGGGCAGCGTTTTCAGATTTATCCACTCTGGGACCCGGTTTCAAATAATATCGGTTTCACTCTCCCAAAACGCCGGATCCATCAGGACGAAACGCCTATACGATACAAAATGTATGCGTATACAGCTAAACTCATCTCCGTGTGGACGGGGCCTAATATACATGTTATAACTAGACACACCTGAACATAATAAAATGACTAACCATGACAACCAATTCAATAAAGGGAAACAGTGCAAACGGAAAACAATGTCTAAACTGTGACACTTTTGTTGTAATAAAATGGTAATTTAATAAAGCAATAAGCTCCACTAAGCTGTGGTTTACAGTGATTGTAGAGTAGCTAAGTGGCTGTTCTGAAAAATCACTGTAAACTACAGCTTCACTGAGCTTATTACTTTTATACAGCAGTTACCACATACACCAGACAAAGTTTCATAAAATAAACACACAGAAACAAACGTGTATTAATTTATTTTTACAAATGATATTTCTACCGCCAAGAAAAATGTCTTCAGTAGTGTTTAGCAGAATGCTTCCCTTGAATCAGCAAAACATAGGCTATGTGTTAATTCTAAGAACGGGCTTACATTCTCATGGAGACTGGTCTTACTACCCAGGTGAAAAAGAAATATATTTAAATTGTGCTTTTTCAGACATACTTACTATATTTCAATTATACTATACTAAGTGCATATTAAATGCATTATTTTGAAACAACTTTAAGTATATTAAGTGTATTTCAAGATGTTTACACCCCCCCCCACGTTTCATTTTAATCTATTTGTAATATATTTAATATATTGAAATTGTGTTAAAATGGAACCACTTTAAGTTTATTTAGTGCAATTTAAGTGTATTTCTTAAAATACATTAAAATGTCCGTTTAATAACTTCATGAATACTCGTTAGAGTATATTGAGGCACGTTAATGTACTTACAGTAATTTCAATGGTATATCAGCTAATTGGAAATGCCCCTTAGCATTACACCCTATAGTCTATCTTTCAAAGCGCTTTTTTCAGTATATAAAACCCACCCCGCTACACATTTGATATCTATAACAAACTTTAAGTATTATATACTTCTGGTGTAACTTACACATATTCCACGAAAGTCCACAAAAAAAGGACAACAGCATAGCTACTTGCGTGAAAAAACAAAACATAATATTAAATGTATGAAAAATGCATTCATTGTGAAAAATACAGTGTTTATAGTATATTTGTATACTAAACGACATACCTCAAGTACATTTAACTCATATAAAACAATTATTTGATGATGAAAGCTATGGCAGAGCATCTTTTCCATTGCTAGAACCATTTCAGGTTATACCCAGCCTTACTAAATATAGTATAGCAATGTTACATAATGAATAAATAAAAATTACAATGCGCAATTTTCTGAGAAAAAAAATACATACCCCAAAAAGACCTCTGAAAAACAAGTGCATAGTGAATAGCCCTTGTGTGTGTGCAAAGACTGAAGATTGATAAAGCTAAAGCTACGAATACGCCCCCCCCCCCCTCCCCCCTTCCCCCCCCTAGGGAAAGGGATGGAGGGGGGTTTGGAGGTGGACAAGGAGATGGCGTAGGGATGGTGAAAGGCAAAAGTGCGTGGATGATGGCAAGCATCGGGCGACCCCCACCGGGGATGGCTGATGGGAGGATAGCCATATGCCAATCCCGCACGTTAGATGGGTTTGGCAAAGGGCCATCAGGACAGACGCATCCCAGTGCTGACAAACAACGACGGAAATCGAGAGGAGACAAGACTGTAGATGGTGTGGCTGCCAAAATAGGGGGGGTCTTCCCCCCCTTCGCCCTTAGAAGACCCCGATGGACAGAGTGTGGCCATCCACCCCCAGTGCGCAGATGGCCCCCCCTTTTGCAGCGGCCCGATGGAGCCTGAGCGTCGCATCGCAGGTTACGGAGACGGGCAAACGCCTAGTCTCCTCGGCACGTGGCATACACATTGGAAAAGAGCCATCTGCAGCTTTAGAAAAACAAAAACACAGAAACAAAAGAGTAAATAAAAGATTTTTACAAGCAGAACCTACACCTGAAAGCAAGCAACAATCTAGCCAAGCTGGGAATGGACACATTGCAACGTTTTGCTGTGACAAGATTGAACCCCAAAATCACCATCAAACTTAGGAATGATTCAAACCACATCTCTCAAACAGCACGGTGCTGATACAACATGAAAATATACTTAGTATTCCTTTGCTTGTTTCTGCACTCAGATTTCAGTTTGTCTTCTAAAGCAGCTGATCTGGAAAACAAAAAATGTTAATATTTCACACACACACACAAAAAAAAAGCAAATGATGATTGATGATTTGTTTCCTTTTTAAGAATGACAGTACGCTGAGAACAATATACCTGGTCGGTAATATAGTCAAAAACATTCCCAGCCTCAGCAGTTTCAGATGTACTATATGCTCTCATATAAGCAACCCTTCTTAAAATTTAATCTTTGTTCTTATCTGTAATAAGAAATATATATTAGAAAATAAAGGCAATAAGGTTTCAAGCTTGAACAAATATAAACACCAATCAACAAACACTACCACAGTTGGATAATCAGCTCAAGACAAAGTAATTGTATATTCATAATCATGGTTTTTCAAAGATCATTAACCTCATTTCAATGAAGCCAAATTGTTCAGGAAATCAGAAATAAATAAAATACACAACTTAATTTTGCAAATAAAATAATGTTAATGTTGTACATGTTATAATGAATAATTTTATTTTATTAATTTTTTTCTGCCAATGCATGTGTCAAAAACAGACTGGCACAGATAAATAACGTTAATTAAATCTTACCTGAAGTCACAGTGAGGTTCCAAAAGCCAGATGCCATACACGCTTGTGATACACGCAAATATGATTTGCATGGTTTCCTCCAAGTGCCCTAAAGAGACACAATCGGCGACCACGCTATATAATACTGTTTAAATTTAAACTTACAGTATATTCACGTTCAAGAGACATTTGCACGCACATCATATGTGATCTCTACCGAGCTCTCCTGGGTGCAGCATTATTAACGAACAATCAGAGCCGCCGTCTCAAAGTCTCCTGGAACCACCAATCAGTTTAGTCAGTGTGTTGTTGAATTTACAAACACCAAGTAAAATGAAGTTTTGTCCTTTTTTTTTCATATATCGCATGTTGAAATCCTTGTGGGAATTCAGAACCTCTATCTGAAAATAAAGGCGTCCAAGCTTGAACAAAGTTATGAACACATTACGCCCCCCCCTTATACAATACTGTATCGTGTAATGAACAATCAGCCTAATAAACCCAAAGTAGACTCAAACTTTTAAGTAAACTGCAACAACATAATAAAACAAACACTTTGAATATCGCAACGCTTATAATAGTAGCCACAACGTCTTTCTGTACAATCTGTAAAATCAAAAAATGTTTTTTTTCATAAATATTGTACTTTCCAAATATTAAAATTATAAATACATATATATATTTAAAATATAACCATGTGTAGGCTTACTGCAATATAAAGTACATTAAAAACCCAGTAAAAGTGTAATCATTTTGTTATGTTATTACACAAAGTAGACATAAAATATACTTTAAGCAAGGGTAAAATAAGTATGTTTTCTGTAAATACACTAAAAAATCACTAAAAGTATGCTTGTGTTTAGCATATCCCTTAAAAGTGTAACTAAAAATACATTTATTAACATAGTATTTCTACTATACTTTTTAGAAATATACTAACAGTGTGCTTCTGTTTAGCATATTCCTTAAAAGTGTAACTAAGCAATATTCTATTGTTCAACGACTTTAGTATACTTTCCCAATAAATTCTTACTAAAAGTATGCTTGTGTTTAGTATATTCCTTAAAAGTGTAACTAAGCATGTATTTAATACAAAAGTACTTCTAGTATAATTTTTAGAAATATATTAAAATGCAGTTCAATATATTTTTATTGCACTTCAAATAATCATGTTGGGAATACAAATGTATTATAAACACACTACTTGAATTTCAAGCATATTTTTAATACATTTAATACTACGTCTTTTTCACCTGGGAAGACATCTGTAAAAGCACAAACGGTTACACATTTACTTGCAAGGGTGTGATAACGGACTGACATGACACTACCACTATCAGCATTACCACATGTCATGAACTATGAAGTTTTTTATGCCAGTTTATCGACTATACTGTCATCAACGTGTCATTCGCCCAGTTCTGTAAATTTTAATGCAAGATGACATTGTTTTTCTCTTCTTCTTTGAGATGTTTTTGGTATGGGCTCCCCCTCCTATGGTTAGGGGTAGGGCAGGGCTAGGGTTAGGTCAAATAATGGTCTGGTGTAGGGAACCAACTGTACACAATCATAGTTGAGTTTTAATCACGTTACTGAAGGTTTGCCTGGCTTAAAAGCTGTTGTTGTCTTCGTTTTAAAATTGTATTAATTCTACTTATATTTTTATTATAATGTTTTCTTTGTTCTCTTCATGCCCCATTACCTTAATGCTACGTTGTGGGTTAAATGCCCGCTACTAACTGGCCCTTATAATTTTCATGGGACTACACGAGATATTATCAATTTGCCATAGATTAAGATTTGACATAGCCGTTCATTGTAACCCCGTGTACCATTAAAATATAGATTTGCATTTAAATTTAAATGTCACCAAATTAAGTCACATCCTTCTACGCTTCCATCCGCCAACAATAATCCTATGATTAATTTGACCATACCAAAACCTGCTTATTATATGGCAGGACATACATAGATCGTTTACCATCATTACTTATCAATATTGTCGAAATTTAATTTAAGTAAAGAGTTTAAATCGGGTGGGTTCCCTACTTCAATGATACAAGTTACTCAATTTAATGATCAGTTGCTTTAGAACTGTTAATAATGACCCCGTAGATATTGCTGTTCATCCATAGGGATTGAAATTAATGTTAAATTCCATAATTAATCTCAAGATCGTGAACTTCTCATCACACACGCTAATTTCATACCATTAATTCAGTTCCGTTCCACATTCCGGCAACCAATATTTACGGAGAATTTAAATTATAGCTGGTATTAAAATTTATAGACAAAACCCTTAAAGTTTAATTTTAAGCATACACAAGTTACTAATATGATTAACTAATTAATACATATTGAGAATTTTAACTTTCAGTTACATAACTTACATTCGCGCCCGGGTCCGGGTTCCATATTCTTGCAACATATTCTGCACCGATCAGTTCAATACTAATTGCATATTGCCACTATTTTAACTCGAAAAACAATTCCATCACAAATGTAATCCTTAACTGTCAATAATGCAATAAAATTTTTATTTCATGGTTAGCTCATTAGGGTTTTGGTTATCCTGCTTCAAGATATTGATTGATTAATAGTAATTTTTAATTATTCTCATCAATTTTAATGATAACATCTTTAAATTTTAACCAGGAAATACCATTTCTAACCTGAAATTATAATTTAATTTGCAATTGGCCTTCTTCCCTCTCCCTTTCAGTTATTTAATCGTCATCAGATTCCAAATCATTTTCTACCAAGTCTTGCCGTTTTGTCTTAAGCCTCAGTTACACTGGCAAAACCACCACAAAAGGAAACCTCGGGCTTTTCCTCAGCACTTAGGATAAGTTACTGTATCCTGCTACACAGAAAAAACAAACCCCCTGTATGTTTGTAATCAATTTACCAGAGCCACACAAACTCCCTGTCATTATCTATAACAGTGTAAGCAAAACTTTTCTTCTTCTCCTTCCTTCTCCGCTGCTTTCCTTTCATGAGTTTACTACCATGCGTGTTGTTTGGGGGATTCTTAATGTGAAAAACCTCACACAAGCAGATATTCTTTTAGCAAGTGAACAGCCGTTATGAAACTTGAGAACTGCGGCTTTCAAAATTGTCTTCATTTACCCCTTAACTCTCTTGCGCTAAACCCCTACCCAGCTCAGAAGACTGACGGCATCCGCCAAAATTTGCACTAACGCATATCAGGAAACGTCCCTAAATGGTGGCGACACAGTGTCAATTTAAACAGTTGAGAACCAATATTGCCATTATGATTATTTTCACGTCAACGTAAGAAATTAATACACACACACAGACTGGTGCTCCCAAACCTTAAACAAAAAAGCCGAAAGAGAAGATTAATTAATTCATCCTCATGCTCGCAACACGGACAAAGGGGCTCTTTTTTGTGTTGTTTCATAATTCCCTGCTCATCCTTTACCATCTACAACTCCCTGCTCTTACAATAAAAAAAACAAAAAAAATCTTCTTTACCAGGGAAAATTGGGAAACGCACTTGCCAAAGTACATATCCCTGTTACTCCTGTCTGATTGATTGTTACTTTTTCTTCTCCTCCACCCTCTGTTCTATAGCGTGCTCATCGTGGTGGCTTACTAATTTTCCCCCACAGAGGACTATATAATTACCGGAGATGCCGCCCCCAGACCCGTTCACATGCGTCGATGAAGAACACCTCACCCACCCCTGTCCCCTTAAACATCCACTGTCATTGAACATACGTGACATTTGTTTGTTCCTCTGTTTCCCTCCCTTCACTCTCAAGGTCATGTGTCCCCAGTCCCTAGGCTTCTATATCACTCCCATAACCGCACCAACCCATCCACCCCATGTATCGCACACCAGCTATGTTTTTGGGCGACACTGCGGCCGACCTCGAGACCCTCCCTCCGGTCTAAGTGTTGCACCAGACAGCCTCTCCTCACCCATTCTCAAGGGCGCTGATACACCTGAGGCATCAGACAAAGCGACCAGTGGATGAAACATACGAAAACTCATGAAACAACGATCCCCCATTTTCAGAGAAGGACAGTACCAAAGGCACCTATCTTATGCAAAGATCACCCCCTGGCCCTTAGCACACATCATCGACAAAATAAAGAGAGCGACACGCGCACAACCGCCCACTTCTCCAGCAGGAGTAACACCTCTGTTGGGCACAAGACGGTTCGAACCGATAATACGGATGGTTCAGATGACAGGAAGCGGCCTGATGAAGGCGAACCAAAGGCGCCCCCTCGAGGAGAGATACTAGCGACGCAAATCAGCGAACCTCAGCAGCTGATACAAAAGAAATGGAACGAGGCAAGGCTGACTACACTGATCTCTCAAATAAGCTACAATATGCAGAACAGCTCCTGGAAAAGGAAAAGGCCGACTTCAGAGACAAGATTACACGGCCCGCCCCGCATTAAAGCCCGCCTTGAAACTCACCTGGATGAGTCAAGAAATGAGATCAGTCGCCTAGCACAACAGCTGGACTACATCAAAGAGAAGTCCGACAGCATCAGCGAGGAACTCAGACATGCCTACGAGCTGCGCCTTGAGCCTACAAGGACCCGACGAGCACCACTCTCACCCCCGCCTCTGCCCAACCCCGACAGCTCCTAGTTGACCCCGGCTCAACTTTGTTCGCCGACGATCGACGTGAGCAAAAGGGGAACTCTCGAGGCCAGTGCTGAAACATCAAAACTCCCTCTGACGACACTTGACCTCACCACAAACCGCACAACAAGACACCTTGCTCAGCCAGCAACCAGCAGCATCGCGGCCTCTGGACCTCACACAAGACCCTAGACAACTGCTTCGCCAGGAAACATTGTGCCAATCAACCCAAAGTGTGCAACGGTAGCAGCTTTTGATGTCATCCTCAGTCCTTCGCAAGAACCCGACATCGCTGTTCCATATGGAATATGAGGTCAACCGTCCCGGACAAAGAAAGACACCTATCCGCTTTCCCCCAGACAACAGCCAAGTCCCTGGACCCGTGCTTGCAGTTTCAATGGAAAGCGAAGCCCTGTCACACACACCCCAGGGCCCTGACACCACCTCCTACGAGGCAGACCTCCATTAAAAGAAATTGCGACCCAGCGAGTAAGAATAAAAGGATAGTGCGGCCCCTGACCCTGGACGGACCGCGCACCAAGGATGTCATGACACCCTTCTACCTCAGCCCCCCTCTCACTAGTCCCGGACTCAGAACGAGACATACTTCCTGGAATCGCAATGGAAACGAACAGGTCCGGCTGTAGATTATCCTACAACTTCAAAACCTCTTCCCTGAGAACCCTCCACTCCTGGAGTAAGCCACATCTTGCCGTTCTAGCCCTGTCCGCCGCACAACCGAATGCTCAAAAGTATGCCGAGACCTCCGGCACAGAACGCCACTATGGAGACACAAAACAGATGCCTCAGAAAAGGGCGCCAAAACACCCAGCAGTCTTGAATTCAACACCTCAAACCGCAAGGTTCTGGCTCTAGACGGGCGCCCAACATCATATTGACAATTGCCACAGCGCACACACACCAGAGTGGAACAACCCTGTCCAACAGAGAACGGACCACACCACCTGCTGCGTGCACCCCGACCTAAACATAGGCAACAACGGCTGTGGATGGATCGGTGGACCCGGACAACACCTCACCCTGGCACGTCATGGGAAAAATCTGGGGACAACCCACGACCTCGTGAGGAACTCAATGGCCGAAGATCGCTGGAATCAGCCAATACTCGTTTGAAAGCAAGAGAGGACCCACACCAAGGCTCGTGTGGAATCCAAACGGAACTCCAAGCGGAAAGACAGCACACCCTGGGCCAACACCAGTCCAGGACTTCACGAGCCGAATCACAATATGTATGTTCCAGCTGCCCAAGATCAAACGGACATCCACACACAAGAACAACAAGACATCACGTCGTCCCACGCCACCCCCCACTCAACAGAACTAAACCAACTGACAAAGAACAGAACAACTTCATTACTATAACCACAACCTGCAATAATACCTGTACATTCCTTAGGAAAAGACATATAGCGATCTCTCTAAACAACAACACCACATTCTCTCCTCACGCCAGCTAGGACACATTTAACTTAGTAGCGAGGACGGTACCTCCACACCCGTGACATGTTTGCTGTTCAATCCATTCGGTGTCTCGATGTCTCTTGTTGTTTTTTTTCCCTTTGGTCTCTCTTTGTGTTTGACTTCCATAGCTATCCTGTTTTTACTTTTGCTTTTCCTCTTCCCTCTCCTCTCACCTTACAAGTTCTTTTCCTCCTCTATCACATCATCAGGGAACTCCCTTACATCAAATTAAATCCATGTGGTGTTCCCGACAACTAGGATTGATCCTTTCACCACACCAAATAAAGTACTTTTTTTGGCGTTTAACTCGCTGAAACTCGATGGCTTAGTTGGCACCACCCCAGTGCGTACCAGCCTAACCTCCCCTCACGACCCAAAAGGGACAACTGCCACGCGAAATCTCATCCAGATCGGAAAGACTTATGGATCAATGCATCCTACAGCGGTTCCCGATACTCCATATTAACGACCCTTTAGCTGTATCACCTTAACACGATGATCGAGTATCAGGCCGAACCTTTTTTCCCGAAATCTAACCCTTCATTCAACCCACGAAGTCCTCGTCATCGACCGTCCGAACTGGACAGATAGGATCAACGCGAGGAACCCCCCCACGTAACGCAATATCTCTTATTGATTTGATCTCCGTTGATTAACAGCCCTTTAGAAGCTAGTCCTCACCTTCCCGCCGCTGGCGCGCCAATCAATGCCCGCCTCCTTGGTCTGTCCTAGGACCCCAGCGCTTTGCGTTTATACCTATTGTAGAATATGTTCGCAGACTTTGACCCTGCCTTCTCCTCAAAAGCGTTTTCCCGCGGAACCGCCGTTGTCAAGAGTCTTTCAACAGTGCACACCTCGGGCTCCCACCGCCGAATGTTCCTGTATCAGCGTCGATATCAAAATCTGACCACGCGCACACCTGAACCACTGACACCTGAGAACTCAACAACACCTGCATTGAGATTAAGCCTATACACGCCTCGTCGAAGGCTCTGAAATTAGAGCAATCCCTCACAATGAACACTCAATGATACAGTAACTCCTACCATAAGGCACCCTATGTTTTCCAGTCAGTTTCGAACCTGCCCCAACATTCCACCCAACCATTTTCCAACATGCCTCCCTGAACCAGGACTTCCAGTCAGTGAGGAAGATGTTGCTTTGTGTCATTTTTTTTGTGCGTGTCTCCGTTATCACTGCCTCACTTGTTCCAGGCCCGCTGACTGTTCGACAATGGGAACTCACCCCGAGCGACACAAAGGCGGGAATATGTAGGGCTGCTATTACATGACCACGGACACTGCATGCCCCTATCACGCCCCTCAGAGGTTTCGCCTACATCACCCAGCAATGACTTACAACATATTCTGGGTCGATTCCTGTCAAGTTTGTTAAGTCATCTACATGAGCATTGAAACTAATTCAACCTCAGGAGACTAACAACAGCTTTCTTGTATCACAGAAATCGGAAGTGTGCGTTCACAACCATATAGAAACAACATACTGTCTGAGGACACCACACATGGATGGAAACTATTATGTCCAACACCGGATATAAGGACAGTATTTAATACGCACCTCGGTGTCTTCTGCCAGAACGGCGATTACAGCGTGACCGCCACATTAAACTTTTGACCAACCTGCTTACCTCGCCCTGTACTGCGACCCCAACCCTCGAACAAACTTATCTTATCAAACAAAGAACAGAACCTTGCAAACGATTTAAACAGAACGCGTTTAAAACTATAAGTAGTTTGGGTAAAATGTATACACTGTCCAGTGTTATGCCGTCACTATTATATTATATATATGTATACTATATAATTTGGGTTATTGGAATTCTTATGATATTTTAATATCTGACTTCATAACTCTTTTTTACAGGACAAAGCATTTATATGTGTATGAAGATATCGGAAGGTTAGTATAGGAGAGCCTTGTTTTATTCCACCAGAACATTGGTGTAACGTGAAAATATGTATAGTCGGATAATTTCCGGTTGCGATAGTTTTATAGAAGTTTTAACAAACCTTGCCAGAATACTCGCACAAACAGCATGTGATCCATGCCATTGATAAGGGAACAGTATGGTGGCACCCGTGGCCTAAACCCCCACCCAGCAACTCTGATACCGGACCCACGACCTCCCCTGTGGGCCCCAATGGACAAAAGTCAGCCCTGTTACAACAAAAACACCAAACCAAAAAAATACAAAAATTGGAACAAAGCTTACGCTCTCGCTACGCGCTCATCCGCTACAAGACCTCATGATTATATCGCTTATTTTCCCCTGGTAAAAAGGCTAAACCCAGTGTTCCTGCCGTATTCCACCACGCACCCACCGCGAGAGCTCCAGTATCAAACCACTTGAGTGGACCACCCCGCCTTCGTACCTCTGCAGAACGAAAAAGTCTTGCCCAAACTCCAGCACTAAGTAGGAATGCTCAAGCCCTCCTGTCCGTAACCCGGCGCAACCAATCCCATAGAACGAGGGTCTCCCAACAAGACGTCACCAAACATACCTCCCCGTAGACCCAACCTGAAAGCTCTGGGATCCCTATGTAACAGCACATCCAGGACGCTTTGTCAGCCATGAGAACAACTGAAGTAAATGAAACATACTTGCCAGAAGACCACAATTCACAAAAAAACCGTTTTTTTATTGCTTTTATGACCCAGTTTTAATTCCTGTTGAGATAGTGAATTCCGGTGGGCCCTCTTTTTGTGACAATGTGAGCCCAAAATCATCCCAATTAAAAGCCAACAAAGACTTACCAACCTACTTCAGTCTGTGATCCATAGAAGTTATTAATACACATGGTCTTCAACACCATTTGAGGGAATATGAAATTACTTTCACTGAACTTTTACACGACATCCTCTATTTATTGAGATGCCCCAAAATGTCGTGTGTGGTGTGTGTGTGTCGTATAGTCGCCATGTTCTTTAGCCCTAGGTGTTACCATGTAATCTTTTCGTTTGATTATAGCCACCAAAAATGTATCACGTCTATAAGGCACCCATTGTATGGCCTGCTAGTGAAATTTCCAAGTCAAACACCTTTGCCAAAGATAATTGTTACCCTCTAAGAGCTTATAAAAATTATCAAAGAAGATCTTACCAGTGGCCCAGGAAAATACCCCTCACCGTCAATTTGTAATATTCATGACCATACCACTGCCCCTTGTCCCCCCCCGAGCAGAGCCTGTTACAAGTGTAATTTAATAACAAATTTTGAAATCCACCCCGCCCCCGCCCCTGTAATACAGGGACCTCACGATTTTCAGTCCGCCCGTCACCTTTCAAAAACCTGAATTAATCTACATCAATCTCAATGAATCCCTAAATCAAGTACATCAAGTCATTACGTAATCAGGGTCCTGTAACACGCGTCCTGGTTCTTATAGAAGACAACCCAAAAAGGTATTAACCGCAACCGGGCTTGTCGTAAAATACACTTTTGACACTCATTCATTGTGTTTAAATGTCAGTCCTTATTTTTCTTCGTGGACCCTCTGTATCATTTGACTCCTTCTTATCTTGCTACAAAGTAATAACATCTTGCACGTTTCTCGCAAGGGTGAAAGTAAACTTCTGAGCAGAACTGCTTCTTCTGTTATTATTGCCTTCCAAGCTGATTTGAAAAACAATCTGTATTTGCTTGAAATGCGTCCATAAATGATGCTGATTGACGGACATGAAGAACCCTTGCATATCGTGCTTCCGCCCTCTCCATTTCCCATCACGCACTCGTGCAGAACACCCTTGGTCCTACGCTGGCAATGTTTCATCACAAGCACCTGGCGCCTGGCAGACTGATGCTGTATCGAGGGACAGCAGCCCACATCAGGGGGGAGACAGCAGCGGCTTCTAGGGCTAATAGGTGTTACAAGAAAGATTAAACCTGCCTCTGAAGTTTCAGCCGCACAAAAACAACTTCTTCATAACCAGATGCTGCCTTTTTCCAGTCGCGCGGGGCTTCGAAGTGAAGGGGACCATTAGAGATTCAAAACAAACGAGACATCAGGAGCTCAGGAATTCTGATACATGTCAAATAGTAACGGGCCAAACTAAAAATAGCATCTGGAGTGATGTGATAGACTGCCTTTGTTTATTTAGGAAGACCAGATATGATTTTTTAATTGAAATGTTGTAATTTACTTCGGACTTGATAGAGAAAGATAAATACTTAAATACTAAGCGGTTTTTATGATATCTTCTGAAGACACAGTGATTGTTTTTGACTGAACAGAGCGTCTGTGTCCCATGCGGCCACATGTCTCCCTGGCTGAGATATCATTTCATGATTAAGGTTAAAAGCATGTGCCATTGGGATTAATTACTGATAAATTACACCTAAATCTGTACAGCAGTGCCATTACTACATTTCTATCTGTGCTCCCAGTGAACTCTCATACAATACAATCAGTTTACAGATTTCGATGGATTGTTTGGTCCTAATTCTTCCTCTAACTCTCCGAACTATGTTGCCATTGCCTAAGTTCCCTGTGGTGCTAGCCTAAGCTGTAGGTTTAGCTGGGTAACAGCTCAGGGATGCCACATCACTGTGATATTGAAATATTTGTCCCTGGAGGATTTGCTACCAAAACTTAAATTGCATGAATGCGATCCTCCACGCACCTCCGTTCTGGCCTGCGGAGCCAGGGCAAGTGATGCCAACAGAGGTGAGCTGCTCTCTGAAGGCAATACATGTGATGATATGCAGCTATGAGATACGTTTGCTACTGTAGTAGTGGGTAGGTAAAATTAAATCATTACTAAGCCTGGGTAGGCATAGATAGGTTAGATACAGCCCCGCCTGACAGTAGATTCCTTCACAATTGTAGTCTGTAGTAGTACGATACATGATGAAAACTGTACGTAGTGCATTGTTTACCCCTCATTTTAGTTCAACTTGTGTTGATTTTGACACTTTTTAGATTATCTTTTTTAATAACATTGCTCTAAAGTTACCATTAAACACATACTTACCATAACCAATTAAACCACACAACCTATTGCCGATATCACAATAAAATGCCATTACACATCACATTAGTGAGTGATGAACAGATACTCATTCTAATCACTAAAAGTGTCCAAAAGAATAGATCGTAAACCTATACTCCTTAAACACATAAAATATCCTCACAACACCTTTTCAAGGTGTGGTGCTCTGATGCACAACCCCAAAACAAACAACCAACGGAATATCAGATGTTAAACGGTCCCGCACCTAATACCTGTAGTGTGTGTGAAAACAATACGCCTTATGGCAGTGGTTTTTCCCCTCAATGAGCTGGCAACTCAAGGAACCTGGCCGAGTTTGAGACCACCGCCCCGACCTAACCTGGTATTTAACATATGTAACGCCGAATCTAATCTTCAGGACATGTGGAACATTAAAAAACATTTTTTATTGTGGATGAAGGCACACATAATTTGGAGGTGCTGAAAATGCATGTGACCACAGTGTGCGGACTATAGGGAAGAGTGGTCCTGGGGGTTTTTTCCGAAGTACATGGTAAGGTGTTAAGTAAACGGATAACCTCAACTTCAGTTCTAACAAACACGAGATAACTTCAGGGTATAGCAACCCTTCATTTTTATGAGCATAACATGATCCGGAGATTTAGTCTTTATGTTGCAGAGTATTGAGCACAGGTGGCCTTATGATGAGGCTCAGTGGGTGTGACAAATTTGCACAGTAGTATTATTTAGTTTACATTATATATATATATATTTTTCAATTATTGAAGACATATTTTAGCAAAGCATGATTCCTTTATTTTTAATCTGTTGTATTATTTATTCTTAGTATTTTAGTGTCATCTCACACCCCCACAGCAATGATCTCTGCATCAAAAATGTTCTTTTTTTCTTCCCCCCCATTTGGTACATTTGGAACTTATACAAGCCATATTATCTTTGCGAGGACACAGTGTTTTGTCTAATTATCTATCTTATCTATTTCTATCTATCTTACATCTATCTATCTATCTATCTATTTTTGTATGTTATCTATCTATCGATCTCTCAAGTGATTCCCATGTTTCATGGGTGGTGGACCATTTATTGAATGTCTATGTTATCTTAATTTCACATTTGTTAGTGACTAGTTTTTATATGTATTATATTTTAATATCTCATGACCAACGAGACACTCTTACCTCCCACCCTCGCCAACTACATACTCCGCCGTGTAGTAGATTAATAATATAAGGTTATTTGCACATTCAAATGGAAAAAGTTATGACATTCCACACTTTTGGGGGGGGGGGGGGGGGGGTTCGGTTAAACCTTGTGGTCATCTGGGTATTTAATTATGTAGTGTCACTTTTTCCTCTTTTGGATCCCGCGACACTACCTATCTAATGAGTACATTGCCGTCTAACTCCACAACACTTGATAGAATAGGCTTCCAAGTGTATGCAATTTGTGTTGACTTGTCCTGTTAGTTCCTAGTTCACGACGACCTAGTATCCTCACCCTACTGTATTATCCTGGGTCCATTCATAACTGATGGTCATGAGACAGAGTTAAAGCTTACCCCCACCTATCAAAACAATACAATTCTGTTCACACTAATTTAAATAAATCTGAGTTCTCCGTACCGACTGAACACATATAATGATCCCACCCCACGTCCCCGTAGTTCGTGCGCTACGACACACTAAGAATTAGTAAATTGCCAAAGAAACGGATACAGGAACTAAAAGACAAACGTGTCTTAACGGTGCGAGTTTTCTAGCATTTTCTTGTTGCCCCGGCGAAACAAAAATTGGAATCCTTACACCAGCTCAGAACCACAGACTTATCTTACGTATGATTTGCTAACATGTAGTGCTACCCAGCCCATCTTCATGCCACAATTCACCTGACACATGACGATGGTAGGTGAGGAGACAGGAGGGCGCTTTTGGCCGAAGGACTGCCAATGCAATTAAGTGTACTTCAACTGGCCCCCCACGCCCATGATCGGCGACCCTACGGTGGCAGCATTGATCCGGATACGCCGACGGGAGGCATGGAGGACGGAATCGCCGTTTATTGGACTTCCAGCCGGCGGTTTTCCCTTTTTTTCTTTTTTCTTTTTTTCTTTTTTTCTTCCCCCTCCCCTCTCCCTCGGTCCCTTTCGTGTCCACACCTGCGGCCCATTCGGCAGCACGGTGGTGCCGAGAAGCCAGAGGGCGGAGATGGAGAGTCAACGAGCATAGTGCGTCGGCATTTAGCAGAGGATCCCCCTCTCCCCCAGTGGGGCAGGTTCGGGCGAGGGCTTTCAGGCGACCGATCAGCAGTTGAGCACGGACGCCGATCTCTTTTTCCACTTGACTGGGTGTAAAAATGCTGCTGGATTGCTGTGGTTGGGACCGGATCACCGGCGCAGCCACCACATTTAGAGACGGCGCCTCTTCACAGCTTTTAGCAACGAGACGAGCCGGAGGAGTGGAGTCCTGAGGCAATGGCTGGTCGACGCCCGACCAAGGCGGAGCTGGAGGGACCCCGGTGGAGCTGGTGGATCGACGGGTGACGGTGGAGGTGAGGGAGTAGGAGCTAGGAGCTAGGAGCTGAGGTGGAGCCGCTGGGTCTACGGGCCGAGGCAGAATCCGGGCCTCGGAGGCTGGAGGTGGAGGTGAGGGATTCTCCAGTCATGGCAACGCTGGAGGATGGCAGACCCGTGTCACTCGAACTGTATTGATGGTGGGCTGAGGGCGAGCAGAGGGGCTGCCC